>JAMZEH010000057.1:0-587500 GCA_024699665.1 Ostrea denselamellosa | reverse complement strand
CCAATTTTATGACTTAGAACTTAAGATTTACGAATTTTTTTAAATTGCAGCCCTGAGCGCTACGTATGAGTCTTAATTTGTGGTACTTCACCTACAGCAGGTGACGTCTCATTATGAGTGAAAATTTCTCGACGTAAAACAAACAAACAAACCTTTAGCAGCATCGGTCACTTCACAATTTTCGCACCAAATATTATCAAACACCGACTGCCATTCCACAACAAATCGATATAGAAGATGAAAGTCGTTAATTGGATGCTCAATGTATTTGGTACCATCTTTAATTGCCAATCTTCTTGCTTTAAGGGACTTTGAAAATCTGCAAGATACAAGAAAATAACATGCTAGATTAACCTGGTGCTTGTCATGTTACTGTGTAGATGTAATTTATACAAACTGAAGTTGTCCTATTTTGCTTTTGTTCTGAGCTAGTAAATCAAAATACAGATAGAGCATGGAAGTCTTTTCAATCCAAATAATAATAATAATCTTTATTTTTTAAAGTCGAATATGCAAACAATAATGAACATCAGCTATGTACATGGACTAGCTATTTTACCGATTTGTACAGATGTTGGCGCTAGGGGATTATTTTGTGGGAGGTAACCGGAATACCCGAAAGAAACCCACGTGTCTGAGTGGCCGACCACCATACCCTCTCACACACAACCACTGCCGATGACAGGGATCGGACTAGGGTCGCAACGAAATCTAGTTTGCTTTGTATGGAGCAGGCGAGAGTGAGATGAGCAGTGCATTGTGTTCTACCACACTGCCAGCGACATCAGTGACCAAGGCCTCGTTTTACTTACGAGTAAGATCAAAACCTTCTTTTGCAATTCATTTTATTCTATACTTTGAATAAATTGTGATTTTAATGTGAATAAAAAGAATATAGTGATGCAAATGTGTATAAATATAATTTCACAAAAATAAATAGTTTTTTTTAGAATTATGTAACATTTTGTCATAATCGTAAGTTCTTTTGTAAAACAGGGTCCTGGGTAGCACTCTGTAGACAATTTCTCTCGGACACGTAGTGTGAACCGATGGACCGAGTGAGCTACGTATACTAAGCTAGGGTGTACCATATCTTTGCGATGTATAAACCGATTCATTAAGGTTGGATTAAAACTAATTGATAAATTTTGAACATGTCCCGGAGGGGGAATGGAAAGTGATTCGCATAATGATGAGGAAAACACACGCACGCACGCACGCACGGACACACACACACACACACACACACACACACACACACACACACACACACACACACACACACACACACACACACACACACACACACACACACACACACACCGATAGCCTCAGACCACAAAGCAAGCAACTGTAGAAAAAAGTTAATGTCATATCCTCGATGTCTGGACACTTTAAGTTCAAATAGTTTGGACTTTTCGGATGTCTTCTATTCTTCTCGGACAAATTGATGGAGAGTTAATTTTTCTAGATCTGCTATACTAATGAAACAAAATTAATGACGATCTGCAGTTTACAGTTATCTGTAAAATATACAAATTTGCGTTTAATCTCGCAAAACTTCTTTCCATAACATAATAAGAGAAGAAATACTTGTTATTTGTAGACTCGCAGCTTACATTTTGATTCACGAAAGATAAATACGTAACGTTCTGCATTCTGACGCATAAAATACATTAAACATTCGATATTAAAAAAAATCTAAATTAGGAAAAAAACGCTCCGTCGTAAATTATTCGAAAAAAGATTATTACATGACTGGTCAATATTTCTTTCAATAACATAGGTTTGATTCATTCTAATATCGATGTTAGTCTCTGTAAAACATGGATTGACAAAAAGCGTCAAGCACACAGATGTTTCGTCTTTTCATAAGACCTATGATTTAAATGTAATCAATAGGACGACATACTGTCCAGATTATAGATGCTGGAAGGATTTTTGGCTCTCTAGTCCTTTTAGATATGTTAAAATATTGCTGTTATAGACACATTCAATATTCATACAAAATATTTCATCTCGAAACACTAAAATCATGAAAAACGCAGTGTCCTGACAGAAGGGCTTTATAACATTCACATAATGCAATTTGAATATCGTTATTAGATATATGTATCAGAAATACAGTTGCATATATTTTAAAATGATCAAAATTTGCGGTAAAAGAAATATAATTTCATTTTAATTTCAATGAAGACGAGACTCGATCTGAAAATAACATTATTAATAAAAATTACGTCACGATGCGAGATTGAATTTGACAATAAGTTGAAGAGGGTGCTGCTTCTTTCTAGCAACCGACTATATTCTCTAACAGCTATTTATGGTGTACACGTTTTATTTGTCTCATTCATTACATACATGTACATCGTAACCCATAGATTTTGACCGAGATTGAAAATCTGTTTGTGCGCTGGAAAGCGAATATAATTTCAAGATTTTCATTTATAGATCTATATCGCGATAAAGCTCCATTTAAAACGGAAAACCGTAAAATATTTTTGTTTTATTTTTATTAATTTTTGTTTTAAATTTATATGTCCTCAAGATGTAGGTGGAAGACATTTCTGTTTGGTCATCAGTAAAATTCTGATTTAGTCATTAGTCCATTACGGCGTCACACTCCACACCTGTGCACACCGATCTTTTTTGTATAATGTCGAGAGGATGGGGATTTGAAAGATCTCATTCAAATAAAATTTAATAAAAATTCTTTATCTGTTGATAACAATATGTTCCTGAATTTTTCATTTAATGACCCTTAAAGGGGGAGTGGTTTTGCTTTTGATGGCGGATGAATGCTTTACCCTCGAGTCATACACACACTGCAATATCGATAAAACCACGTCGTGATTTGCTAATTTCATTTTGTCTGATATATGCGAGTTGATCTCCATGAAATTGTTCCAGGAACTATTTAACATTTTTTGGATTATCCAAAACCTTTCAACAGTCTGTGTATCCCCTCGCCCAATTTTTGGTCCCTTGGATTTTTATAATTACATTTTACAAACAGAGAGGCAACAGATTAGATACCATTTAATTTGACTGATAAAACGAATCCAAACAAATACACATGGAATCTTTGCAAACAAAATCTGAAAAATAAATGGATAAGAATTTTAAAAAAAAGAAGAATTTTCAAAATGTATTTTGACCCCTTCCCCAGTTATTGATGGGTAGAAGGTAGAATTAGAGAGTTCTTGACAATCAGCGACAAAAGGGTACGGTGCTTGAATAATGTACATACCCTAGCTTGTCGGACCCCCCCCCCCCCCCGCCCCCCATAAAACTGGTACAAAAGCCATAGATAGAACAACGAAGCAATATTCGACTTTTCTCATGTTCCCATATAATTCTTTTTTATTCTTTTCATAGGAAATTAATTTTTCCTGTTAGAAATTAACTTTTTCTTTATTTTTTTTAAAATAAAGTTCTGACCACAGTGAGAATAACATTAATTAAGGTCTGTACTCTGCAAATGCTGAAAGTAAAGGAACGATTGGCGTGGATTTCCTTTCCTGGTGCCTTATCCGCCACTATATAAAAATTTTTATAAAAAAATGAAAGGTTCTGAAGAATTATCATATAAACGGGATCAAGTTCTTGTAAATGAACTATCTATTTTCAATTCATCTCAAAAATTACTGAAATCGACAAAGGTGTAATAAGAAACGAGGTAGGTCACCAAAATCTCTCACCTTGTAATTACAGGGGGGACTTCCTGCTCGTTCTCCTCAATACTGTTGATGTACCTATTTAAACTTATCTGTAGTTTTTCCTCTTCTTTTAATAGCTCTTGTAATTTACATATGGCACTAAAAAGATCACTATGCACATTGATAAAAAGACTTATAACCAACACACACCTAAACATTATATTTTCTTGTCGAGGCGATAGATTGACGTGTTACACAGGAAGGAGCGTATTTACGGGATGAAACATGTGCTACACACGAAGTATTGTTGTAGAAACGGATTCAGCAAGCATTGATGATATAAATCCACTAATGATAAATTTTGAATTATCGAATATATATAGTTATATATATTTAATGATGCACCATCATACTATCATAACCATTAATGATAAAACTTTTGCTCATAAAAAACTCCCTGTTTTTCATTAGAGGACAAACAAATCGTCCATTAATGATAAAAATTGAAAAATATGCACAGTGTCGTCCACTAATTAATGATAAAAATAGAAATTGATTTTCATCATTGATAAACGACACCCCTATCTTCTAATGCTCTGTTTTAGTGATTATAAATACAAGTCTCTTCCTTGGTAACCCCAAATGCTTAAAATTCGTTTATGCAACATTTTTCACAAAATGCATTTTATATCGCGCACGATTACTGCAACACATTTTCTTTTGTGAATTGTATTGCTTTTGTTATACTTAGCACACTCGCGTATATGGAATATACCGTGTATCTTAAATTATCCGGTGTGGTTTGAATTTATATACATGTATGTTGACGATTTGCTAGCGTTCGTACATGAATATTTTTTTTTTAAAGATTTAAATCAGAACATGAACGACGACAAACAGTAGACAACACAAAACCTCATTAGGGTTGTGTTGTCAGGTATAAACGTTAACATTGTAAAACCGTCTGCACTGTCAGTTATCACAGCCATTTTGACCGGTGCCACTAAATACCCAAATTAACCTCATTATTATAAATCATCAAACACCTGTGTTAATGTGATCTGGATAAAAATAGACATAATAAGAGCTGTGTATCTTTATAAAGACATGTTATTAGCACAGCTTGTGTACTATAATGAGTTATTATTAATCAAAATTAATATTTGAGACTCTAAATCGTTATGGGTCCTTATCCATTTTGGGTAATTAATGACACCGGTCAAGTGTTAAGTGAAAGTGATAAGTGAAAGTGCAGACGGTTTTTCAATTATCAGTCACTTGGAGCTATTACAGACTTCAGTTTATAAACTGAGGTAAGAAATTCAAACTTAAGAATGATATCTAATGTTGCACATTCTCTGTAATTGCTTGATGCAATGTACAGACAGAATATCTGTATAGTCGTACGTTGCCAGGGCACAGCTAAAACTCAACTAAAAAAATAAAAGGCATCTTTGTGAATTCATTTCTGCATATCTTGGGAAGTATTTCAGGATCAACTTTAGTAGTAATGTAGATTGGTTATGTGTGATCATATCCAAATACGAAATAGAATTTTATGCCATTTGATTTACTGAAATTTCATCGGCAAACTTGGGTACCCTATATTTAGAGTTATATACCTTTACTCGTTAATAGTAAAATCGAATCCAAGCGATATAATTGCCCGTGGTTATACAGTATATACGAGGGCGAGTCAATAAGTAACCAACCTATCCCATTTCCGATTGACCGAGAAGGTCACGACTTTCATGCTTTGTCTCAATACATATACATGGATGCAGAATTGCACGCGTATCGAGTTATTTTTTAATAAGATATTGAATATTAAACATAGCTAGTGTTGCATAGAAATAGGAAAGTTTTCATAGAAATAGATGTGTGGGTAGAAAATTGGAAGACATTTCGCAACAAGTGTTGCTAGTCCGTTGATTTCATTCTGAAATCCGTATTCGAAAAGATCCTTCATTTCAAGTATATATTACGAAAGTGATTGTACGTTGTTTAAAGTTCCTCTTGAGAATCTTTCACTCATATGAAGACGTCACCATTGCCGGTGAGGGGCTGCAAAAATTAGGCCTATCCTCGACAATTATAGCCTTTGAGCAGGGAGGGATTTTTTTCGTGTCACACCCGCTGTGACACGGGGCCTTCGTTTTTGCAGTCTTATCCGAAGGACCGCTCCATTTAGTCGCCTTACGACAAGCAAGGAGATACTTGGGACCTATTCTAACCCGGACCACCACAGGGTCTATAATCAATTTTTTATACGTTGCAAAACAAATTTATAAATGACTGAAGAATATTTACCTTTCAATGTAAATCGTCTGTATTCGGATATCGATACACATGTAAACAAACATGGTGATGCAAAGACAAGGAAACTCTCTTCCACGTCCTAGTATATGTAGTTATTTTAAGCAGTTAATATCCCTCAACATCAAACTAAATACTTTAAATATTTTTCAAAATACATCTACATGTAGTATACTATACCATCTCGCCTTTTTCGTCAGCAAAAATCATGGAGGCCTAGGCCGTTTCAGAAAAAGTCATGACGTCACGAAGTGGTCTAATTCGTGGCTGTGTAGATAAACGTTTCTGAGCCGTATTAGAATAGAATTAAAGTTCTTGTTTCCGTGGAAAATGCAGGATAACATCCCCGGTCTCGAAGTGTTGTTTGAATAATAAAAGCCTCGGCTAACCCCTCAGTTTTTATATTTCAAAACATTTCGAAACCGAGTACGCTACCATGAAACATCCACGGGTGAGAATGCACACTATATTTCTTTGAATACAAAGGAAAGGAGAATATTTGTGGCTCGACCTGGAATTGAACCCTGCATTACGAGCCAGAAGCTCTAACCACCGAGCTATACAGGCCGATGCCCATGGTCCATATAGCTATAACTCTATGTACAAGCCCATAACCGTAGTACATATTAGATACGGTAATCGAAAATAGGCAGCTGACCTGATCGGTAAAAATTTTACATTCACGATTTCATACAATTGTCTATTGATCTGCGTTACTTACGATGATGACACAGTGGTGTAATTTCGATATATCATGCGTTGTTGTTTTCTGGAATGCGATACATTTTTCACAATGCCGCGCGAGTTATTTTCCCCTGAATACAGATGACGCGCAGCACATTACGGTCCTCAATTGATGAATAGATAGAAAATATACTATTTCTCATTGTGATTAATGGCCAGTTAAGAAATTTTTCTACGAATTAAGAATCAAAACTAAAAATAGTATAACTGAACAATTAAATTTAATCACTGCTTACATTTAATGTGTTCCTTGTGTAATTTTCTCTGCAAGCAATGCTGGGTCATGATATAACAAATTATTTATATGGAATAATCCTCGTCTTCTTTAGATCATAATCAGGATGTCTTCAGTGTATCAGAAATTTTTAAGCCCCCGAAATCGAAGATCGGAGGGGGGGGGGGGGGTTGTCCTGTCTGTCAATCTGTGCTAAACGTTAACCTTCCTAATAACATTTGAACAGTAAATACTAGAGTTTTGATATTTCATATGTGTATTCCTTGTGAAAAGACCTTTCTGTTGGTACCAAAATTTGTGACCTTGGTGTTTGACCTACTTTTTAAAATCTAAAATCTTTGCCATAACTTTTGAAAGGTAAGTACCAGTGCTTTCATATTTGACATAAGTATAATTATATATTTAATTGTCTAATTCAGTAAGATAGTGTCCGGATTAGACAATTCAAGTTTTGCTATAATATCAACAAAACTATCAATCCACTATTAAATGTGAGGACCGGTGTTACATAGTGATACTTCCGGTGTTACATAGTGAGACTTCCGGTGTTACATAGTGAAATTTCCGGTTATGACTAGTTGGTACCCGTGAAAAGCAGGTTACCCACGAGTTATTTGCCCCTGATCAGAAATAAACATTAAGTCGTACGTGTCATTTTCTTCTGTAGAAAATAAAGATATTATATTTTTGCTGTATATCATTTATCGAATTCAATTGTGCCTTTTCCGCAATGCTATGTTTGAATTCATCAATAGCCGATGAATTTGACTATATTTGCCATTTCATTATATAAAAAAGAGTAAAAAAAAATGCACGCACTACAAAGTATTTATTTTAAAATTTCACAATCTATTTTCTTTTAACAACTTCAATTTTCCTACTGAATTTATCTAGATTTTTCTAAAATATCAAATTAGAGGGTCAACTCAACTTTGTTACGGAAATAAATAGATTTCTCAAAAATTTTAAGTTAGCGGATCAGATTCCAGGTTAATACGCCCGTTACATATGCATATAAAGGACATAAAATATACTGTTACGTATGTACCTCAACACGCATGCATATACCAGTTTATTATAAATATAGATATATTTTTCTGTGTCATCTTTATTGACTTGTCGGAAGAAAAGATTTAATCGGATATACGAATAATTATAACTGAATCTTTATTTGGACCAATTAGAGCCTAATTATGACATATATCTCAAATACAGGCCTTGGATAATATATATACACTTCTGAGGTAATACCCGATGACCTTGTTTTAAATCCCCCCTCACCCCCCCCCAATAAAAGATAGAGAGAAAAAAACCCATGCAATAAACTGAATTCACTCATCGTAGTTTATATCAAAACATAAACAAAAGGGGGGGGTATTTCCACTTTTTAAAAAAAAATATTGTCTGTAAAAACCAACTATATGCATATAGGTAATTGTTTCTGACAATTAATTTATTTATTATTATTTTTAAAATTCCTTTATTCGACAATGCTCAAATTACGCAGTGACTATCAATATATATATATTTTCATCACTTATTGTCCGGCATCCAAGTTTAAGCATGCTATTCAAAAAGCAATACACACTCTAGACATGTCTTTCTGCGATACCAAGTTTATTATCATCTCATATACAAAGAGCAACACAATAGAACCATCTTTCAGGGATACCGTGTTAATTGTCAATGTATAACTTGTCCGACTTCTAGGATACTATACTGACCTGCTTTTCATTGATGCCAACTAAGCTCTTCTACACAAAGAGTAACAGGGGCCTCCGTGGTCGGGCTCAAAATCACAAAGCCTCTCACCTCTGTCGGCGCGTGTTCGAATCTCGGCCGCGGCGTTATGTGAGCAAGTTTGCCAGTTTACTTGCGGAAGGTCGGTGGTCTCTTCCCAGATACATTGTATCTGGGTTCTCTCCTCCACCAACAAAAACTGGACGCCACTAGATAACTGAAAAATTGTTGAGTGTGGCGGAAAACAACAATCAATCAATCAACAAAGAGTAACATACCGGACCTGCCTTTCGGGCATACCGAGTTAATTATCAACGTATAACTAGTCCGATTTATAGGCTACTGTACCCACCTACTTTATAGGGATACCACCTAAATTTTCCTACACAAAGAGCCATATACCCAACCTGCCATTTAGGGATACCGAGTTAATTATCAACCCATGAATAGTCCGACTTCTAGACTGCTATACTGACCTGCCTTTCAGGGATGTCAACTAAGCTTTCTTACACAAAGAGCAATATACCACACCTACCTTTCAGGGATACCAAGTTAATTGTCAATGCATAACTAATCCGATTTCTAGACTACCGTAATCACCTGCCTTTCAGTTATACCAACTAAGCTTATCTACACAAAGAGCCATATACCAGACCTACCTTTCAGGGATACCAAGTTAATTGTCAATGCATAACTAATCCGATTTCTAGACTACTGTAATCACCTGCCTTTCAGTTATACAAACTAAGCTTATCTACACAAAGAGCCATATACCAGACCTACCTTTCAGGGATACCAAGTTAATTGTCAATGCATAACTAATCCGATTTCTAGACTACTGTAATCACCTGCCTTTCAGTTATACCAACTAAGCTTATCTACACAAAGAGCAATATACCACACCTACCTTTCAGGGATACCAAGTTAATTGTCAATGCATAACTAATCCGATTTCTAGACTACTGTAATCACCTGCCTTTCAGTTATACCAACTAAGCTTATCTACACAAAGAGCAATATACCACACCTACCTTTCAGGGATACCAAGTTAATTGTCAATGCATAACTAATCCGATTTCTAGACTACTGTAATCACCTGCCTTTCAGTTATACCAACTAAGCTTATCTACACAAAGAGCCATATACCAGACCTACCTTTCAGGGATACCAAGTTAATTGTCAATGCATAACTAATCCGACTTCTAGGCTACTATATTGACCTGCCTTTCAGGGATATCAACTAAGCTTTCAAACACAAATAACAATATACCAGACCCGCCTTTCAGGGATAGTAAGTTATTTGTCAGCTCATAACTAGTCCGACTTCTTGGATACGGTAACCACCTGCCTATGATCCCTATGACAAAAGGAAAAAGCCATGAGTGCTACAGTCCTGAAACGTTCTACTTTCCCACTTCAACGGTGAGCGAACGGTAATAGCAAGATGATCTATTTATTCGGAACTTATCGGAGTTTTTCCTTGGAATCTATTTATTTCATATTCGAATACGAAAAAATATGTGGTGTAGGAGCGGTGATATGGGTAGGGGTATGTGGTGTAGGGGAAATGTTATGTGGTGTATAGATGGTGGTTTGTGGTATAAGGGTTGTGGTACGTAAGTACACCACACCACTACCCATACACCACATACCGCCTCCTATATACAATCAATTAATCGCTTATATACCACATACCACCATACACCACATAAAATCACGTACACAACATAAAATGACCCACACACCACATACCACTACTAATACACCTCATATCACCACCTATACACCATTACTGGCGCAGTTATTATTAACACATATAAACACTGGATGCACCGACTTTTCCCAATGTCATTGTTACGTCATATTGTTCCCAGCTTCTATGGTAACGTTATGCCGACTTAAAGGGGCATGGGCACGATTTGAGCTAAAATTTATTTTTCCATTTTTAATGTCTACAATGTTTAACTAAGGTATTTCTAATAGTCAGCAAAATAAAAAAAAATGATTGTCACTTGTCGAGTTACAAGAGAAATGCATAGCCCACAATTCTTTGTTATGTAAACAAGTTTTTGCCATGTTTTTGTTTACACAGGGTAAATATACTTGTAAAAGTTTCGTTTAAAGCAGTTATTTTTCAATTTACATGTTCATTTTGAACACAGTTAAACAGTTTAGAGTGTTTGTTATATATCATTTTGTTTTAAACATGATATTTTCTATTTAGCAATCTATATATAAACAAAAACATGGCACAAGCCTTGTGTACATAACAAAGAATTGTGAAATCTCGTTTGAAACTCAACAGCTGGCATTAAAAATTTTGCTGACCATTAGAAATACCTTATATAAGCATTTCAAACATTCAAAATGGAAAAATAAATTTGAAAATTTTCTGTTCAAATCGTATTCATGCGCCTTTAATATAGATAGCTTGCATTCTTACGCAATACCCGACCTAATGTTATACCGCTCTTCAATTGTTTCGTCATATCCAACCTAACGTCAAAACGCTCCTGGTTTTCGTTGTTACGTGACCTAGTCCTACCTCACCTAGTACTACGTCATCGGCATTTTAATGTCATAGCGCTCCGGCTCTCTCCAATGAACTCGCGACTAAGTTCGTTTTGATAACGAGGCTGACCTGACAAACATCACATGTAGAATCATAGCGCTCCTGGCTTCCATTGTTACATCACCACTTGACCTTTGACCCGGCTATTCAGGATGATTATACTACGTGGTTTGTTACGTCTAGAGTTGATGAAAGTTTTTATTTTCTTTAAAAAAATCAACTGTACGTCATTGATTTACCAGCATAAACATTCAAATGATAAATATTGCAAGCTACCCAGGGGCAAAGGGTTAGCTTGTGTATTTCTGAATTCTCAGCAGAAATCCAAAGATCATTTAAAGACAATAAACAATATCACTCAGTCCCTATGCTGAAGAATGCTAGAAACTCTTTAGTCAATATATCCTGTATTTATTATGAATAATGATAATAATAATAATAATAATAATGATTGGTTTTTGTATAGCGCTTTTTCCAGCATACTCGTATGCTGTTCAAAGAGCTTCACAATACACTATTACCCCAGTAGACCTTATAATAATAATAATAATAATAAATTTATTTTGTAAAGCGTAAAGTCCATACTGCTCTAAACGCTATTTAAACAACAATAAAATAAGTGAAATGAGGTATATAAAAACAGATCATAGTAGGTCCCAGATTAGTTGTAGCATGTGAACAGATGAGTCTTTAATTTAGATTTGAAAGTACAGAGACTGGTGGCAGTTCTGATATCATACGGAAGAGCGTTCCACAGTTTAGGGCCAGCAACACTAAAGGCTCGAGTTTGAATCACCGTTGAGGTGGTAAATGGCACTCGTAGTAGGCTCTGGTCACTGGACCGCAGTATTCTGGAGGGAGCATAAGGTGTTATGAGTTCTTGCAGATAGGATGGGGCTGTGTTGTGTACTGTTTTGTACACCAACACCAATGTCTTGAAGATGACTCTTTGCTGAACTGGAAGCCAATGGAGAGAGCGTAGTACAGGTGTAATTCTGTCATATTTGCTGGTGCCTGAGATGATTCTGGCAGCAGCATTTTGGATAGATTGAAGCCGCTGGATCTGTGTTGATGGTAAGCCGCAAAAGAGAGAGTTACAGTAGACCAGCTTTGTTGTTATAAAGGCATGAACAACATATTCTAACGATTCCCTGTCTAGATATCTTCTCAGCTGGCTCAGGTTCTTAAGGTGGATGAAGGCACCTCTGCACACTGATGATATATGTGCCTCCATGGTTAAGTGTTGGTCACTTGTTACACCAACTCCCTTGGCCTTAACAACAGGAGTGATAGAATCGTTTCCTACTTGCAGTGATGGTATGTGCAGCTTAGATGCCATTTGTTTTGAGGATATTACTAGCACCTCGGTCTTGTCTGTGTTGATCTTGAGGTGATGTTGAGCCATCCAGGTTTGAACTGACCTCAAGCAAGACTCCATCTGACTGACTGCAAGAGCACCCTGTTGAACTTTAAAGCTGATATACAATTCATTGTCGTCAGCATACATGTGGTACAAGACATTGTTCTTTCTGGTATGTATCTGTGCTGCTACAACCTTCTCAATTAACTTGGATACATATGCAAGGTTGGACACTGGCCGGTAGTTCTTTGGTACATCAGGGTCTAGTGAAGCCTTTTTCAGAAGTGGTGTCACAATAGCTCCTTTGAAAGATGTTGGGAAGGAACCACTCTCAAGTGACGTATTTATGATGGACGTGATGATGGGAGCGAGAGTTGTGACCTCTTGCTTCACAAGAGATGTGGGCAGAGGGTAAAGTTCACAGCTCTTGTTGGCAGATGACATTATCAACTTCGTTACTTGATCTACAGTAACATGTTGGAAATGACCAAGTTCGGTTTTGTCTCCTAGTGCTGGTAGTTCTACAAGTGGATGGTGGTAGTCGCATGTAATGGAGCTGCGAATACGTGTAATTTTTTGTACAAAAAAGTCACTAAACATGACAGCCAGATCTGATGGTAATTTGTCAGCAGGCAATGGAGTGACTGAGTTTCTACCAAGCAGCTTGTTGACCACCCTGAAAAGCTGCTTACTGTCACCTTTCACACCTTATGACATTCCAGAGCTTTCTCAGTGCAAGCTGCCAGCACTAACATTCTAACAATATCTTTCACTGTCTATACCCAGGTACCCCTTTCACACTTAGGTGGATTGAGGAAATTCGTGTAAAGGCCTTTCCCAAGGACACAACGTCGGTCCTGCCGCGGCCAGGAATCGAACCCACAACCTTTACGGTCAAGAGTCTAACAGCCTAACCACTAGGCCACCGACGCCACTTATAACTTATAAATAACCAGAAATTGGAAATTTTGGTTATCACCCACAACCCACAACTCTCAGTGTATTCAATATTCAAAAAAGTTTTTCGGCGTGGGGAACATTGTTGTCGTCATTGTTGACGTCTCCCCACCTCCTTTGGGAGGGGGATTGCAGTGCTATTTATTATTTAAATATCATTAACACTATATCGGAGGGCGTGGGGGGCGGATCGTTGTCACCTTTGTCAAATAATCACGAGAATCCTTTTGTTGATAACAGGAAAAGACAAGAGGGTGATTCGGGTGGAGGTGTCTCCCTCCGGACAGATTTTCTTTCAGAGATTCTTGGTGTAGTTCAGAGTTCAGAGTTTCTCTTTAGAAACAAAAAATTTTTTTGCCTTACATGAATAGAATTTTATTATACATTCTAAATACACCATTTTATGGCTCGAAATATTACGTTGTAGTCAAATAAGAGTCGCAATATTCTTTTTAAAAAATCATACGTTTATCTTCTTCATCTTGAAAAATATAACATTAATAAATCGATAGCAAAGTTATTACATTTTGATGACCCCCCCCCCCCCCCCCCACCTTTCCTACGATCTAATATTGAATAAAACACCAGATGAAAAGAGGGATCACACACTAAATATAACATGATTCAATATAATTATGTTACCGCTGTCACTGCAAGTAGTATAAGGCGTCTACATAGGGGGGTCAACTGAGTGCACTTTTGGGTCCTAGATAGGGGGGTCAACAGAGTGCACGGTTCTAGATAGGGGGGTCAAATACACGGTTCTAGATAGGGGGGTCAAGTGCACTGGTCAACGGCATTGGTCCACGGCACTGTCCTAACGGGGTTAAGTGCACGGTCTTATTCTATAGGGGTTTTATACGAGGGTTTACGGTAAAGGCTTGAAGCTGTTTCCAATCAGTATCGATCGACTGACGTCATAATAGAACGAAACGTCAGCTACTGTATTAAAATAATCCAATGTAAAAATCCTGAGTTAAAAATCCAATGTAAAATCCTGAGTGATAATCCTAAAGAAAAAAAAGACAGAGGTGTAAGTTTCAACATTTATTTAAAACCAATAAAACAATGAACAACATGAGAATCAGTTCAAAGTCTGTCCATAATCACAGTGTTTTAGTGCGGCTCAATTTTCGCTTCTTTTTAGGAGGTTCTTCAGGGTTGAAGATTTCTGGAATGGGATAATCTCTGATAAGCGGAGGGTTACTGGTACGAGGTGTACTGGTCAAAGGTTTGCTAGTCGAAGGTTGACGGGCCGGAGGTTTACTGGTCGAAGGTTTACTGACAGGTGGTTCTGAGTTAGATTTGTCTGCTAACCCATAGTCTCTTTTAACAGGGGGTTTACTTCCATGCACCGGAGCCATGAAATCACTGAGTTCCGCATCTGGGCAGTCTATAATCCAATGCCCTAATTGCCCACACTTGTAACAGGGGTCTTTTTCTTTGGTTTTTTTCTCAGTCGGTGGCGCCCAGCGAACATGTTTCTTTTTGTCTAACTCCTCTAATTTTTTTAAAAGAATTCCTGTATGATTGACAATCTCATTGTGTAACACATTAATGCGAGTCACAATGCCGTCCAGGGTAGTCGAGATCAAGCTAAAATCTTCTTTGGTCATAGGTTGCGCATTATATAATCCCAACTCTAATCCTGTGGCATCCTGAGTGTCTGGAAAATTAAATCCATAGCCAGGCTCTGGTTCCTGATGAATTCCTAAGTCATTATTAATGATATGTCCTAAGTTTTTCGAAGCCATCTCAACCAAATCTAATTGTTTCTGGGCCATCTCTAAAATCAGAATGATCTCAAATACCCCCCGCACTCGCTTTATATACCTAGCTTTGTGGGTAATTCCAACGTCTGTCTAGACGCTACGTGTTAAAAATCTGCTGAGTCAAGGTAGACCCTACGGTTCTTTACGTGTTAATAAAATCTGTTTACGTGTTAAAAATCAGTTGGCTCAGTGCCAGCTATCTATACCTCGCTTAACGCCAGCTGCGTACGTCTAAAAAAAAAAAGCAGTGCATGACGTCACAATAGACTGCATTCCAATCTGTACATGAAAGGGGGGCGGGGCTTAACCACTTATGTTTTTTTATGTATGTCTCTAAGTATCTATATCTATCTCTCTCTCTCTCTCTCTCGTAAAACAATCTTCCTCACAAAAAACTTACCCTGAAGACGCCAGACATGGTTCTTTAGCCCCGCCTATGTTTTAGAGAAGTCTCAGTTATCTGACTAAACTAAAATAAATTTTTTTCAACGTCAGGTCGAATCCTTGACCTTCCCCTCCCCCTCTTTAAATCCTTTTATTTTTTGTTGAAGGCCTTACCCTCGTCTATGAGGCTAAGGGTTTTATCCCCATTTACCCCCCGGATCAGATTCTGAACTGTTTCTGTATTTATATGATTACTAAACAGTCTAAAAACCGTCAACTTCTAAGATCTAAAAACACAAATCCGTCATTTTGACGTTCGCCATCTTAACTGAGTCTGAGAAGCTAGGGATGTTTTCTTTTACGGCCGCGCTTTGACGTTATATACTAACGCCCAGCGCTAGTCGCGTTACTGGTTACCCAGCACAAAAACATGGCGGACAGGAATCCTGTACAATACGTAATAATGCAGGGGTTTCAGATGCGGCTCCAGATGGCGACCTATATCCAGAGGAACGGGCAGTGGGTGAGGGAGAATGTTACTACCCTAGCGACTTTCAACCCCATAGACGGCGAGATTATGCAGGGACTGGTGAATCGGCAGCGGGAGCAAGATCGCCGGGCTAGACGGCAGACCCCGATGGGCCAAAGACCTATTCGCCGGAGACGGGCCCCACCGCCACCCACACAATCAGCGCCACCCACACAATCAGCGCCAGATCCGCCCTTTGAGGTGGAGTTAGAACCCACCCCCCTCACCAGTGACTCGGATACGCCGCCCCCGGTGTACACCCCATCCTCGCCGCCCGGGACTCCACCTAGGCAAGTTATAAGCAGGGAGGCAGAACCCAGACAGGCCATTATACGAATAGCGCCGCCCTCGCCGCTCCGACCTCGGCCAGACCAGCAGGTACCAGCCACCCCCCGGAGGCCCACTCACCCTCCAGCCAAAGAACCCACCTGGGGAATTAGGTGCCCCATGAGGAAAATAACCTGCCCTGTCTGCCTCCAGGAGGGAGTTAACAGCACGGTCCTATGCATTGGGTGCGGGCAAAGACCCGCCTGCACCCAGTGTGTAGTGTTTATCGAGGCGGGCCGACATACCCGGGGACGGTGCCCCTTGTGCAGATTCACGGCCTTATAAAAGACCCCAAAGAAAAAACCAACGGCCCTTTTCAGGGCCACCATCTCTTTTGAAAAGACACTGAGTATGACAACCTAAGAAACATATTTTTATTTATTTTTATTATATTTATTTTTATAATTTATTTTTTATAATTTTTATTTTTATAATTTATATTTTTATAATTTATATTTTTATTTTTATAATATTTTTATAATTTTTATAATTAATATTTTTATTTTTATAATTTATATTTTTATAATTTATATTTATTTTTATAATTTATAATATTTTTATAATATTTATTTTTATAATTTATATTTTTATAATTTATATTTTTATATATTTATTTTTATAATTTATATTTTTATTTTTATAATTTATATTTTTATAATTTATATTTTTATTTTTATAATATTTTTATATTTTTATTTTTAATATTTATATTTTTATTTTTAATATTTATAATTTTATAATTTATATTTTTATAATTTATATTTTTAATATTTATATTTTTAATATTTATATTTTTATTTTTATTTTTAATTTTTATATTTTTATAATTTATATTATTTTATTTATTTTGAATAAAAGACCAAAACACCCAGACTACATTTTTTCATGTTTAATCACAATCAACACTTGTTTTTGATAATGATCAGCAAAATCATGAATGAATTGTTCATAATGAGGCCAATAACCTCCCGCTAAGCCACAACCAATATTCCAAGGAAACGCGATAGTCTGGTAAGGTAAAGTTCCTAACGTATGTAAACATTGTTGAAACCATAATTCTCGTTGTTCCCGATCATCCGCATACACAGGGAGACGCTGAGTGCCACGCCCATAATCCCATTGCGCAAAAAAACAAATCACATCAGGTTGATTAGCCATAATCTTTAAAGTGCCGGGAATTCCTCGATCCGCTGGTATAGCTAAATTTCTATGTCCTACCGGTCTCCGAGTCGCATACACATTAGCCCCAGGAAAATGGTCAGCAATACTTTGACTTAATCCATGAGGTTTCACTGTTAAACAATTACACTGATGTACAATCGCTTCTACCGTCACCTGAAGTAAATCGCCGTGCACATAAGTCACACTCATGATGTACTAATTTCCCACAGGAGATGTACAAATCTCACATTGACAATCTTGATACTGTTCTTCTTCTTCCGGAGTTAAAGTACAAAAGGAACATTTACATGTCAGCCAAGGTTCACGAGTTTTCCCACAGATCATATACACCATAGGATGAAACGGCATTTTTAGCCTTTTTATAATCCAGCGTTCTTTATTTAACATATTTTCTTTTCGGCAATGATAACACGTACATTTCCTATAAGGTTCTAAAGTATACCCACAGACCACAATGTCATTCACAAATTCATAACGTTCGGGCATAATGTACACAAGTCACACGCACAATCTTGATAACGACCTTCTTCTTCAGGGGTCGGAGAACAATAACAACACGTACAGTCTAACCAACGTTTTTGACTATACCGACAAATAATATACACCATAGGATGAAATGATTCCGGGGTCCAACGTTGTTTCACCAATGTATTTTCTTTTTTACAATGAAAACACCAACACTGGAACCAAGGTTCTTTAGTATACGCACAGATCAATTTCCCCTTAAAAAACATATATCTTTCCGACATAAACGTATTGTCTTTTTTACAATGAAAACACCAACACTGCACCCAAGGTTTATAACTATACGCACAGATCAATCGCCCCTCTAAACACATGTACCGTTGAGCCATTATGAATTCTATAAAAATCGCAGGCACGTGCCTTGTCTAGACAAGAGGTTTAAAATTAGATGTTTGATACTAAAATTAAAATTTTATGGACTCTACAAAATCGTTTGCACGTGCTTTGTCTACCTAAGAGGTTTAAAATTAGATCTTTGATACTAAAATTAAATTGACTCTATAAAAATCGCTGGCACGTAGCCTGTCTAGACAGGAGGTTTAAAATTAGATGTTTGATACTAAAATTAAATTTTCCAGACAGCTAGTTCTGACGCCACAATCAACCATGACGTCACCTTCCTATATAAGCCGCGCCTCCCTCGATTGCGCTTCACTGGTAATCCAGCAGCATGGGAGATTGCAGCAGACCGGCTATTGTGAACCATGATTTCCCCCAGTCCGAGGACTGGGACAAGGAAATTCAAAAAGATCCAAGGCCCCCTGGACACTTAGTGTTTCAGGGGGACTCGGTCCAGTTCACATTATTTGTGAACACAGAGAAAAAGAAAAAGAAGAAGAAAAAGAAAAACAGCCGCGGGAGCCGGGAGGCCGACCCTGTCCTCGCCGAAATGTGTTGGATGATTGAGGGCCGGCGACTGCAAGAGCCGCAGTGGGTTTTTTTTTAAAGAGTTTTCCCTTAAAAAAACTCAGCCCTTTTCAGGGCTACCAAATTGTATGAAAAGATCCTAAATATCACAACGTAAGAAACGTATTTTTTTTTTTTTTTTTAATTGTGAACAACAATCATTTACAATGATGGAATACTATTATGGAATTAATCAGTGATACTATGGAATAATATACTTATGTCAGGTAAGTCTCTTTATTGTTATTCATACACCGACATTGACATGTCTGTCCGTGATGAGTTTTAAGTTTCCCAAAGGTGTCTTTAAACCATTGGCCTACATAATGATCGCGTTGTAAGGCAGTACCATGCCAAGGTAAAATCCAATCTCGGACTGTTTTTCGCCCTCGATGGCGTTGATGTAAATAATATACGCAATATTGTCCACACACATCTGTGTTCCAATCTTGATAACAATGCGTATTATACTGCCATTGAACTCCATGGCGCTGAATAAACTTTGTAATGTCTGGATGGGTGGGGGGTAATCCGTAAGAATCAAAATATTCAATGATAGGGCTATTCAAATACACACACACCCAATGAGCTCCGGGTTGATCATGAGGGTCCGTATTAATGACCACTGCTTTTTGAGAAGGTAACATCTCAGGTAATACATCTCTAGGATACACTCCGCCAAATGAACGCCCTAAATCTCGAGATAAGACATCCCGCAATTGTTGAGTATCCATGTTAGTAATCAATAGCTACTTCTCGCTGTTTGTTAATTTCTAACAAATTGTCAAACACCGCATACACCACACAATTTAAAGTCGTGGCGAGATTCACAGCAAATTGTACTTCCACTCTCAAGTTGCCTGTTTGTATGAGATGAAATTTATCTGTCTGAGCTTCTTGATCTTTAGTGAAATCCACACACCAGAGTGTGTAGCCCTTTTTATACTCTTCCAGGGTAATGTCCGGGGCCCAATCTTGACCTAATTTTCCTAACCCTTTATACAAGGATAAATACGATCGGAGATACTGATCGTCTGTGAAATTGGGTTCTAAAGGTCGGGTTTCCATCATTTCACCATTAATACTAATTTCTAATTTCTTGACTTGCTGATTTTGGAAATGAAAAGGATTTTTAGTGCTATCTCCATTAAAAGCCGCATTATCTACAAACCCTAAGACAATCAGTTTAGGCATCTGTCCTTGAAACAAGTGATCTGTGATTTTAGATTGAGTACCAGTCGGAATGGTGAACGTTTTGACTTCCACGCGTCTTAAGGGATATTTGGCTGTCTGGGTATTCAATTGTTGATTGATGAGATTAATGATGGTGGGGGTAGGTTTTACTTTTCTCACCCATAACACCATATTCTGAATGATCACTTTGCCACTACTGCCTGCATCGATCATCATGTAAAATTGAGGTCGAGCGCGATTAAATCGCAAACGCACATCCACCCCATTCGGCAAATATTTGTCTTGCTGACACAAATCCAGGTGTAAACGATCCATCAATACAATAACTTTACTGTTATTGATTTTTTCATGACGTTTTCTTACTCCAGTATTCTTAGAATCGTCAGGGTAGACGGGGGTGGGGAGCATGGCATCAATAGTACAACGGTCAGCGACCACATCAAAAGTCTTAGCGGGTTGAGTCAGCGCTTCTAATTTGCATTCGTCCATGTGACCCGCTGTGTCTTTTTCCCACAAAGTACATGCTTTCATCTGGGTTTTCAGAGTTTTAGGACTATAAGACAGTAATTTCTCTAAGTAAGCTTTGTACGGATACGTATCCGTGCCTGGCGAAATCACTTTGCCATTCAGACTAACATCAATTTCACTGAACAGGGAATGTAAGATATTATTAATAGGTGTGGCTGTAGAATTAGCCCCTGTCAGAGCGTCTCCGTTTTCTTTGGTAAATTTACACACCATCTGGAGATACGATTGAGATAAATCTAAATATTCATCACCTTGACCTTTAATCTCAAATTCAATAGGAGCCGTATCGGAATTGAGAGTACTGGAAATGGGATAATATTCCATCCATTTCGAATCTTCTAAAGTCACATTGGTGGGAGGTACTTTAAATAGTTCTAAACTATCTGTCCCGCAAGCGCAAGATTCTCTGTGCATCATTGTGTGATGTGTGACTGATCGTGGTAAGCGGTCAAATGAATTCTGTTCTTTGGAAGGTCCCCTTTTTATACTTTTTTTTCAATCAAAAATATCTACAGAGCGTTTTTTCTTTTTTCGCTTCACGGGGGCTCTAGAACGTTTCTTACCCTGAACAGGGCCTCCTCGAGCTAAAATGCGCTGTTTTGCCATTCCCGCTGTATGCTTAGCGGCTCGTAGACCATGGGTTTTCAGAGCCTCTTTGAGAGATCGCTTATTTTCTAAAACATCTAACCCGGTCTTAGCTGCGGCGGTCAAGGCTTGTTTAGCCCCGGTTTTAAGTAAATCCGTGAAAAACCCTTTCCCTTTTTGTTTTCTTTTTTTAGCTAAGGCAGGTCTCTTACGAGCTGGGGTTTTAAGAGCGTGTCGGGCTTGTTTCTTAAGTGCGTGGGTGCCATGGGTCTTGAGAGCTTGTTTCAGAGATCGTTTATTTTCTAAGACATCTAATCCTGTGCGAACTCCGACTTTCATGCCTTGGCGGGCTCCTCGTTTGGCCAGCCCTAGTAATGTACTGTCCCCTTGTCGTGACTTTAATTTTTGTTGCAGTTTAGGCATGGCCATACCGGCTGTCTCTTTCACCGCGCGTACCCCGTGGGTCTTGAGAGCCTCTGTGAGGGATCGTTTATTTTCTAAGACATCTAACCCGGTTTTAGCAGCCGCGGTTAATACACTCTTAGCCCCGGTTTTAAGTAAATCCGTGAAAAATCCTCGACCTTGTTGTCGGCCTTGTTGTACGCCATCTTGATGAAGAGCCATGGCTGTATTATAAAACCCTTCTATTAAACCAGGTATAAAGAAAGTTCCCCCTGTTTGGGTGGGGAGTTTCCCTAATAACCCCCCTACCACTTCCCCTATCACAGGTGCGGCCGTCTTAAGCACCGTTTTTAACAACCCACCCCACCCGTAACCTCTCTGGCGTACTAAACCTCGATGATACTGCATCCTGTTAAGACTGAGCCCTGAGGTCAGTTAAACCCGCTTTTTATACTTTTTCCGCCCCCCTCTCTTTTTCTTTTTCCTACCACTCCCCCCTTGCACGGCTCCCGCAATAGCACTGGCAATGATAGGGAGGAGAATGGTAAAAATGCCATGCCCTTTCTGGCGCCGGAGTCCTCGATAGTACTTCATGCTTCAATAGACTTTACGAAAATGAAGTTTAAGCATGGATCTCCCATTTAAAAACCCTACAGGATCTCCTAAAGATGTCATGATGTGTATGTCAACAGTATCAAAATGTTTTTTACTCAGTTTCAAATATTCTGCTCGAATAGGTTCCCAGCGGGCTTGTTGGTTATCTTCCCGTTGCGTGTCACAAGGCACAACTCTCATTAATTTCAATTCATTAGACCCTACTATCTGAGGATCAATGATATCACAATACACATACATTGATTTCAGATTGTCATATAAATCGATATTGGCGTTAGCCAGATAATTCTCATTAATCCATTTGGTCATAGGGTCCTGGGGCAGAATGAGGCTGTCACTGGTCATGCCTAGCTTGAAGGCTAAGGTCTTAGGGAAACGAATGCAGAGAGGGGTTTCTCTTAATTTTTTCCCCTTAAATTGATACTCCACCCGATGATATTTAATACAGTACACTAATTTCATTTTACCGATATTAGCCCCTAAGGTATTCCATAATTTACTCAGGGTTCTTTCTAAGCCTTCATTGATTTCTTCAATTAAACCTAAAGAGTTGGTGTAAGACCCGGGTCTAAAATGAATGCGAATAATTGTGGAGGGGAATAAACTATCTCCACCCTCATTGTAATGTTGCCACTGTGTTAAATTCCAAGGGATAAACACTTGTGTTTGAGCAAAAGTTAATTTCCCTAAAATCTCACTGGTAAATCGACCCCATTTAAAAGTATTGGGATCTCGGATCAACGGTACATAAGGCTCTGGAATGAGCACGTCTACATAAGCTTCGGTCTGTGTAATGTTTTGTAAGGAAGTCGAGTACATCATTTCGGTTAAGGCCACTTCCCAATCTCCATCCGTTAAATCCAAGGCTTGAGGTAACAACGTTTTAAATTGAGCTCCTGTATTTTTAGGAAACGAGGCCTGAGAGCCATCGCTAATGAGAGTCATGTAAAACCCTTCACGTCCAGCCATGATTCCTTAAATGAGGAGAATAACACTAAGTCACTTCTATTTATACTTTATTAATACATACATTATAATACACAAAAGCTGAATTCCCAATGTAAACAGTACGTGACGTCACAATTAGCGGCGAGACAAGTTTTCTGACACCATGGGGCGTCGCATCACTAAGTAATCTCGACTACCCCAACAATCTGCGATACTATATCCTTTTTTCATGGCCTCTTGAAAATCACGGAGACACTGTTGATCCTTGTTAAACCATTTACTTTTCATCCAAGTCCAATCGGGTTCGTGTTGGCGTGATTTTAATCCCCAACAAGCTCTGACATTCCACCGATATTCTGTGTAATTTCCTAGTCTGGTGATATAAGGGGCTAATCCATGGGGTACGTGTAAACGCTTGTACAAGTACACAGGTTTGTCACGCGATTTTTGCTCATCATAATCCATTAAACACAGTAACTTATCTGAAAACCACATACTTTTCTTCTCTCCCTCAATTTTCCAGGCGTACTCTCTGCTAGCCATGGCGAACTGTGGGGCTGGAAGCTGGTCGCTCTTGTTTTATACCCCCCGCATGCATCTGCGGACTAGGCATGACGTAACCCACCAGAGAACTCAACGTGACCATCCAGAAATCGCGATTGGAATCCCCTAAGGCTAACATGACCACTGACGTAATGATGATGGTTAAACACATGAATAATTGCGCAAAATACACAATTTCGGCTCGAGGTACTTTTTCGCCTAAGAATTTCCATTGGGTGAGGGTAGAATGAGATTCGCTTGTGGAATCCATGAATCAAAACTAGGGGGATATCCTTTCCACCGGACTTTGACTTCTGAAATGACTTTTTTACCTACGCGCCGCTTTTTATACCCTAAGATCTCCGCCACTTCATACACATCATCTTTTTTATACACTTGTTGTAATTCTTGAGGATAAAAGGTCCCTTCTAATTCTTCCCCGTGATCATCTTGAATTCTATAGAGGTTTTATTTAGGTACTTTTCTCGAAATGGTAAATAGTTCTGTAGTCCAATTAGGTAAATACCCCTTGTCAAAAGTGCGTTTAGCTTTACTAATGCGTACACGATCTCCTACATGTAAGGGGGGTGGTGAGACTGTGGTCTGTTGTCCGTACAACGTTTTCCATACGTGTAAGACATTCTTCTTATTCACTTGAGCTGGCGTTCTCTGAATACTGCGATGATAGGAATGATTGTAACCATAGACTAAATCAGGTAACACATCGACATACCGTCGTGTTTTATGCCGTGTTAAATATTTCCACATCCGGGCTTTCAGAGTGCGTTGAAAACGTTCTACAATACTCGCTTTGATGTCTGTATTACGCGTGGTGAAAAAATGAATGTTTTTAAACGCTTGACGAAATGGTTTATTGGTAAATTCTTTGCCTTGATCCGATTGAATGCGGACAGGTCGCCGTCCGTCTCGGAAAATGGTTTGTAACCCTCGTATCATTTCAGACCCTGATTTTTGTTTTAAAGGCACCACCCAGGCATATTTAGATAACACATCAATGGCACACAATAAAAACGTATAGCCATCATTGTCTTTTTTCACAGTAGACACATCCGCTAAATCCAGTTGCCATTGTTCATCTATATCAGTCACTCGAGTTTGTTGTCTCTTAAATTTCCGACGTATGGGTTTATGTAAGGTATAAGTATCTTGTTCTTTCAGCCATTGACGAATCTGAGCTAGAGTAATCTTATGTCCTAATCGCCGCACGTGACGATATAAAGCTTGTACACCTCCATACCCTGTCTTAGGATTATAATATAAGTGTTGTAAGATCTGTTGTGTAGATTTCTTTAGGTGGGTAGGGATAACCATCCCGTGATATCTCGTGAAGTCTTTTTACCTTTTTTCTTCTTGTATTTAGGGGTGGAGGCTTTTAGAGGGGTTTCATACACAGAATGATCTTTATCAAATACACCCTCATCTATCAATTTAGGAGTACTGATTTTTCCTGGTTGGTCCATGGCTTTTATAACATCGCGATTAGTGATATACCCTTTAGGAACATTGGTTTCTTTTAAGGCTTGAGTAAAGTGATGTAATCCTGTAGGCGGATCCCGATATTTCAGGGGTTTTTGTCTCTGAGATTCACTGACTAAATCTACGATATTAGAATCAGGTATTTTCTGTCCTCGATAACTGATTTCTCCTTCCCCATTCCAAGTCAACACTTTAGATTTCTTCAGGTGATTTAATAATAACCCCGCTTTCTTTTGACCCGGTTTACTGACACTATTAATAATCTGTTCTTCTAACTCAGGGGTCTCAGGCGCGGTCACGTCAGGGGGTGGGTGAGAGCGGGGTCGAGGAGGGGGTAGAGGAGGAGGAGAAGTATTAGGGTGTCGAGCTTGTTGTAAATATTGGCGATAGCGGTGAAGTTCATGCCCATATAAAGCCACTTTTTCTTCCGGGGCTAAATCCTCGCGATGTTCAATGTTATCTAATTGATCCCGTAACCCTAGAGTGGATTGAAATTCAGGAGGTTTAGGTAATTTTCCTTTCAGTTCATTTAACATGGCTTCAGGCACTAACACCATCTTACGACTCATGATTTAAGCAGTAAGGCTCGTCGTTTTTTTACAGGTTGAGGTTGCACAATGCGTCTCAAGATGTGTTTCAGAGGACAGAGTTGACGCTTCTGATGGGAGGTGAGTGGAATCACGCCTTTTAATACATTGTACACGACCTCACAAATCTTTAAAATACAATCATTTGAACAATGTTTTAAGATCTCTCTCTTTAAGGTCATCGAATACTGAGGAGTGGCTAGCGTTTGTAAGAGACATACATGAGGTCTTAATCGAGATTCACACTTCTTGGTGTGAGCCATGGTGTTGAAATGAAGGTCTGTGGACAGGTCTCCCCCTTTTTATAGCTTTTGTTTTTTTAATCGGGCTAGAAACTGACCCCGTCCTTTGTGCACGGTTTCTTCATGATGATCACGACTACTTTTTAAATTAAATTGTAGAGGACAATACCTACATTTATATTTTTCTTTCGGTGGGGCACTGGTTAAGGGGGTAAAACGTGACAGACCCCCAAAGGCTTGACTAAAGCTAGGTAAGGCGGTATCCGGAGTTCTGGAACTGCCTATAGGACCCCGCATAGCTCGCTCCATTTTCTTTTGAGCTAATCCTTGTTTCAGATCAGTTAAGGTTTTGGTTTTCTTAGACAGTTTAGACAAGGGTATTTTGACCATCAGTTTAGGGGTTTTCTTCACGGGGGGAAATTTAGCAAAGCGTAAGAGATGGGAAGGGACAGGTTTGCTTTTAGGCCCGGGGGTCTTACGGTGAATGATCAGTTTAGGCACTTTTTTCGATTTTTTAGGGGGACTTTTCTTTTTTCTTTTCTTAGCTAGGTTTAAGAGGGATGCTGGTAACACGCGTGTTTTCCTGGGGGGTTTCCTTTTTCTTTTTTGTCTTGTTTCCCATTTGAATAAATGACGAATGATGGTACCCCCTAAGAACCCGGCACCCCCACGTTTTAAAATAGCTTGTTTACGCTGTTCCTCATCCGCATGCTTATCGGCAATGATAGCTAAATCCTGCCGATGTCCTTGGATAAATTTCTGAGTGAGTTTATTGATGGGTAAGATTCCCCTTAATAAATTTTTAGCGCCCATAGCAAACCAATTCAGTAACGCTTTACGTCCTAATTCAATGAGCTGGGAGCGCTGCCCTGGATCTCGTTCATGTTGTAAACGGCGTAAGGTTTTGACTAATTTACTCTTAGGTGTGAGTCTACCCATGATGACAGGGGAGTGTCAACTGAAAGGGTATAGGGTGAGGAACTATTATTTATACTCTAGGCATGTGCACGGCTAACGTGGAAAACAGCTGACTTCTTAATCTTAATTCGTCGGGGGTCTGAGGACTTAAATCGACCAGTAAATACCCGTGAGGCTTATTGGTGGCTTCCTCATACGCCCCCCGTAAATAAGGCATTTGTAATTGTCGGCTTAAGACTTCAATCTGAGATTTATCTCTGGGATTTTTAAACAAGACCAGATAATGCGCATTTAAACTGATGGTTCTATGTTGCACAGCTCGATCAAATAGATTTTGGGTGATGTAAATGACACTGGTATTACGATGATGAGCTTTACGGGTAAACCAATCTACAATAGATTCTATGGCTTTACCCCCCATCATATCATCAAAAATGAGTAAATGCCGAGTGCTGAGATCCGCCACTAATTTCTCATCATCGGAAGGGATATTATGAATAAAGGTCACAGACTCTTTTAAAGATTCATAAGCGGGTTGCCATTCTCGATAACACCATACTATTTTTTCAGGTGGGGGTGAGATCCAGTGTGTGTTATGTACCAGTTGTTTCACAAATTCTGTTTTACCAGATTTAGAGGGACCGGCCACCACCATGGTAAATTCATGTTTCAATTGAAACGGAGCTAGTGTCTCGTACGTATACATCTTGTGAAATGAGACAACTTGGAAACTCACATACATATTTATTAACAAGAAAAAATACGAAAAGTTTCTAATACACTTTGTCTACAAATAGGACATTGTTCCAGTCCTGCTGCACACATAGCACAAGCACATAAATGTCCACACGGTAAAAAAGCAATTCTTAATTCTCGTTCTAAACAGATATGACATTTCTGAGTACACTGAGGATTGCCATCGGCATTGAGGGTTAAATCACCCCAGTCTCGATCAGTGTCTTTGACTCTAGCATACGCGTTAAACACTTGTCGCACCCATTTGATACTTTTATTACTCAGCAGGTAGGCACAGTGGGGACTCCAATACGCATGTTCTATCCAGGGATTGTCTTGAGGTTCCCAGTGATTAAGACCTATGCCACAATGAAAACAGCGCACCACATCCCCGAAGTCACGGTAATAGAATCCCGCTTCAGCAATAGTAGGTAACAACTGTTTTAAATGATCAGGGGCTTCTTTAAAGGACTGGTCTCGGTCCAGGACTCGAGCATAAGTGGTCACTATAGGATAGCGTAGTGATCCGCATTTCGTCATGGTGAGCGACTAAGGTTATGATTCTGATCCTTGTTTTTAATACCCATAGGGGAGAGTGTCATAATGACGTATACGTTGACGTTTATCATAGACCATTCGGTATTTTTTCACTAAGGGGAGAGTTCGCACCTGATGTTGACGTGTTCTTTGAATAAAGTGTGGGTAATACACTTGGACTTCCTCTTCCTGTCCTTTTAACATTTTTTCTAAAGTAGCCAGAGATACAATCTGAGAGGCTCGGTAATTCAGAGTCAATCCTTTGACTTTACACATGGATTGTCCCCCTTGGGTCTCGTAAGCATAATTTTTAGGCCCTCCCGACATGTATTTCACAATGCGGTCCCCATTTAATTCATCGGTCCACCCCCCTAAACTATTGAGGATAGTAGGATTAAATTGTCTCTCGTCGTGTTGATAAATGATACTGTCTGTATCAAAGTACAGGACACGATTTCCCAAGGGATATAAAGTCTCGTACAGATGTAAACGGGCATGAGCCGTGGTAAAACAAGCTAAGACCACGTTACCAAAAGGACAGTCTTCCAGAAATTCTTCTTTTTCTTGAAAATTAATTAACATCATATCTGTGTCAGGATGATCTTGATTTTCTAACAGCTCGACTCCTTTAATGTCTAACGTGGCATCTCGTAATTTTTCCTGTAATTCTTCTTCTTCGGTGAGATACTGCGTTTTGGTTAACTGTAAGCGTTGAGCAAATTTTCCCCATAGACAATTCAAAAAGAGTTTAGCAATAGTACGGCGAATGGGATTTTTCTCAATATCAGGTCGACTCATTACAATCCCTTCCCGGCGCCGGATCTCATCCATGTAATCTTGTTTTTGTTGGTCGGTTTGACAATCCTTAGGAAATCCTGAGGCTTCTTGTTTAATTTTCAAAAAGGTATCAATATACGATTGAAACAAGGTCTGACTACTCTGGGGAAAATGCCACACTTCATAAATGCGATCGAGGCGATAGCCGAGCTCTAGAGCTTTGTGTAATTCTAGGGTCACCCAGGTACCTGTTAAACTGCGTTGTGCGTCATGGTGAGTGCAGCGATCGTCAGGTCCTAAGTCACCATGTTCGGCACAGGTTCGACATAAGGGAAACAGTAATTTTCCTCCCGTCTTATAAGGTAACACCGGGTGATACAGACCTCGAGGGGGTAAAACACGACAATGAATCAGTCCAAAGTACTCTCTCACATCAGCGAAATGACTAGTAATCACTTGGGGGTGGCCGTTAGGAAACGGTTTGTATTTCAGTACGTAAGGATACAGGGAACACACATCCACATATCGCATATCCCCCTCCTCGCAATACAAGCGCGTGGCATTCGTTCGTCCCCCGTATAAAGCATCTCGTGGATTTAAGGGGTCCTGAATATCTAAGGTGTGTAAATAGTCTTGTATAGGCGGATTCTGTTGCACTTGATGATCAAACTCGTGTTCCCAGATGCTGATCACTGTATAGCCTTGACCCTCTAAGTCACTGGCTCGTTTTAAAGTCTGTTCGTATAGGTCTTGATAGGTGTATTGAACTCGATGAGGGTGCGTTTCCGTGACTAAATTCGGATAACAATGAGGGCAACCATGCCAGTAACAGCCATAAAATTCGTACACAATACGAGATTCCTCGTCGTACCCGTCTACGGTATAAGACCCTAAAGTGACTTCACCCCCGTTTTTGGCATGGCGTATGTTATGATGTTGATGTTCTAACCAGGCTAACCATCGACAGGCTTTGGCTGAGTAACGACGGGCGGGGGCATACCCTAGATTAGGAATGATAGCAATGGTTTGTGGGGGCATGAATCCTCGTCGATAAGCTAGATTGGCTGTGCTAGCAAACGTAATGGATTCCTGAAACGGGTCGACTGAGACCAGAGCAAAGAGAGTCGATTTAAATTGTGCACAACACCGCCTTAAAATGTCCACGTCTGAGATACAATAAGCGAGAAATTCTTTCTGAAAATCAAACACTTTGCCTTGTTGTTGATGGTACCAGGTATAGAAAGCGTCACGATTGGTGGTGGACATATCGTCAGGGTTATAGTACTGCGCAGGTGGATAAGGCCCTATATAGTTCTGGTTTTGTTCCGTATTAAAAAAGTGAGGAAAATAACCTTTCTTTAATTCTGTTAAACCGAAAGCAGCAGGCATCTTAGCCAGGGCAAAGGGAAGAAAATTGTAGGAATCAATAAATTTCACCCCCAATACTTCCATGTATAAGAGTTTACTCCCGTTGAGAATGACTGTGGGTTTGATACAAGCTGTGTGCACCAGATAATTTAAAATGAACTGACCATCGTATCCTTTGAAATTGTGCGCAATGACAATAGCTTCCTCGTGTTTGATTTTCACTGTCCCTTTTTCATTCGTCTGGGTTTGTAATAACCATTCCATAAACTGTTTTAAAGTGTCTGGTCCTTGAAAAATGAAACGGCGTTGCGCTCCAAACCCTTGACAGTATGGACACGGGATATGAATATCTAAAGTGTCACAATGTTGACACACGCGTTCGGCCACACAGAGGTTAGGGGTATGAATGCCATGTTCCTGGGTACATTTGAAATCGTAATAAATATACAGTTTTATATCCTGGCGGGATTTAGGTCTGGGTTTCTTTTGTACAAAGCAATGATGTGGCGTGTGAACGAGTGCCTTACAGATGTTGCAGCGTATTTGACCTCCACAGGCGTGTCCTTTTAATAATTGCTTGGACATCCATTTCTGGCACTGGTGACATCGGCCCATTAAACTGCACACTGTGGTAGTGGTCTGGGGACTGTAGGGTTTTAAATGCGTCTGGTAACACGTCGCATTTCTGAACATGCCATGGCAATGAGGGCATTCGGTATAAGTACCGTCTGAGACACAGGGGGTCTCTGCTAAACAAAACGAACATCGATAAGGACAAACCGTACGATGCGCTTGGATGTGACTATAGCCCACATCACAGTCATCACAGTAATATGGATTGTCTGTGACTCCCGGCATGGATAAAATGGCATCGTAATGACCATTATCTAATAAAACGTTTAAACATGAACCGTTTCCCCGTCCTTTGTACAGAGGCTCTAATCGTAGTCGTTGTGTATTGACTTTGAATTGAAATATTTTCAATCGATATTCAGGGCTCATGACGTGTTGTAATTTGTCCCACTCGTGAGGCCCACAAGACTGGTGAATATCACACCCTGCTTGTTGCATGAGAGACAGGGCTTGATGTTTTTGATCGAGCGAATCGTGATCTCCTTTTCTCATTCTTAACCATTTTTTCTCCCATTCGAGGTCTGGAGATTTTTGACTGTAGCAACGCGCCACGACAATGGCTCGAGGGAGACAGAGGGAATCCTGGGGGTTGTGAATGCGCACGATCGCTCTCTTAGAGGTCTTGAATTTCTCCTTATCGAGGTAAAGATGTTTTGTCTTTTGACCACCACTCCCTTGAGGATATTTCACATGGAAAAAATCCAACTGAATTGACCCGTCCGTGATGATAAATTCTTTCTTGGATTGTTGTACGCTCTCGATTTTATTTAAAATTTTGTCCTCGTTGAGGTTTTTAGATTGAGTAAATTCTACCCAAATGTCAGAATCTAAAGAGGGGTGACGAATGTTGAGTCGTACATAATCATTGGGGTTACATTGCATTTTTTCTTTGACCTTTTTTAACATATCTCGAAATAAACGATGAATGAAATGGGTATTTTCTTTCTGGGGGAGAGGTTTAAAGCCCACATTGTAGACATTCTGTTGCACTTTGAATTTCCGTGATTGTCGAGAGCGATTTAATTGAACATGATAATACTCGGAAATGACTTTTTTCGGTCTACCTTGGCCCTGTTGTATTAATCGCTGCGCATTGTCTCGGCGGAGTTGTAATTCCCGTCCTCGTTGTAAATACAGTTGATGATTTAAATAGTTTAAGCGTTGTTCTATATATTTTTGTAAATCCATTCTTGGCTAAGACCTGGGACTAACTAATGACTATCTGAGAGGTGTTTAGATTTTATACTCATTGTGACGTCATGACCATTGTGATGTAAAAACATAACATCATTTTTTTTTTTTTCATCATTTTTATCTAAAGAACATTTTTCAAATACAAGTTAAAAGAACAATGTAAACAAACATTTTTTCATTGTTAAAGGCATAATGTCCATACATTAGTCCAACAAATATGAGTTTTTAAAACAGGGTCCAACACCTTTTCTACTTCCCGAATCCTACGCTGAAACCGACAACGATCTGCAGCGACACTCATCCAAGGACTTTTCCGATCTTCGTCAGGTAAGTGATACACTTTGTTTTGATTTAAATTAAAAGTCACATATCGTCTATCGTGATGAATGTTTCTGTGGGGCTTTTGAGGAATTGATTCAAAGGGTAAGCCTGCGTCTCCATAGGTTCTGATGATTGTTTGTTTCGGTCGTTTATTATCTGGTACATGAGAGTCAGATATTCCACCACCAGATTCTCGATGTCTCCTGCTTGGTGGGGTTTGGTTCTTTTCATCTCTTCCGCCATGATTTCCATAAGTATAAATCCTGTCCATGAGACTTGATGTGCTATTAAATATCCACAGAATTCTTCAAAGTCCTGTACACTCATCCACAATAAATGGTCTTTTACGAAATATTCTAACACGCGATATATTACATCCTTTCTGGCGTCCTCAATATACTTTAAGGCCTGCTCACGAATTCGATCGCTGTGGTTACTTTCAGCCATAATCATGAAATAATGAAAAAAGTTTAGAGGTCCGTCCTTTATAAATAACACTGACGTTCCAGATACGTTGAATGTGTGACGTAGGTTCACGCATGCGCAGTTTCATTTTCCCTGAAACAATCCTGGTGGTATTTTCATAAAGTTTCTGAGGAAAATTTCCGTAGGGTGAGCATTGGGCTCCTTAGCTTGTTCTGATGACTTTTTGTCGAATAATTCCTTGTACATGGCAGTTAAATATTTCACCCGATGATTCTCAATGTCTCCAGTTTGCTGGGGTTTGGTTCGTTTCATCTCGTCGGCTATGATTTCCATAAACATAAATCCAAACCATGAGAGTTCACGCCCCATTAAATATTGACAGAATTCTTCAAAGTCTTGTACGCTCATCCATAATACTTCGCCTTTAAAGAAAATTTCCATGAAGCGATATACACCACTGTTTTTTATGTCCTCAATATACTTTAAGGCCTCCTCACGAATTGGCTCGGTATGGTTACTCTCAGCCATGCTTATGAAATAATGTAAAAAAGTTAAGCGGTCCGTCCTTTATAAGCCACACAGTCGTCCCAGATACGTCGGATCTGTGACGTATGTTCAGGCATGCGCAGTATCATTTCGTCTCCCATGAAATGTATTAACACTAAGGCCGTCGTGGCAGAATAATACTGCAATAAATACTGACAACAGTCTAAATACTGCTCCAAAGTTAGAGGAAATACCTTTGATCTTAATAAATCTTGTATAGGAGGTCCATCTATAATGATCTGTTGAATCCGGTCAGATACATTCCGCGGAACTTCTTTGATCTGTAAAGTATTTAATATATCAGCAAGTTTTTGGGTCACATCCTTCACCTGTAAAGAGTCTAATTGATCAGTAAGCTGCTCCATGACTTTATTTATGACGAATCATATCCATGAATCCTCTTTGTAAATTGTCTATCATAATCACATTTATATTTTCCGTTTGTTCTGGTTGAATTTTCTTCAGTTCCTCCCCATATAAGTATATCATAATAAGACGTCCTGGGTTGGTGTTAATCGCTAACGAAAGAGCAATTCTATGAAACGTCTCAATATTTCCAATTTCATGTATCACTGATTGCACATAAGTTTTAGCAGTTTTAAACCAGTCTGAATTTTCAACACGTTGTACAAAATCTCTAATATAATGAACACCGTCTATCTTAACCGATCCACCCATATTGACTGAGGGACTGATTATGCGATGAGTCAGGTATTTTGAACACGTAGTGTCTAGACAGACGTAAGAACTACGCGTGACGTTTCGTTCTATTATGACGTCAGTCGATCGATACTGATTGGAAACAGCTTCAAGCCTTTACCGTAAACCCTCGTATAAAACCCCTATAGAATAAGACCGTGCACTTAACCCCGTTAGGACAGTGCCGTGGACCAATGCCGTTGACCAGTGCACTTGACCCCCCTATCTAGAACTGCACTCTGTTGACCCCCCTATCTAGACCTGCACTCCTTTGACCCCCCTATCTAGGACTCAAAAGTGCACTCAGTTGACCCCCCTATGTAGACGCCTTATACTACTACTGCATTAGTTGAGAAATCACAAATTTATGTTGGTAATTTAAAACAGCTCAAATCTTAATTAATCCGATATCTTCCTACTTTATTACTTGTTTAACTTGCCTTACTTTCTGACAGAATCACGGTAATACTGTTTCTCGTGATCGTGTCGTAATTAACAATGTCACCCGCTATCAGTTTTTCCTTATTCACAAACAACATGTGTTTACTTATATTTTCGAAGATAAGAAATATTTAAAAGGAATTTCAATGACGCCTTTTCTCTCACAATGCCTGAATTTACAAATAGTTCATGGGGGATAAAAATCTTCGTGTCCGTTGGATGATTTTCTGTGTGTGTGACAATTCGATGATGCATCTTATCAAGTAAATAATCGCCAATTGATCTACGAAGTAGAGATAATTCTGACTAATTAAATTTAATGATATGAATTCTACGAAAAGATTTGAAAGCAATTGTGGCGGAAGATTTTTGATTAGATGAGATCTTCTGACAAGTACTACATGGATAAAAATATACAGACAACATATCACACTCTACTAAGTAATTATGCATTAAAAGATCGACGGGTAAATAATTTCCTGGCAACGTAACAGTCATTTGAAGCTTGTTGGAGTAATCAATGGACTGGGCGTTTTACGTGGAGTATTTTTCTTCCTGGATATCGACCACCAACACTTTAAAGGTTTCATTCATCACGTGACAGATCTTTCCGAATGGTCTAGAATAAGGCCTTTTCGTTGAACACGTTTTTATTTCCTGATGGTCCGATCAAAATTTGATTCTTAAATCTTCCAGTTATGGAGTGGCGACAGAATAGGTAATTATAGCGTCACATTTATAATTTTTATCTCATTTTAGTTTTAAGATAGAGACAGCATAATTTCATTGTTAATTTCAAAAGCATTTCTTGATGTACTATTTCCGAATTTTTTCCTAACACATTATGATTTTTTTGGTTTTATTTGTGCACTAGCGTGTGTGTAATTTATTTTTTTAAATTTGTTTTTGTTTTTTGTTTGACTTTTTTTTTGGAGGGGGGGGGGGGGGGGGGGCGTTGTACGCATATGGACTTATAATTCTAGTACAAAACTTGGAGTGAAGTTGGAAATGATTTTAAAAGTTTATTTCATTTTTTTTTGTTTTAGAAATAAATTTTAGTTTCGTAAACGAAAAAAAATATAGTCCTCAATTTTTTTTTTCAGTTCTTTGATTCATTACTTCTACTTTCAAAGTGTGAGCAAAACTTCGCACACTTTTAATTAGTGTATATTTTTGTAAGAAAAAAAAATTATAGAAATCAGTCGATGGATACTTGTCTGTGGCTGACGGGTATCTCGAAAACTTGTCTGTAGCTGACAGATATCTCGAAAACTTGTCTGTAGCTGACAGATATCTCAAAAACTTGTCTGTAGCTGACAGGTGTCCGTAACTAGCAGGAGTCTGTACGTGGCAGATACCTTGAAAACTCGTCTCTATGTTGGTTGCTTTTTATAGTACTAACAAGTTATTTTAATTGTGACGTTGTAAATCATAATCAATGATAATTTTGAAATTATTAAAATTCAACAAGATTGTTAACAGAAATCCTTCTGTATTTCATTTTGTTAATACAGAATTAATAGTTACAAATTTTTCTACTTGTACTATATTCATTCGTATAATATTGCTTTTTTGTTTGTGAAATGTAATTATATGATGTTCTGTAGGCCTATAAATTACTCAAACCAACTCGTTTACTAGATTATTATCTATTATGAATTGTTTATGGGTTGCATGTTTATCGTATAGTCAGTGATGAAATAATTTTTGAAATTTTCTGCCTTTCAACATTTTAAATTATTTTACAACGTCTTTACCAAAATTAAGAGTTTAAATTTTCCACAGATTTTGAATTTTTTTCTGAAGAAATCGCCAGCGTCCGATTTCTGTTATATAGCAACCACTTCTTCGTTGACAACACTTTATATTTTAACATGGAGGTTAGCGGCGCAGTTTACAATCCCGGCGCTTTTCTAAAGAGAAATTTGCTTTATTGCATTCCTGTAAATACTTTTTTATGGGAGGGGGGATTTAAACACGCAATTTAAATTTGGTGTAAAACGTGCATGTCTTCTAATTAAGACCGTCAAGGACATCACCAAAAAGGTTGTAATTTAAAATTGAAACACTAGAGTAACGGACCGAAATCAGATATACCATCGGAGACTAACGTCGAAAAATCTCGACAGGTAACAACGTGTACAAGCCAATTATATTTTACATTGAATTCCACACGAGTTTTAATTTTTTCTTTGTAAGTAACTCTTGCTTTGGGAAGTAAAATCATCTAAATTGTTTTGATCACAGGCACTTAGCAACAAGAAAGGGGAGGGGGGGGGGGGGGAGCTTCCAACACGTTTTGACGATATACTGTTCCCGTTTTTATTTCATGCTAAGTTCGATATTTTTGGCTAACTACTCCCTTTTTTTATGTCAGTAAGATATGGTAATGACAATGTAAGTGAACCGATGAACTGAACCCGTGTACTGAAGGATCTGCACCCCCCCCCCCCCCCCCAACACACACAAATTAGGATTTTGAGGTTCGGGTAAAATGATCTTCCATATATACATGCCTGGATTATAATTTCCCCGGTATTATAGAAAATCTTTATTACTTAGCATCGAATAAGATCATACGAGCAAATAAACTAGTCATGATTGTAGATATAATGTAATTCACATTAAAAAGTGACTGTGTGAAATTCTAGTTTTAAAATTGTTTCTTGAAGATCATACAGAAATGTGTTAAATGTTGCCATTACAATTAAGAATATACATTTCAAATATCTTTGCATTTGATGTTTTTACCAATGGTAATGATAACTATTTTAGCGATGCAGTTGTGAACAATGCGCGCATGAATCTTGATAAATATAGTACGCCTATTCTAACGACTGGGAATTCCGACAGAAGTGAAAGCAGAATATAAATACAGAAAATATACCTCATTTCTGAAAATGCATGAGGGTATAAACTGCAACCATTCACACTTTTTATGAAGCGCTAATGAATTTTATTACAGTAACGCGTTTAAATATCACTTGAAGTGTTTGCAAGCGTGGATCTAGAGTGAGGGTAGGGGGGGGGGGTCTGATCTCCGCCCCCTGGAATTTCTAACTGAAAGAAAATACAGTAATCTTTAACCCTAGCATTGAGTTTAATATTTCTTCATCAACTCTAAATCTATTCGCTCACTGGGGACAATTTCAAAATTCAAGATCGTAATTTAATATGAAAATTAAAGTACCGCAATTTTGGGTGCAGATTTCGCATAGTCTACTATCTGTAAAAACGTGGAAATTCCGGAGGCTCCGCTCTGAAAGCAGGTTCCAGATCTCCGGCTTTTGGACCCCCCCCCCCCCAAACAATGAAAAAAGCTGGATCCGCGCTTGATTTTCCCTATGTCCAGGTATATGTTACACGTAACATTATGAATTTACATAATATTTTTTTTTTTTTCGATAAAAGCATATGAATTTGTATTTCGTGTATATGTTATTCTGATATTTCGTCAGAATGGTGATGATTCAGCACATGAATATTAATGCAAAACTTAAATACTATACTTATTTAAGAAATGTCTTCCAGCTTTTGAAAGTACATATAGTGATATAAGTGATATATCTCAAGCCTCTTCACACCGTCACACTGAATGGAGTGCATGAGACATTTCTTTTATTTACATTTCAATGGGATTTTATACTAAACCAATGATGTACTTTTTACGTCAAGTGTATTCATACGCAGTGATTAGCCTATTTCAAATGAGATACTGATCTTGAGTTTCAGGTAGCAATGGTGCTAAGGGAAACATGGAGTGATTGTAAATATTTCCATACAATTACACCAAGTCTATTTATTCCATTGACTCCTAAACTGACATATTCACAAAGACTCGTTTTAAAATTTAAGACATTTTCCTCTTGGAAATATCAAATATTTTCCTTAATCAATAGAAAGCTCCATGGCCTGAAATTATTACAGACTTAAGTCTAATTCTTATATCAATCTACTTACATTACTGAAAATATAAATAAAATATTTATGCAATGTTACAAAAAGTCAAAGGGGTTTGTAAAATTTTATTTTTGCCATAAACCTTCTCAATATATTATTTTAAAATGATATCGATATTTTTATAGCAAAATTATTCACAATTCTTTACAAAATATGAAGTTTAAAGTTTGGATCACATTCACAGGTAAATCAAGGTAAAGAAAACTGTAAACCACAGTCTATTCGCAATTTTATGAGAGTAGCCATTCCAAGAAATCTAGTTCTCGCAAATAAACAAAATCTTACACAGAGTGGACATAAGCAATAAATAATGATTCGCGAATTTGTGTCCCGTGAATAAATATATCATTGTATCCACGCGAAAATAAGGTATCGCGAAATAAAAGGGATCTAAAGATAAAAGATAAACTTCTTGATAAAATTTCGCGTCCAGAACAACACAACTTTGAATTTAAAATTGGCCATTTAAACCTGGTGTATAAATAAAATCCTCTTCTAATTCTTGGAAGAATAAAACAGTAGAAATTTGTTTGAAAGCCAGGTAAACCAGGAGAGGTATTAACACACGGTAGCCATTTTTTTTTTAGAGAGTTAGTTATTTTATGCCACCGAATGCTCTTTTAAAATTTTATAACGGTATTGTTTTTACTTACTGCTGCACTGTCTGGTGCAGTGTCAAAAACCAAAAATATCTAGAAAAAATTTTTAAACTACAGAAGAGGGCAGCAAGAATTCTTTTAAATACCCGTGATATTAGAACATCTACCAGCTTTTTATTTTCTTGTTTGAACTGGATGCCAATCAAAGATTATTATATTTACAGAAAGGTTGTCTTTCTCTTTAAGGTTTTAAACAGCCAATTGCCAAATTATTTAAAAGTATTCAATTTTACAAGAGATATCTGTAGTCGGACAACCAGATCAAACAGTGTTACGTCAAATTTACTTTATTTACCGTGGGCTAAAACTGAAAATTTTAAACGTTCATTTAGTTATTCATGTGCATTTCTTTGGAACAAACTGTCACAAAATGTTCGAAATTCTTATTCAATAGGTGGTTTTAAATCTATGTATCTCATGGAATATTTTAGATGAAATTCTTAGAAAAAGCTGTTTTTGTTCACATATTTGTCTTATGGTTTTTTTTTTATTCTTGTCCTTTATAATTTCATACCATGTTTAAAAAATACACTGAGGTTTAGTACTATTGTAGTATGTTTTTTCTCTGCAATGTCTCTTTTATTTCTTATTTATATAATCATGTCTACGTGTATGAACATGTATATATTAAAACTAATACTAATTCTATGTTTGTAATTTATATATGTTTTAACGCAGGACCACAATGAAAAATAGTTGTATGCTAATTGTGTTATCCTGGGTAAATAAAGGTTATTATTATTATTATTATTATTATTATCTACAGACTTCCTTCTGACGATCTTTATGTGTTATTGCAATTCTTCGTTGATAACAATTTATACTAACATGGAAACTAGCTGCACAATTTCTAAAGTGAAAATTACTACAGGATATTTCTGTGAACTTTTTGGCGAAGGAAAGTTTATGCCGATAATTTCTTTATGTAGTGTAAACTCAATGTTAATTATATATCCTGATTAAGATGAAACACGATATATTAGGAATATATCTCTAAAAGAAGACTGTCATTTAAAACTTGAAACTTCAATATATGTCGATACTATCGGAAACCGATAAGTTCGGCAAGAACCGACAACATATTAATAAAAATATATATATTGATCATTGCTACATCTTTGATTACCATGGAGCGAACTGAATGACTAAATAGATGATCTGAATGAGGTAATAATTTCATCTAAACATTTGCATATTGAGGTTTATTGCAGAAGGGAAACTAACTCTTGAAGCATGGATGCGTCATTTGGCCACTGCTAAGACTAGTTTTATGATTTAAAATCAGATCAAACCAAGGAGTTAATATTGTACATGTTTACTAAACAGCTCATAAACTTGTAAGCTTACAACAAACAAATGTTGGTATGTCCAAATTTCAAATAAAAGTCTTCAGTCTATGTAGATATACCATTGATTTCACTAAGTTAATTCAATTAAGGTCACATAAACTTTGTAAAGTTGATATTTAGCTCAAAACCAGTAACGAGCAACCGATATTGATTTCGAAGCAGCTCCTAACTCCTAACAAGTGCGAGTCAATAAGTAACCAGCCTATCCAATTTCCGATTGAACGAGACGGTCACGATTTTTATGCCTTTATACATGGGTACAAAATTGCACGCATTCTTTGATATTCAATGTGAAACATGGCTATTGATGCAAAGGCATGTTTTTCATTTAAAGTTCAGTAAAAGCATGCTTTTCATCTAAAACTGAATACCGTGATGTATTTAAAAAGTAAAACAGGCAAGGGAATACACGGCGAGTTGGCCGATGTTTATGTTTATGGGTCTTCTGCACCATCTTATGCTCACGTGAAATTCTGAATAGGGGAATTCAAACGCGGTAGAACGTGTTTAGAAGATGAAGCCAGGTCTGGACGCCCTCTGGAGGCCACCGATGAAGAAATGTGTAACAAAGTTCGGGATGTGGTATACTCTGATAGGCGAATTCAGATGAAAAAAATAGCGCAGGCATTAGGCATTTCACATGGTAGCATTTCAACAATCTTACATGATCTTTTCGTATGCGGAAGCTAACAGCCCGTTGGGTTCTCAAATCCTTTAGCGATGAGCAAAATGACAGTAATTTGGGGCGCAAAAGACGTTATTACGTTGTATTTTTTACCCAAGAGAAGTACAATAATTGGAGTGTACTATGCAATCTTGCTAGACCAGCTGAGAAGAGCCATTCATGAAAAACGCCGAGGTGAACTCTCTAAAGGTATTTTGCTGCAACAGGACAACACAAGAGTCCACACTTCCAAAGTTTCAATGGATGCTGTAGAGCGGAACGGGTAAGAATTCATACCACATCCTGCCTTTTCGTCTGACCTAGCTCCTAGCGACTTCTTCCTATCCCCAAACTTGAAAAAGGATATCGGTGGACGTCATTTCCGGTCTAACGAAGAAGTCGTGACGGCAGTTGAGGCGTGGATTGATGGTACTTGAACACTGTTTGTCTAAGTGTATCACACTAGAAGGCAATTACATCGAAAACGAGGTGGATCTTAACTGGAAATAAGTTAGGCTGGATACTTATTGACTCGTCATCGTAATATCTATATCGGCAATTCATTTAGCATTATATTGCCCATGTTCCTTTGCACTATCATGTAAGTCATCGTCCCCTGGAATGCTTAATCGCTCTATTTGTTCCCTTGTTACAGGGTGAACAGCTCTATTTGTATTTGTTCGCTTGTTACAAAGAGAACTGCTCTACTTGTTCCCTTATTACAGGGTGAACCGCTATACATGTTCGCTTGTTGCAGGGTGAATTGATCTACTTGTCCACTTGTTACAGGTGAACTGCTCTAGTTGTTCACTTGTTATAGGGTAAATCATACTATTTGTTCGCTTGTTTTGGGGTGAACTGTTCTACCTGTTCACTAGTTACAGGGTGAATCGCTATACTAGTTCGCTTTTTACAGGGTGAACCGCTCTTCTTTTTCATTTGTTAAAGGTGAGCCGCTCTTCTTGTTCACTAGTTACAGGGTGAACTGGTCTACTTATTAATTTGTTACAGGGTGAATCACTCCACCTGTTCACCAGTTACAAGGTGAATCACTCCACTTGTTCACTAGTTACAGGGTGAACCTCTACACTTATTCGTATGTTACAGGGTGAACTTCTCGTCTTGTTCTTTTGTTACTGGGCGAATCGCTCTACTTGCTCTATTGTTATAGGATGAATTGCTGTATCTGTTCACTTATTACATGGTGAACCCCTATACTAGTTCGCTTGTGACAAGGTGAAGCGCTCTAGTTGTTTGCTTGTTAAAGGATGAACGGCTCTACTTGTTCATGTGGTACAGAATGAACTGATCTACTTGTACGCTTGTTACAAGATGAACTGTTCTACTTGTTCACTTGATATAAGGTGGACCGCTCTACCTGTTCGCTTTTTAAAGGTGAACTCATCTATTGGTTTACTTGTTACAAAATGAACCACTCTACTGGTTGTCATGTTACGAAGTGAACCACTTTACTGGTTTACTTGTTACAAAGTGAACCACTCTACTGGTTTTCTTGTTACAATGAGAACTACTCTACTTTTAGCTTCTTTGAAAGTCATTATGATATGCATTAGGATGTGATGCTATTTCTCTACTTTACGACAACAAGCGGGTAACTTTCAACGAAAGTCTTAATCGTATATTGTTATTTCTCAAAAAGTATGCTAAACCAATTTTTTTCAAAAAAGTTTTTTTTTTTTTTTTTGCATAATTTCTGTATATGGAGGCGTCGCTCTATATGTATGGACTATGCAGATTTCTCTCTTCAAAAGCATATTCTTGCCATGTTTTTCGTTTTCTTTTTATTAAAGCTATGCCTATCTCAATTAGTCGTACTAAAGTCGCTATCCTTTTTATATGTGACTGGACGTAACGTAAAACAGAGGGAAAAATTTTCATATATCCTTACTTTACTGTTAGGCTGTCAACCACTGTTAGAAAGGAACTGCTTTCCCGCCATGTCAAATTCACTGAAATACACTGACGGACTTTAAAAACCCCACGGTTTTTGTTTTTAATTTATTCATTAAAAACATTACATAAAAACTTTTTTTGCAAAATTTACCCAACATACATCGTATTGAGTTTTAAAACCCATCTCTCAATTTACCTGTGTTCATCGTTTGTGCGTAGTGAGTAGCATCGCACGAATTTTCAGGGCTTTTTTCAAACACGTGGAAAGGTAATAGAGGAATTTTTCGCGATAAAACAACTTTGTTGATGAAAGCATAGAGACCACTAACAGAAAAAATTCAAAACCAAGACTATACCGCGCTTAAGCAATGAAATGCGCAATCAGGCACTTAGTATGATGCAAACAGGCGTTAGTCAGTGTGAGGTTGCAAGGTGTTTTAATGTCCATCCTTGTACAGTTAGCCAGTTGTTGTCACGATTCTATCAGACAGGATCCTTAAATGATCGCCCAAGACCCGGTCAATCGTTTGTGACAACGCCACGGCAACAAGCGTTCATATGGCAACGTCATTTGTGCAATATGTTTAGGACCGCTGCGACTACGGCGAAAGAAATCATTGGACATCATGGAAGGCCTATTCATCTCGAACCGTTTCCAGAATTTTGAAACTCCATCGGATCCGCTGCAGAAGACCTTATAAGGGGCTACAGCTTAAACCGTATCACCCACGGTACAGATTGCAATAGGATGGCAGCATCTGACTCACCGTCAAAATTGTGTTCTCAGATGAGTACAGATTTAACGTTAGCAACGCATACGGCAGAGTTTACAGTTGTTTACATGAACGTTTTGCAGAAAATTGTGTCCTTGAGCGCGACAGGTTTGGAGGGGGGGGGGGGGGGGGGTTCATGGTCTGGGTGATATTAACCACAATTTTCGGTCACAACTGGTCGTTTTAAATGAAACCCTCACTGCTAGGAAGTATGTGGACGAAATTCTGCAGACTGTTTTAGCACCATTAGTGCAGCAGCTTGAGCAAGGAAATGTGTTAATTTTCCAACAGGATAATGCGCGCCCACACACGGCAAGATTGACACGAAACTTTTTACAGACCAACGCCATGACGTCCTTCATTGGCCCGCTACGTCCCCAGACTTGGATCCAATCGGGCATTTGTGGGTACTAGTGAACAAAACCACATTTTTGACGCATCCCTCATTAACATTCATTACAACTGTAGCCTCTTTGTGAATAAAATGATGTTCAAAATCAAAGAATAGTGTTCAGTTAACATGGTTTATAATATACCACTATGAATTTGTTTATTAGATATATGAAAAAATTTATAATATATAAAATTATCAAGTTTTGCGTTTTTAAAGTCCGTCAGTATAGTACATTTTCTTGATCAGTAACGGACAAAATAGCAACATGGTAAAAAAAAAAAAGCTTGGACTTTTTTTCCTACCGGAGAAACGGGCTGCTCTATACAAGTATATATAAGTTTGCGAAATTGTGATGGGGGATTCGACGGGAGAAGTAATCATGAGTGTGAAAAGTCATAACTGTTATGATAGGTAGAGCATCAGATATACGCTGGAGTGAAGGCAAAGTGTGACGTCACCTTTGCGCATGAGTAGTCGATCAAGTCCATATTTGATTGATTGATTGATGAAAAGTGACGATAGCGAACAGTGCTCAATATCATAACTCCTATAGAGAATACATAATTAAGAGTAGGACAAACACGAACCCCTGGACATACCAGAGGTGGGATCAGGTGCCTAGGAGGAATATGATTGATTGTTGTTTTCCGCCACACGCAACAATTTTTCAGATATCTGGTGGCGTCCAGTTTTTTATTGGTGGAAGAGAGAACCCAGATACAATGTACCCGGGAAGAAACCGCCGACAGCATCCCCTGTTAATATGATCATAATCTATTGTATACATACGAGTAAACAATTTACAAAAGGACTGAAAATATGTCCTTTCATATTTTATTTGGTTATTGCGTCTAGTAGTTTAACTTGTGAAATACAATTGATGAGTTTAGCTACAAAGCATTGATACTCCAATATCAACATTGAACAAAATTACATTTCGTTTACCTTCACCAACGCATGGTTAAAATTTGACAAGTCGAATTGGAATCGAAAATGTGGACAAGAATGATTCTTTTTGGTCAGTTTTAACACGCCCAAACGGGGAAATAATACTACAAAAATCGGGGGGTTAGCCGCAGTCTGGAACAGCCGAAAACTTTAACAATTGAGAGAGAGAGAGAGAGAGAGAGAGAGGGGGGGGGGGGTAAATGATGAGGGTAATTGATCTGCGAACATTATGTCAAATAGGCGTGCACGATTCACTTTGAATTAGGAATTCCCCCTCAATTCTTTTTAAAAAATCGAACTTCGGGTTATATTGATAATTCCATGGCACCTCTTTTGATCGGAGCATATTACGCTCTCGTTTCACTGAAAGAAAATTGTATCGTCCATACAAATTCAATGTTTTTCGCCACAATAGATCCGGGTACTTGAAATTAACACAAATGTTTGCCTTCTAGCTAGAGGTGTGAAATCTATTGGGCCAGGGCGATATCGATAGCAGATCTAGATCATGTGTATCTTGTGCCGACCCAATTTCACATTTTTCTCTGTTAATTTCTCAAATATCCAGATTAGCTATCCGTAACTTAAGTTCTATTGTGGCAAAGACCTTCGGGATTTACGTAGAATAGACAAGTTATACATAGGTCATTGTGTTATCCAGACACTCCCAGCCGGTGAACAATTTTTGATGAAAATCTCTATCAAAGTATATAAGTCTCTGTTAAATGTAATTAATTCATGATTAATGTTTTTTCACCATTGGATGGTTTGAATTTTTGCTTCTTTTTATATATTATTGATTCAAATGTCAAAATCACTGACATCACTTTAATTTCTATATTGAATTAAGTTGCTACGATTAGATATATATTAATATAGTACATTGAAGACATACACATGTACAGTACCTTAAACTTAAACACCGCTTTCTCTCTCTCTCTCTCTCTCTCTCTCTCTCTCTCTCTCTCTCTCTCACACACACACACACACACACACACACACACACACACACAGAGAGAGAGAGAGAGAGAGAGAGAGAGAGAGAGAGAGAGAGAGAGAGAGAGAGAGAGAGAGCATATACAGTGATATTTTGAAACAGCGCAATTCCGTGTCAAACTAGCTAACAGTGTTTATTATCTAGAATTCAATATTTCGTGATCTTACATATAACGATTTTACAATAATTATTTCCAGAACTTGGGGTTATCGCTAGCAATGGGTTTGTTGTATAATGAGAAGACGAATAATAAGACCCATATCTCAAAAGTTAAAAAAGTATTTAATTTACACTCTAAAGGTTCATTTTCCAATTTGTTCCGTAACATTTATTCATCTAATGTACTTTGCATTTAAAATTTTTTGTCACTAAAAAAATTATGGAAATTGTTTTCCAAGATACTGAACACGTTAATTTTTTTGGTTTGCGTGATTCCACAATGAGATAAATGTTTTTGCACAATGAAACAAAATAAGAAGTATATCACATGTTGTAGTCATGTTTTTGTTTTATTATGACGTTTATGATTATAAATAATTTCCCGGAGTTCGCCAAATATCTCTGCACAATATGCCTGTTTTTCGATAAAATTTTATAGTTTTGAATATAATTGATCCACAATATATCGCTATTTGTGCCGTTTTATAAATGGTGATGATGGTGAACTGATGTGGACCATATGAGATATTCAAAATTCCGTTTAAAAAACCTCTATTTTCTGCATATTTTACAGAAAATACGAAAACCTATGTGACGCCATATTTGATACTCGTAGTTACATTGGTTTTGCTAAACCCCCCCCCCCCCCCCAAAAAAAAACCCAAAAAAAAACAACCCAAAGCAAATTAAGCCACTTCCAATCTTCGAAGAATGACAAATCTTCATATTAATATTCTTTGTTGAGTTTGAGAAGAAGATATACTATCCATTCAAATGAAATAAAAATGATGATTGGAAATTGTGATTTCAGATGGAATGGAATCGTATTGACAAATAAAGGTTAAAGGTTAAAGGTTAAAGGTAGGAGAGAAGAAAATTTGATTAGCGTTATTTTAACATTAGTTTAAACAATATTTTAAACAATAGGATTAGGCAATATGCATAACCTATGAATACCCTCTTTCTTATACTAACATTGATTGATACACGCGTTTATGATACGCGAGTTTACTTAATCAATGTTAATTGATTCTACTAGACGTATTGCAGAAAACAAAGAAATTCGTGTCCATTATTCTGCAACATATCGATTACGTCATCAAAATATATTCAGTGCACTGATACACATTTTATTTAAACTTTCATAAAAAAAACTAAAATTGGGACCACGGGTTTACGTCTTCGACAACTATCAAATGTCTGGTTTATGGCTCTTCCACTATCCCCCATGCTATTTTTACACTTCGTGTTTTGCTAATAAAATTGATAATTGATAATTTTATATCATTTTCTTAAGAATTAATACATCTTACAAAAAATTGAATGACTGAAAAATGTTTGACATTCAACAAAAAAGCAATCATCAGCGTTCCGAGATCGAAAAATGTTTAAACAAACATGGAGATGCCGCACAGACAAATAAAACTCTTCCACGTGTGTGTAGTTTTGTTGGACTGTGCATGGGAAATCAGCACGAAGATCAGATCAGATAAATACATTGTATTGATACAGACCATCAATATCTAACTAAATACATGTACTTGAAATATATTTGAAAATAGTAAGCCCTATCATATCATTGTATTTGTCAGCAAAGAACAAGCATTTCGTTTTGGAAGTAATTAACGAACTGTCAATCAGAAGAAGCGACACATTTCATCGTCGGAAGTAACCTAATTCGTAATTTTTAAAAGTATAGTAGAATAGAAACAAGAAAACTAATTGACGATACGTTCAACTCGATCGTTACTATTTGGTAACCTCTACTTTAGAGGCATGAGAAGTTTCCACTGAAGTATCAAATACAAAAGTAAATCTTTTGGTGAAATCGTTATGATTTTATGTCAAATCTTATCATAATGCACCACAGGTGATTTACGATAGACCGGCGCGGCTAGCTGTAGAACTGTAGCGTTATAGTGTTATATTTTTACCTTTGACCATAACGCTACAGTCCCCGTAATGCATAAATGGTGCAATTTACGGCGCAATATTTTGTGGACACGGTTGGTGACGAATTTCTCCACTTTCCAGCATTGGTCACTGGAATACCTTTCATTCCCCAATTCTAGACATATTCTATTACCAACCTGTATATTTTATCCACATCCTTACCCTTTATTGCTATCTTTATAGACCATTAAACTCGCTTGTTTTGAATTTTCTGCCATCCGACAGCTATGTTGACCTGCTGACGAGATGACTCTTAAACGTCATGTATATGGAATAAGGTGATAACGTAAATAAACAGCCAGTTCCTCGATTTTCCATCGATTTGGTACGAAATAAATATTAACAACCTTTTTTTTGTTTTTATTGATTTTCACTTATTCTTAAAACTCCACTTTCATTTATTTTTCTTGCATAATGCTAGAAATAATCAGAGCCTTGAGTGAGTGGCTAGTCATCACATTCCATATAAATATATACACGTGGCGTTTTAGCGAGATGTCGCTACACTTCTGCAGCTACGGCGCGTCATACTGTGCAAGGGGTGTCCCTAAAAGGATGGGAGTTGGACCGACTCCCTCATGGGAGTGGTCCTGTCGAGGTTGATAGGGGATTGGACTCCACCACCCCAGTGCTTGGATGTCGCAGCATCATACCAACCCGCAGGATTCATTGGCACGGAAACGAAAGCTCTATTCCTGCTTCCCTAGGGCCCTAGGGGTGGGGCCAAAATGTTAGGATAAGAGGAATATAGATTGTGAAATTCAAAATTATAGCTCCCATCATGGCTGGGTTCAAAACAGAAAAAAAAACCCACAAAACTTTAAAAATCTTCTCTGCTCTCACAAATGTTGAAGAAAAACCAAACGCTTGGTTATTAGTGCATGAAGCCCTATACCAAAATTGTGAAACTCATTGCACCATAACTGTTCAGGGAAATATGGGGTGATTTAAATGCTTCAAACTTCATCTTTGCTTCTGGTGTAATTGAATGGGAATTGTATGCATATTTAGAAAGATCATAAAGCTGTGAACAAAGGGTTAGAATGAGGCGTAAATGCAAATATGAAACTCCCAAACAGGTCTCTGTATGGGCAATTATACTCAGGTGACTGTTAAAGCCTGTGGGCCCCTTGTTTGAGTATGAAAGTCTCCTTAATTTTGAATATTACGGTATAGGTGAATCATCAAAATTTGGTCTTTTAGCAAACAAAGTATTGCAATCAGCTCTGCGAATAGACCAAATGAGTTTCAGGTTGAGCGAAATGATGTGTAATAATATTGTAATGATGTAAAATCCTGTGTAAAGTACGATGGTTTTTTAAGTGAATATTTCTGTAATGATGTGGGTCTTATGCAAGGTGAAGTGTTATCACCTATGCTTTTCTCGTTGTATATTAACGATATGGAAAATAATTTTATAAGAGGAAATTGTAGGAGCATTGACATACACTTACTTAATATTTTTCTTCTTATGTACGTTGATAATATGGTTCTGATGTTGCTGTTCAACAGAGGATGTCAAATACTTTATCTAATTACACATGCACACACAACAAATGGGAAAAAGTAGTAATATTTAGAAATGACGATAAAGTTAAAGACAATGAAAAATGGTGTCACAATGGTGTTAATTTGGATATTGTAAATGAATTTAATTTTAGGAATGTTCATGTGCTTAAACGGGAAATATTTAAAAACACAAAGACATGCTTCAGAGCATGGTAGAAAAGCGTTGTTTACAATTAACAATGGTCTTAAAAATCATTGTTTTAATGTTGTAACAAAATGTTCGATTTTTACCATGTACGTTACTAGTGCATTATTCTATGGATCTGAAATATAAGGATTCCATAAAGCCCCAGATGTTGAGAAGGTACATATCAATTTTTGTTAGCGTCTCCAAGGTGTAAATAGAAAGACATAACTGCATGGTTTATTTCGAATTAAGTAGATTGTCCTTATGTTTTGTTTGTTTTTTTTTTTATTTATAGTCGCCTGAGCAATTTTTCAGCTATCCGGCGACTGTCACTATTACCGGTGACGGGGCTGCAAATTTAGACCTATGCTTAGCACTAATGGCTTTTAGCAGTGAGGGTTCTTTTACGTGCCACACCTGCTGCGACACGGGACCTCCGTTTATAAGGTCCCATCCGAAAGACCCGTGACTCTCACTTCGTAATGCCGAGCTCTTGGCGAAGGAGCAATCACTACCTATTTTTACGTCTTAGGTTTGACGCGGCCGGCCCGAGCGGGGCTCGAACTCACGACCTTCCGTTCACGAGGCGAGAGCTCTACCACTGAGCCACCGTGATCGGTTAATTGTCCTTATGTATTAAGAGAAAATTGAATTGTTTTAAGTACTGGATAAAACTTAACAACACATATAATTGTATTTTAAAGGGTTATTACTAAGATATGATCACTTATAATAATAAACGAATAACTAAGATAAAAGAACTGTCAATTTTGGGCTTAAATTACAATCAAAATAAAATCGTTGAATACAAACAGATAGATATATACAGCCAAAATATGACTAGTTTCGAAAATTTATCGAAGTGTATGCTATATCAAAACCTTGTTGAACGTTTTTGCTTGCATTATCATCTAACAAAACGAGTTGACTCGTGTAATAAGTAGGTCATTGCCCGTTAGAGAACCCCAGTACATTCATTATGCATAGACACCAAATATAACAATGTTCCCAGAAATGTGTGGATTTGCAAATACTGTAATTCAAATGATACTGAAGGTGAATATTACTTAATAATAATAATAATAATAATAATCATTTTATATAGCGCCCTATTCGATCAAAATAATCGCTCTAAAGCGCTGTACATCATAAAAAAAAAATATCATAAGACAGGTTACATAAATACTAATTTTTAAAGGACAGGTTACATAGTACTAGAAGTAAATGATTTTTTTTTTTTTTTTTTTTTTTTTTTTTGAAATTAAGTAAAAGTGAAAATGATTAAAATTGAGACATTTAATAATATGCGAGTCTAAAAAGATATGTTTTTAATTGCGTTTTAAAACTGTTCAAAGTCTGACACCGACGAAGGTTATCAGGCAATGCATTCCATAGTGTCGCAGCTGCCACGTCTAACCGCCTTTTCCCATAAGTGGAAGTTCGACATCTAGGTGTCATCAGTGTCAGGGAATTTTCCGATCTTAAAGAACGTTGAGGTTTATAAACGGTAATCACCTCTTCCAGGTATTGTGGCGCCATCTTGTAAACCACCTTGTACGAGTACACAAGAATCTTGTACTTGATACGACTGTCTATGGGAAGCCAGTGTAGGGAAGTCAGCACTGGGGTAATGTGGTCATTTTTCTTAGTTCGCGTGATAATTCTTGCCGCCATGTTTTGCACTCTCTGCAGTTTTGCCAGGTCAGATGCGTTAATGCCGAACAGAAGAGCATTGGCATAGTCGAGCCTAGATGTCACAAGGGCACAGACTAAGGTCTTACACGCATCTTCTGTAATGAGTGACCGTATTCGTCCGATATTACGAAGCTGGTGATAGCATGCACGGGACAAAGATGATATTTGTTTTTGCATACATAAAGATTTATCAAACCAAACACCCAAGTTCTTCACAAACGGTGTTTCACGGATGATGGTGTCACCAAAGTTAAGATGGTATGATGATGAGTCAATGGCTAGATGTTTCGGAGAGAAAACAAGAAACTCTGTTTTGTCCTGATTAAGTTTTAACAGGTTGGCTGACATCCACATTTTAATCTCATCCATGCATGACTCAAGGTGGCTGGCAGTATTTCGCCACTCCTCTCCTGGTTTGAAAACCAGATAGGCTTGTGTGTCATCGGCGTAAAGATGATGTAAGACGTTGTTACGCCGACAAATTTCGCCAATTGGTTTGGAGAAAATTGCATAGAGCCGAGGTCCAAGGACAGATCCCTGAGGTACGCCACATTTGAGAAGGAAATCATTGGAGAAAGTGGATCCAATGGCCACTTTTTGGGTCCTATCTGAAAGATATGACTTAATCCACTCAAGTGCTGAGCCAGAAATACCGAAAGCAAATTCAAGACGTCTTATTAGAATAGAATGATCAATGACATCAAAGGCAGCGGAAAGGTCTAACATAATTAATGCGACGCTGGAACCCGCGTCTAATGCTGCGACAATGTCGTGATGAACGCGAAGTAAGGCCGTTTCTGTAGAATGACAGGCTCGGTATGCCGACTGTACGTTGTTATGAAGATGATTCAATTCTATGTGATGATCCAAGCGTCTTGCGACTATCTTTTCAAGAATCTTTGAGATGAATGAAAGATTCGAAACAGGTCTGTAATTTCGATATTCCTGAGAATCTAGGCCAGCTTTTTTGATGAGGGGACGCACTATGGCTTGTTTGAAAGATGATGGGAATACAGACTGATTAAGAGACTGGTTAATAAGGTTTGTTACGAAGGTAAGTATACTAGTACTATCCATGCATGGTTTCAGTAAGGATGTTGGCATCGGATCCAATTCACAGGATTTAGGTGATGCTGACATAATGACCTCAAGGATCTCTTCCTGTGATGCTGGCTCAAACGTACACAAACGCACTCCAGTAAATTCCTGATCGACACACAGTGGGTCGATGTCAGACTGTATGCCAATACACAATTCCCTCCGGATTTTTTGTATTTTTGATTGGAAGAAGTCGCCGATGGAGTTAGCTAGCGCATCTTCTTCCTGATGATCTGGCAGTACTGCCTCTGCCTTGATACCCAATAGTTTATTGGCCAAGCGAAGCAACTGTCTCTGATCTTTACCAGCCTCCTCGATTTTGTTAGAATAGAATTCTTTTTTGCAACGTACAGCACATTTTGCTGCACAAATACAAATATTCTTATAGATTTCTTTGTGGACAGTTAGGTTTGTCCTGCGCATTAGCCTCTCTGCCTTCCTGCGTTCCCTTTTGATGTCCGACAATTCACAAGTGAACCAAGGACAGTCTGGACGCAAGGTGACTACCTTCGTCATTTCAGGGGCGACAGAATCCAGAGCAGTTAGAAGAGTAGAGTTGTAGACTCGCACTGAGCTTTATTCTAAAATGCCCTCTGTATAACGATAAACTACATTAAAAGATTTTATTATACAGAATCAAGCGTATATGAATTGATAAAGCTCATGAGTGTAAATAATGTCAAAGAGTTGAGTAATTTAGGTAAATATTTTAAATGTGCCACGAAATTCCGTGATGATATTGTTATCAATTAGTACTGCATATTGTCTTTTTTGTTTGTGTTCGTTTTGCTTGTTTTTGGGGTGTTTTTTTTTGCATACATCTGCTACATGTTAGTCGGTGTAATATATGTACTACATACTTATATAATAATATAATTCCGCTGTATTATATAAGTTTATGCACTCTCCATATACTGTATGTATACTCTGTATTGTGTATATATATGAATCCAGTGAGCTCTATGACTCACGGAAATAAACTGAAACTGAAATAATTCCTTTAATTTCTTGTTTCTTGTAATTGTATGTACTGTAACAACAGATTTTAAATGATTATCTCATATTTAAATGACACTGTGGAATTTCAATGCAAGCCTTTAAATCTATTGCTTATGGGGCATTCAATCCAAATGAAATTGCAAAGCTCTTTAAATCTCGAAATATAGATAGGTCATTCAGTTAACCTGTTCAGAACCACTCATCGGTGCATGATAAAATCAGTGCAGTGTATAATAATATACAAACAATTGACACTCTTTTGACTCATATTTCTTCAGGTCTTTCGGATGAGACCGTATAAACCGAGGTCCCGTGTCGCAGTAGGTGTGGCACGATAAAGATCCCTCCCTGCTCAAAGGCCCTGAGTGCCGAGCATAGGCCTAAATTTGCAGCCCTGTCACCGGTAATGGTGACAGCCGCCGGATAGCTGAAAAATTGCTCAGGCGGCTATAAAACAAACAAACAAACAAAAACAAAAAACATATTTCTTCATGTTATCGTTACCTATAAAATTCCCAATTAATAGGAACGTGATCCCGATATACAAAGCCTATAGTGTGTCATATTAACCAAGCTTGGGTGAATTTACTGCACCTATTAACACCTACATTAACACATTGCTTGTCTTTAACGGACCAAACCTTTAGAATAAATTTAACTTGAAATATTTTTGGCACTCCTTTACATCTATTAATGCGCATTCTATCTGTATTATATAAGCTTGTCATATATTGTTTCAAGTTCCAGGGACCGGTCGCCGTAGCTCAGTGGTTAGAGTGTTCGCTTCGAAATCGGGAGATCGTGAGTTCGAGACCCGGCGCGTTAAACCTAAGACGTAAAATTAGGTAGTAATTGCTCTTTCGCCAAACGCTCGGCATTTAGAAGTGAGAATCACGGGTCTTTCGGTTATTACCTTAAAAACGGAGGTCCCGTGTCACGGTAGGCGTTATCACGTTAAAAAACAAACAATCTATCAAGTTCCAGGAGGCATTACCAAAACATATATTGGTTATAATTAAAATGCAAATGATTTTCGTGAAACAATAATTTGAAAATATAGATAAAACCATAATCTTTAGACATATACTGCTCTGTTAATGGGGTCAGGGTAAACAATATTTGGATTTAGGCTTAGTTAAAAGTATATGGATATCCGCGTACATAGTACAGAATCAAGAAAAAACAACATTTTCTGGAAAAGAGTCAAGTTACATATTACTATATTGTTATTAGGGCTAGTGTCTCCTCCAATGCTACTGTTTTATATTTTTGGACATTTGGGGGAATAATGACATAAAGGTTACTTACCTTAGACTTTAAACACATTGTTATATTCCCCGTGGGGATCTGGGTTGTTAGAATAGATCCTCAGTACCCCTTGCTTGTCGTAAAAGGCGACTAAATGGGACGGTCCTTCGGATGAGACCGCAAAAACCGAAGTCCCGTGTCAAAGCAGGTGTGGCACGATAAAGATCCCTCCCTGCCCAAAGGCCCTGAGCGCCGATCATAAGCCTAAATTGTGCTGCCCTTCACCTCCATATGGGTGAAAGATTCTCGAGCGGGACGTTAGACAATATACAATCAATCAATCAATCAATCAATCATTGTTACATACTTTTGTGTTGATGTATGATACAAGTGTCTGTTGATGGTTTATTTAGTCCTGCATTACAAATAAAAAGTAGAGAAATAGAGTAGAGAACTGATAATGATGGCTCTGACTCACCTCCAAGGAACACAGAACACCTTCAGAGTTTGTAAATTTACCACCATCTTACTCTGTGTGAAAAGTAATGAGACAATTAAAAAAAACCAAAAACGACCCCCCCCCACACACACATTAATAGCAAAAACAACAAACAAAACATTGGAGATAAAAAAAACCTCGTTCCTACAATAACTGGAAACTCTCTTATTAAGTTTAACATGTCCGTTCTCAATCTCGGTTGTCTTCCTTAAACCATATATTATCATCCGCCTCCTGGCGGCTGGTAATAAAGTTGGATGATGCAGGATAACCCCGGTCTAGACGAAAACCTTCTACTTCTATTATAAAGTAGAGGCGGTGTTAGCGCTATAACATGGCAGCTCCACCTCCGACTATTTAGTTTAATTTCTCCTTGTTACTCTATATATAGTTTTAAGATTAGGTTATGAAATTGATCATACACCGAACATGTTTTTGCGTATCGAATATATTCGGAGAAACTAAGATCAGTTTATCAATAAGAAGACTTTACTACTGCGGTCAGACAACCAATACATGTACGATGTAAATTGTAGGAATGCTATTTCAATTATGATATTTACATTATGAATAAAGTTACCCTTAACTTTGTTGCAAAAAGATTCATTTGACAAATAAAAGCATCAATATACTATCTAAAAAAAGTAGGGAATAATGTATTTTGTGATCAATATGTTCACATATACAAAGGGATACTAAATCATGTTGTGTAGTTCGTTAACGAGGAAGCATTTCCAAAGAAATTCAGCACCCAATTACACTCTCACGATCTGCGCGTGTCAAAGGGCAATACTACCGGGACAACATCTTAGCACCCCATGTTGTGCCGTTTCATTTTTCAAGATGACAATGCCAGATGTCATAGGGCCAAAATCGTTACAGATTATCTCCAACAGCAGAATATCACCACATTACCATGGCCCGCACTCAGTCCGGATCTTTCCCCCATCAAGCATGTCTGGGACATGCTTGGGCAGCGTCTACGACATCAACAACTTCCTGCCAATGTTCAAGAACTTGCTGCAGCATTGCAACAGGAATGGAATAACCTTCCCCAAAATGACTGGGACGTCTTGTTAGGAGTATGCCACGCCGAATCCGAGCTTGTCTGGCCAATCTAGGAGGTTTTACTCGCTACTGACTCTGTTTCACAATGGTGTTAAATTTGCTGTATGACCCTGTGTTGGTGTCGACCCTTATTCGGGAGCATCTGTCGTTTTCTGACTGTACACAGGGTTTCGAATAAATTGACAAATGTTTCCTTAATGTTTTTCTGACATTTCTTTCCTTCCTTACCACATGATCTGCATTTCATTGTCCTTGTAAGTCCAATATCCCTTACTTTTTTTGAACAGTATATAATACAATAGGACACAACGATAAATCCACTAAAACAATTTGATGCTAACGTTACTAAGTAATTCAAATCCTATTTTTCCTGAAACTGGCACTTGTCGTTGGTTTGAATTTTCATTATTTCCAAAGAACGACATATCTTCGAAGGAACTCGATTGATTTCAACATTCTACTCGTCATACAGGCTAAACCAGGTTGCTAAGAAACATTCAAGAATTGGCGCTATCTTACAACCTAGATGGAATTTGAATATAATAGAATTAACGTCATGTATCTGTATATCATTCCGAAATACATGCAAAACAAATTATGATCTTTTCATTGTACTTGAGTTCATTGTTCCTGGTGTCTTTGTGTGTATGTGTGTGTGTGTGTGTTTGTGTGTAAGTGTGTGTGTGTTTGTGTGTAAGTGTGTGTGTTTGTGTGTGTGTGTGTTTGTGTGTAAGTGTGTGTGTTTTACAATCTATTTTTGCTAAAAACGTGACCATACTTTCCAGGACATGTAGAAGAAACCGTTACATTTAACTTTGTAAATATTGACGACTTCTTAGTCTTCTTATTGAACTCTTTCATAAGTCTTTCCTAATCAGCAAATTAGGGTGTTTAAAGACGATTGTAAATGTGTTGAGCAGAATTACGAAATTCAGTATGGTAGTTCAGCGATGAAAACTGACGTCTTCAAGGAGAGCCAAACATTCAAATTGATTTAAAAACTCGTCAGTCACGAAATCAATACCATCCCATACCTCATCGTTTCCTGTCTAAAACATGAAAATGAGTAATCAGCACAAAATTTAATATTCTTTCAGTAGGTTTCAATTTTGCTTACGGGTATTTGTATGAAAAAAATACTCTATAGACATTATGAAGAGAACTTTTCATTGATACTGCACCTACTACTACTACTACTACTACCATATTTTATTCATTTCAGATTACAGTAGACATAAGAGCAATGGAAGAAACAAACGAGAAGACGAAAACAATGGAGGAATTGTACGTTCACAAAACATTGTAACATTATTTCATTGGGAGGTACAAATGGTTTTACTCTTGAATTTAAATCCTGCACTACCAAGAAGACCGAGAGTAAAAATATTAGTTTATTAACATGACACAAAGTCCCTTATAACATGCTTATTTTTCGCAAACGACGAAAGTTTGATCCCACGAAAAAAAGACGATTCAAAGGTTATTTTTGAGAATTGCTTTGTAGTCAAGAATATGCTTGCAATGCGCTACTTATACGTACTAAAGTGTATGTGTCGTTTTGCAGGTATGGGGGTACTGGTGACAACGATGACAATGATGACCCTCAGATAAATACCGCCATGAGCAGCTGCTTCTCTATTTGGGTTTTTCTCAACAAACTCTCCGTCCTCCTATTCTCAGCATTTTTGTTCTTGTCTATTGTTGTAACGAATGGAGTTGCCATAACAACATTCTACAGAATGCTTGGTCAATTAAATCCCACCACAAATTTCTCTTCTTTCAATTACCTTAGTGGAAGAGATAGGTTTAACATTTCTGATGCCATCAATGAAAACACTGAGGTAAACCTATCCTGGTTTTGGGCCATTCTGATTGTTCTTCTAGCCCCACACGTATACACAATCCTTTCCTGTACATGGATCAAATGTCATTCTCCAAATAAAATTTGTTGTGTTTGTACTCCCACAAATGATGAAAAATCAGAAAAAAACGATACCTCTAACAGTGGTAGCACCATGAAAAAGGACAAGAGTAAGAGCAGCAATACAAACAATGACAGCTACAGCAAAAATAACACCACCAGCAGCAATGACAACAACAGCAACAACAGAAGCGACAACAGCAGAAACGAAAACAACAAGCAAACCGAACATAAAAGCAAAACAAATTTCAAACATCTAATTGGAACGGTAAAGTAGATTGTAATTCTTACCTTCCATTTTAATTTGTTATAGATTATGATCACAATTTTAATTGACTTGCAGTTAATTACTAGTAGGGACATGAATAGTAGTAAAACAAGAAATTGATTATATTTTAAATAAAGATTTTGAAGTAATAAGTCCAGAACGACATCACGCGTCTTCTATCTAAGCACTTTAACTCTGGATGCGTTTTAAACTGAAATTCTAATAGCAAAAAAAAACCCCTGTTTATTTTTTTCTGTTTTAGATGGTTTTTGTTAGCGTACAATCTGCGATCTGGACTCTCATCACGTATTTGTTTTTACCATTAGTCGATGGAGTGACTGCGGTGGTGGTCGTTGGAATGTTCTATACAATATATGCACTGCCATGGGTTCACAGACTAATTTGTAATCAGTCAAATAAACTGTTCTTCGGTAAAATAGGCTTAAGCATTTTTTCTGCATGTTTCCTTTTGCTGATTATTATTGTTTTATGCATAGAATTTTCAAATCATTCACCAAGTAGTCATCTTAAGGATAGATCCATTGCCATTACAGCATTAAGTATAATATTAGTAATTAGTGGAGAAATCCGTTCTTACCTTACATCGGTTCTTCAAACAACAAAGGAGATTCAAGATAAAAAACCAGAATCAAAGGACTCCCAAACTTCAAATCAGCCAAATCATCGGCCTCAGGATCACGTGTCAAATGACATATCTACATTAACCCCAAATAACAACAAGAATCAGGGAAATGGTTTAGGAGCTTTTAGAAACAGTGTTACACCCATTTCGGAATCGGAAATGAATCGTGAACCGACCCATGGCAAAGAGAGACCCTTCCTTCAAACTTTTCGTTGTTGTTTTGTTAGTAACACATGCATATTGAAGAACAAAGAAACATTTTACATTGTGTTATCGTGTATCCAATGCTTTATAATTGTTTTATTCGCGTTGTTTGCAATATTAATACCTTGTGGGTATTTGTCAATCGGACCATCTATGAAATGCTGTTTCATGGAATACGACGTTTTATTCATTTATGGAGCAAATGGAGAAGCGTATTTTTCCTCATTTTTATGTATACTTTTTTCATTTTTCTGTCTTAAGATGTGTTATTATGCATGCGTTACAAACGTACAAACTACTTGCTGTTACATACCTCTTCTTTCGAGTACTCTTCTGACACCAGTATTCATGGGTCTTTCCTCACGATACCACTGGTCTGTGTTTGGTTTCTTGATCATGCCGAATGACTTCACACAAGGGTTTGAGATGACAAAGTTGAGGTCAGTTATACTTATCCTTGTTGCAGTGGCATGGACTATTGCAGCTGTTTGTGTTTGTGTTTTCAGAATATACGAGGGAAATCCTGCAGAACAAATGGAGCACCAGGAACGGTAAATATTACATTCTGTTACTGTGAAATCGTTTTTGAATTTTCTTATTGATGGATCTTATGGTCTGGATCGTATATTTAAGACACCTTGTCAGAAAGGATAAAAAGTAAAAATGAATTATAAAATCCCGTATTAGACACATCAAAACGAATGTACGTACCATACCTATCCTTCTGTGTCTAATAAAGCAGAAGTGATAAAAGGTTTAGTAAGGTTATATGAGGAATATGCATCGGTTTCATTTGATAAAGCTTGTAACAACATTGTCTTTGTTTGTAAGGCCTATCATTAAAACTGTAGTTTAAACGAACGTGATTTTAATTCCACATTTGGTAATCCTGCGTATACTCCAAGTTCCCTTTAAAAAGATTGAATTCTTCAAAATCATGCTTCAGTTTTAATATACCAGTTAATGGGGAGGAGTAACCATGAGTTACCGTACCTGTACTGGATTCCAAAACTTCAAAAAAACCCTTACAGGAATATATTGCTGGATTCAATAAATGTCCCACCAAGCTCCTATCTTTGCTTTTCACAAACGTGTCAACTGCAGTGAAGTAAAACTCCAAACGCACTGTGTCACAGCATATTTGAAAACTATTGTAAATCAAACGTGGATTCTCAAATAATATTCCAAAGAACATTCAGTAAATTTTAAAAACGAAACTTTTCCGAAATCAACAACATCAAAATGTATAAAGTTTGATTTCAAGACTACCATTCCTCACGATAAATTAAAGACTAGTCTATTTGACAACATCAATAACTGTTTCTTCAATAGAAATGGAACAATGATATATTCATATCATGTGATCTGTCGTCCAAAAATCATTTGCTAAACACCACTCTGATGTTGTCTTCTCCGCACAAGTGCTTTCAAGTTGATATTAAAAGATTCTGAAGTTCATCACGTACATTATCTACGTAGTCGTTGGTGATCAGGTCCTCCAACAGTCTGTTGGTATTCCCATGGGAACGAGTTGTGCTCCTTTATTAGCTGACTAATTGATATTCTTAAGAGACTGTATTTATTCAAAAGCTTCTACAGGAGGAGAAGAAATATCTTGCTGAGACATTTAGATCTACATTTAGATATACCAACAACATTTTACTTAGTAAAAATATTCATAATATTTCAAATTTCGATTCGATATATCTCAATAAACTCGAAATAAATTTATTTAACATAGATTGTACCGGCAAACTAACCACTAGACTTTCTCTATCAGCATTTCGCAAATTCTACCGTCGTTTCAACGATTTAACATTCTAACTTCCAAATACAACCCATCTTAAGTCGAATGCTGTCTGATATGTTTCATACCAATTGTGAGGTCGTTCTTTATATATTAATTTTGAATATCTCCACTTTTTCATTATGCAAGACGCAGAGCTTTCATTGACTTTAATTGTTTAATTATTTTACATCCCGCTGGAGAATTTTTCACTCATATGGAGACGTCACCATTGCCGGTGAAGGGCTGCAAAATTTAGGCCTATGCTCGGCGCTTAGGGTTATGGAACAGGGAGGGATCTTTATCGTGCCACACCTACTGTGGCACGGGCCCTCGGTTTGTGCGGTCTCATCGAAGGACCGCCCCATTTAGTCGTCTCTTACAACAAGCAAGGCGTACTGAGGACCTATTCTAACCTGGGTCCCCAAGGGGCCATTTTCTTTGAAATATTTTCACAAATAACGTTGATGGAATATTTTCAGGGGTAAATTCATAGACCAATTACAAAGGGAATTAGGAGCCATAGCGACGAATAGTGACTCATGTTGGTGATATGTAAAGGGAAATTCCGAAATATACAATATCCAGATGTGGAGTACCTCGTAGACACTCACCTGTAGCTATTGATTACAGGTGAATGACATTTACCTGCAGTTAATTATAGTCATACAAACATTAAAGTTAGATGTCATTGTTTTATTACATACATATACCTGAAATGTATGTTCTTTATAGAATTAATTCTTTATTCATAATTTTACCAACTATAAAATTCATTTTGGAATCTATCGCTGTCCATCATGTAAAAGTTTTGTTTTATAATGTAGCGGACCCCATGGGGATCAGGGTTGGTAGAATATATCCTCAGTACCCCTTGCTTGTTGTAATAGGCGACTAAATGGGGCGGTCCTTCGGATGAGACCGCAAAAACCTAGGCCCCGTGTCACGGCAGGTGTGGCACGATAAAGATCCCTCACTGCTCAAAGGCCATAAGTGCCGAGCATAGACATAAATTTTGCAGTCCTTCACCAGTAATGGTGACATCTCCATATGAATGAAACAGTCTCGAGCGGGACGTTAAACAATATATAATCAATCAATCATATAATGTAGCGGAAACATGTCATTTGTTTAATTTTGTGTATTTCTTTTATCAGCCTTTTCTGGTACCCTTATTTCCATACTGCGGGGCTGGCAATGTCAATATTTGGGAGCAGAACCTCTGATCTGGTAAATTCATATAGTCAGTCTATTGGATTACAAGGGAATATGTTCATGCTATCAAATGTATTATAGCTCTACTACTGAATTTTCACTGTATAAATGTAAATCGACATATTTTCCTATTCTCTGAAAAATAATAGTGAAATGAATGATCTCTCCCCTGAAAGGTACGTTAATTCGATGCAATGATACAACAAAGTTATTCGGAACACCTAGCAATTTATTTCATGAAATATTCTGATATGATCCAAATGGAATCATGAACATTCAAGATGAAATTGAATTCTAGCACGTGTTGATTGGTTCTCATATGAAGAACTAGTTTCACGGTTGGTTAGTTGTTGTATATTGTTTAACATCCCACTCGAGAATTTTTCACTCATGGAAACGTCACCTTTTGCCGACGAAGGGCTGAAAAATTTAGGTATATGTTCGACACTTAAAGCCTTTGAGCAAGGAGTAATCGTGTCGAAGGACCGCCCCATTTAGTAGTCCCTTAATACAAGCAAGAAATACTGATGATCTATTCCAACCCAGATCCTCATTGGACAAATAGTTTACGATAGCAAACGACAACAAATATGTACACATATATCTCAATTTTGAACATATTAATTCCAAACTTTATTCTGATTATACCGTTTGTTTCCGTATGATAAAACAGTCAAAGTATATCATTGAGGAAGTTAGTAAGATTGCGGTACCCCAGGCGAAGCCGAAAGAAAATAGACTTGTTCGCGGGGAGCTGGACGTTTGCTGACTTCCCAAAGGTGCACACTATAATAATCTACCGAATTACAAGGGAATAATTGCATGTATGTATAAAGTCAATATTTCGCCAATTCTATGGCCGTCATAACGATCTAACATAAATTAAACCTGTCATCAGGTCAAATGCTGCCTGACACGTTTCATACTAATTGTTAGACGGTTCTTTATTCCTGGTAGGTGTGATCGGTAAACAAAGGGATACTTATTGTTAGGCACCTGATCCCACCTCTGGTCTGTCCAGTGGTTCGTGTTTGCCCAATTCTTAATTTTGTATTCTTTATAGGAATTATGATATTGATCAATATTCGTAATCTTCATTTTTTAAATGCATTGAATTACAAGGGGATGAGTATATTCTATTTCAATGCATTGAATGACAAGGGAATAAGTGTATGTTGTTAATTTTGAAACATAATCTTGATTCAAATTATATATTGCAGACAAAGGAAGATATTGGAAAAGAAAATAAACACAGCGAAACGGAGGGCAAACATAGATACATATATGTCTGTTCTACAATGATGCGAGAACGAGGAAAAGAAATGGAAACATTATTATCATCTGTTTTACGGTGAATCATCATTATCATTGTCGTCGTCGTCATTGTTCTCCTTCTCAATATAATTACTTAAGTCATGCAAAATATACAACAGTATCACTGTTTTTTTTCTAATGTGGATGTATGCTTTCAGGGTTTCTTCCAGCTTGACCGGTAAACAAAGGGATGCTTAATAATCCTAGACACCTAATCCCACCTCTGCTATGTCCAGGGGTTCCTGTTTGCCCTTCTCTTAATTTTGTATTCTTTATAGGAATTATGATTTGAAAATAATCCGCAAAACACTATTAACCTTCAGATTGTATGATGAAAATGACCAAACGAATCAGACGTCAACAAATACCACAAAATATACTTACGAAGGTGAATCTCTCTCTCTCTCTCTCTCTCTCTCTCTCTCTCTCTCTCTCTCTCTCTCTCTCTATATATATATATATATATATATATATATATCTGGGTGTGTGAGTTGTGAGTGTGGATGCCCAAGATTTATGATGTATAGTCATTGCACATTTTCGTGAAAAATCGGTATCGTATAATTTAATGGAAAGGAAAGGGTAAAGATATCAAATATCTATAAACTAGTTTTTTTCACACTCCTACTTTCTCTTTTAGCTCATATTATTTTTGATGATGCCTTTCTTGATGACCAGCCGAACGAATACGTCAAACGCTTGGAAGCGATAACCGAAAGGTATGTAAAGCCCATCACTTCACACATATATAACATAAAATGGAATATATGAATGAATTACATCACTTCACATATATAACATAAAATGGAACATATTACATCACTCCATGTATATAACATAAAATGGAACATATTACATCACGTCACATATATAACATAAAATGGAACATATTACATCATTTCACATATATAACATAAAATGGATTGATTGATTATTTATTGCTTTCCGCCATACTCAACAATTTTTAAGCTATCTGGTGGCGTCCAGTTTTTGTTTGTGGAGGACAGAACCCAGATACAATGTACCTGGGAATAAACCACCGACCTTCCGAAAGTAAACTGGCAAACTTGCTCACATAACGCCGTGGCCGAGATTCGAACACGCGCCGACAGAGGTGAGAGGCTTTGTGATTTTGAGCCCGATGCTCTAACCACTCGGCCACGGAGGCCCCTAACATAAAATGGAACATATTACATCTCCTCATATATATAACATAAAAATGGAACATATTACATCACTTCACATATATAACATAAAACAGTCGCCGGATAGCTGAAAAATTGCTCAGGCGACTATAAATAAAAAAAAGAAAACATATAACATAAAATGGAACATATTACATCACTTCACATATATAACATAAAATGGAACATATTACATCACTTCACATATATAACATAAAAATCGAACATATTACATCACTCCACGTAAATAAATCTAATGATCCAGTTCTGAAATGTCGTAACTTAGAAGCAATATTTCGCAATGATTTATTAGTACTGAATCAGAATTTTAGAGTATACAAATAACACTGGAATTACTTTTGGTATATCTTAGTTATAATGATATAATGATAACTTACATATGCACCTAAACGATGAACAATGGGGAAACCCCCCAAAAAAGTTCAAGGTTAGGAAATTTGTAGAATTCCAATTGTCAACTGTGTACTGTGTAATGTTGCTGACAACAACGTGCTGCCAGCTTTATGATGGATCTGAGCAGCGAATTATGGACAATCTGATAAATAGAAAAGAAAATTAAAGCAAGATTAGACTGTACTGGATATCTTGGTCACCATGGGAAGCGACTTGCTATGAAACATGAATTTTCTAAAACATTTTAAAAAAGCAATATATTAAAGACCCTACAAAACCATTTCAAAAAACGCATATTAATTTTTTTAATTTGGTTGAAAAAGAAACAAAAAGTTATGCAATTATATAGTTTTCATTTTTTTTTTTCACAGCTTGAACTAAAGTGTGGTTTTGTGTTTGCCCTACTCATAATTTGTATTCTTTATATAGAATTTATTAGATCGATCGTTGTTTGTTATTCGTTATTTTTTCATCAATGAGTTACAGATTAAGTTTAAATTTGTGTGTGGACCTATGTTTGAAAGAGTTATGTACTTTTTTTGGCTTATCCCTGCCGCTAACAAATTGAAAATTTACATATCAGTGGTTACAGATTTGCTTTAGAGAATCCTTGAAATAATGTCAGAAATTGAGACCTCTTTGTGATGATTTCAATCATAATGAAATCTAGTTCTCTCTGTTACGTATGCACATATTGAACTGGAATTTCATAAGTAGATACGTCATGAGAATATCCAGGACTGGTTCGTATGAATGATGTTTAACAGAGTTATGCCCCTTAGACTTAAGGAAATATTCAAACAATTCATAGTTTCTGTTTAGTATCATTCATGCATTGGAATTTTGAATTGAAATTAAGTACATAGGTTTATCATGAGAATATGCTGGTCAAGTAGTTGTATAAATGTTGTTCGAGTTATGGACCTTTTGAGGGGGCAATCTAAGTTTGAATTTCTGGTATATGTTATTTCAAACAGCGACCATGAAAGTATTAGGGAGTCTGACGACTACGGATCACGACGGGTATGGCCGGTCCACAGAGGATGCTTAATCATCCTAAACACCTGATTCCACTGTTGGTATATCCAGGGGTCCGTGTTTGCCCAATTCTTAATTTTGTATTCCTTATAGGAGTTGTGAGATTGATCACTGTTCGTTATCTTCACCTCTTTATGTATGCGCTGTGAGAGTATTTGCGATAAAGAGCTTATAATAACCTTCGTTACGGCCTAATGAAATGGTAAAAGTAGGAATTTTCATGTGAGGTCAATTGCCCACGTATACCCACTTGAACTTTTATATGATTTATAGGGATAGTCTACGTTGTCATCTATCTCTTGATCATTTTAGTTTCATTGGATCGCACCGTATTTAATAATAATAGGGTTCTGAAAAGTGACCCCATCTTCGGAAGGCCCTAGGTGTTACCCTTATCACCCGAAACTGAGAGCGGGAAATAGTAGTCAAGAGATCCCATACCTTGTCTATATACTCGTTTCGTGGGCTCTTCTAAGACTAAGGAGATATTAATCTCCATCATAAATGTGAAATTGAGAATGTTCGTATGAGTTCAACTCATTTCGGATCCCTTTAAGGGTACTATATGATGGTTTGCAATGTTTCCGATCACCTTACATAGAACAATTATAGAGATCTGAAATGTGACCCCACCCTCGGGGGCCCCAGTTTGTACCCCTAGAGCCTAAAGTGAGGGCGAAAAATTATGGTCCAAGGGTCCACTATCTTGCTTCAATACTCGTCGCGTAAACTCTTCAAAGATGAAGAAAGTATCAATCTCTAAGTTTACGCTTTGACATGCATAATTGTGATGTGTCAACTAAACAGCTCATGATCATGCGAGCTAAAATGATCATTAATAAAAGTATTAACAATCTATTAATTTGTTTAATTTTGATCGATTGTTTGCTCATTTTGAATAATCTGTCTGAGTACTCGTAGTACTTTGATGAATTTTCTTATTGGTTGCTAAGTTGTACTGCCTTATTGGCTGCTAGCGTCAGACTAGTGTCCACATCTTTGAACTTGTGTTCAAAATTACCAAATATTTGATGGCGTTGCTTTTTGGCTTTTATAGCACACGAGCAGAAGTAGCTGACATGAAGCAGTGAACAGTTGACAATTGGGTGTCACATATGCTTGTTTGTTTGTTTTACATCCATTCGAGAATTTTTCATTGATATTGAGACGTCAACAGCTGTAGGTGAATTTAATAAATTTAAACCTATGTTTAGCGCTCAGTGCCGTATCAATGAGGGTTCTTTAACGTGCCAACGCTTGCCGCAACACAGGCCATCCGTTTTTAAGGTGATATTCGAAAGATCCGTGATTTCTCTTTTAAATACCGAGAGCCTGGCTTTTGGAAAAGCAGCAATCACTACCCATGTTTACATCCTAGGTTTGACAAAACCATGACAAGAGCGGGGCTCGAACTCACGACATCCCGAATGGAATTCCATAGAAATGGGTCACTTTTATTTTTTTTTACTTGAGAAAAGGCATAGTTTCTTATTGTTTTATTTGTGCTTTGTACTCCAAAAGATATGATACACGTCTTCCCTGCAGTAAATCCCATATAAAAGCACGTCTACTACAATGAAAATAACCGAAACTTGATAATGATATTAATACATACAATAATTAATACTGATGATCTTTTTTGTCAGGGAATTAAGGAGAAAATACAGGTAACACATATCATATTTGTTAAATTCTGTAAACCAATGTTTATTCGCGACGACATAATTAACCGGTTATGAACTGGTTTGCAATATAAATATAAGAGACATTAAAATACTGGTTTTCGACAAGGAGTTTCTCGCTAACCTCGCGAAATTTCTCGAAAGCAAATAAAAGTTGGTTTACAGTACACATGTATTTTCAAATGACAAATCTTTGAAGACCTAATTCAGAAAAAAAAAATAAAATCAGTATTTTCTTATTTTGCAAATCCCTTGCTAATTCCTTGCGTGATACATTATTTCAAATATTAACAAAGTACAATCTATCATTTGTTGACCAAATAACTTTTCCCTACTGAATAATGGTTGTAATGTCTAATATATACTGTTTTGAAATTACAGTGGCAAGATAACTTACAAGAAAATAGAATACCCAACACCTTATGGCCGAAAATATGTGTACGAAAGAGGAAATACCAAAGATAAGAAGAAAACAATATTGACGGTGCACTTAAAAGATAAGAAGAAAATTCGTGTGAAGAAACGTTGGAGTCAGGTACGTACTAATTTGTCATTCTAGTCTTCGAGTCTTAGATATTTCTGGAGGTGTGACAGGATGAAATGAACTGAAAGGTGACTGAATGATAACGCAATCATCACTAATAAAGTACTTTTCAGTCACTTTTCAGTTACCATTCCTTTATCATTGGGCTTACAGAATGGACGGAACATTTCAGTGACATTTAGTCAGGGTTCAGTGATCATTCAGTCAGGTTTCAGTCACCATTCAGTCAAGTTTCAGGGACATTCAATCAGGGTTTAGTGACCATTCAGTCATATTTCAGTGACTTCAGTCAAGTTTCAGTGATATTTCTGTCAAGGTTCAGTGACATTCAGTCAGGGTTTAGTGACCATTCAGTCATATTTCAGTGACTTCAGTCAAGTTTCAGTGATCTTTCTATCAGTTTTCAGTGACCATTCACCCAGATTTAAGCGATCATTCAGTTCAGTAATTGTGTATATTGAAAATTCCATATGGATGCAACGATAATATATCCAATGTCGGAAATTTGACTAGTCCACTAGGAAATAATGTTATGGTGATGGGACTTTTTCCAAATACACATAGACACAAACACATTCATGGACATCGTTCATATAAAAGACCTAGTATACACGATGTCACACTCGACTCACTTTTACCTTACGTCAACAGACAATTATGTCCTCATCATATTCGCATATTAGCCGCCAGTTCTTTAAACTCAAATTTACTAACAAAGGAATTGAGGCCATCAACATAAGCAACATTCTTTGTCAATAAAAAGTTCAGTCTTGTATTCCAGAGTATTTCAAGTTCAAGTCTACACCTTTTATTTCCTACAGATATACTTCCACTATTGCATCCTAACATTTTAACTAAACAAACTTTACAGTGCCTAGATATAGACCATCTTACACTCAATCCACATATGTGTTCGTGTTCTTCGTCTTTTTTTACAGTCCCTGAAACGTTCTACTTTCCCACTTGAACGGTGAACGAACGGTGAACGAACGCTGAACGAATGCTAAAAGGAAAGTGAACGGAGAACGAAAAACTGTGAACGTTAAACGGAGAACGGAAAACGGTGAACGATAAACGGAAAACGATGAACGATAAACGCAGAACGGTGAACGATAAACGGAGAACGATGAACGATAAACGGAAAACGGTGAACGATAAACGGAGAACGATAAACGGAAAACGGTAAACGATAAACGGAAAACGGTAAACGATAAACGATAATAGCAAAATGATCTGTTTACTCACAATATTTGTAATAAGTTTCTTGGATGGAAAGCGGTAAGAATGTAACAACTAAGCAACAAACAGTAAATGTCAAAAGAAAATACAGTTCCGAGAGATGGGCAAACACGGACCCCTGGATATAAGTGTTTTGTGTTACATAAACAGAGTACTCTGGAAAATGCATTTTCTGCAGGTAATTATGAATATAGCATTAATTATTTTAGTTTCAGCAAAGCAAACATTGTGATACGTTGTTGTGTAAATGTACAAAACATTTAAATGTGGTATGTAATAGAAATGTAATCTTAATTGCACAATAAATGCACGTAGAATTCACAAACTATTGTCTGATTAAACCCCTCCCCCTTTCACCACACCTTATCAAAACAAAAAAACAAAAAATGCGAGTGAAGTAAAACTCCCGATTTGGCACCCAAAATGACTCCTTATGTATTTATAGATCGTGACAATCAGAATTGGGTGTTTGCGTACCCACGTGGCTTCAACATTTCCTCTTGAATGAAGCCGTTTGGGATACCTGTAATCAATTCGCGTCATATCTCACAATAATGCGTGTCCTTTCTCATTGATGTTTCGAAAGAAAATGAGGAAATATGAACGGAAAACGGAGAACGGTGAACGATAAACGGAGAAAGGAAAACGGTGAACGATGAACGGAAAACGGTGAACGATAAACGGAAAACGGTGAACGATAAACGGAGAACGATAAACGGAAAACGGTAAACGATAAACGGAGAACGATAAACGGAAAACGGTGAACGATAAACGGAGAACAGAAAACGGTAAACGATAAACGGAGAACGGAAAACGATAAACGGAAAACGGAGAACGATAAACGGAGAACGCTTTGTGAACGGAAACGGTGAACGGAAAACGGTGAACGAACGCTAAACGAACGGTGAACAAACCCTGAACGAACGGAAAAATGGGAAAGTAGAACGTTTCAGGGACTGAAACTATAGTCCAGCAGACATATCATTACTGGTAATGTTGATATAGTTAAAAATGAAGATCTAAAATCACTTATTTTAAAAGGTCCTAAATTCAGAGAACCTCTGTCTTTCCATTGACGACAGAACTTAATCTCTATTATGAATCTTGAAAAAATCTGAAAAAGAAGAACTTGATACCTTGTCAGAATGGATAAAAAGTATAAGAGGAATATTAAAATCCCGTATCAGACATGTCAAAACAAAAATGCATACCATCTATCCTTCTGTGTTTAGTAAATCAGAAGTGATAAAAGAGTTAGATAGGTTACATGAGGAATATGTTTTGGTTCCATCTGACCAAGCTGGCAACAATATTGTATTTGTTTGTAAGGCTCATTATTACAACTGCATTCTAAACGAATTTGGCATTAATTCCACATTTATAATTCGCACGTATACTCCAACTAGCCTTTGAAAAGATGAAATTCTTCAAAATCATGCTTCAGTTTTAAGTATATTTAACATCCCAGTCAATGAAGCGGATAAAAATGAGTTGCTATACCTATACTGGATTTCCAAACTCCACAAAAAAACCCTTACAAACAAAGATACATTGCTAGATCCAGTAAATGTTCTATCAAGTCCCTATCTTTGCTCCTTACAAAAATATTAACTGCTGTGAAGGAGAAACTTCAAACGTGCTGTGTCACTACAAATGCCAGAAGTGGTTTTAATCAAATGTGGATTCTTAAAAATTCTAAACAGCTTTTATTGAATTTGAAATCATAAAACTTTTCTCGAATTCATAACATTAAAACGTATGATTTTACAACTCTTTACACGACCATACCTCACGATAAATTAAAGACTAGACTTTTTGACATCATAGACAGTTGTTTCGTGAACAAAAAAGTTAAAAGGAAATATTCATATTTAGTGATTGGTCATCCCAAAAATTATTTTGATAAACACCACTCTTACTCCACGCACAAGTTCTCTAAAGTTGATATTAAAAGGATGCTAGAGGTCCTCATTGACAATATGTTCGTACTTTTTGGTGATCAGGTCTTCCAACAGTCTGCTGGAATTCCCATGGGCACGAATTGTGCTCATTTGTTGGCTGACCTATTTGTATATTCTTACGAAGCAGAATTCATTCAAAAGCTACACGAGAAGAAAACGTCTCTTGCTCTGGTCTTCAATTTGACATTTAGATATATCGATGACGTTTTGTCTATCAACAATGATCATTTTCAGTCATATGTTGATTCGATATATCCCGGTGACCTTGAAATAAAGGACACCAAAGAGTCTTCCACGTCTGCTTCGTACTTTGATATTTTACTGAAAATAGATGCCGGCGGCAAACTAGCAACTCAACATTATGACAAACGGGATAATTTCAATTTCTCCACCATCAACTTCCCTTATATATGTGGCAATATTCGATCATCACCTGCATATGGTGTTTATATCTCCCAGCTGATTCGATACGCAAGAACTTGTTCTGCTTATGATCAGTATTATAAATGGAGGCGGGATACTGACAAAGAAGTTGATGTTACAGGAGTTTGTACAGTCTCGACTAAAGTCAACATTTCGCAAATGTTATGGTCGTTATAACGATCTAGTTTGCCAATACAACGTACCATTAAGTGAAATCCTGTCTGATGTGTTTCATACCAATTGTTAGGCAGTTCTTGGCACACTGATTCTGACTACGGATTGCGCTGTTTACCTGATCGGAATATAGGGTTCACGGTGGGTTTGACCGGTCGATAGGTGATGCTTACTTCTCCTTGGCACCTGATCCCACCTCTGGTATGACCAGGGGTCCGTGTTTGCCCATCTCTCTGATTTGTATTTTCTATATGAATTACGAGATTGAATACTGTTAGTTATCTTAGCCTTTTCATAGACTATATCTAATAATATTACATGGTAAAACATAGCTTTGCACTCAACAGGCCAGCCACACGGGCCCCAGGACTTGGTTTTAAGATTTCATACAGTATAATAAATATGTAAAATATTACTTGAACACCTGTGCAAAATCAACATGAATACTAAATACTTTCATTCACAAATGTAAAACTGTTACCTTTATGCAACCATGCATTTTTGTGAATTCAAACTTTATCATTAAGTTAAAGTAATATCATGGCCGAACAATCTCTAGTTTTATGAATTAGTATAAATGAAAATAGTATGACTTGCAAAGCAGAACATGATGTATTTTACAAAGTAGCATGACAAATGATAATGCATGGCTAGATTGTACCAAGGATAAACCCAACTAAAGCTTCGGTGAGTAAAACTTTGACTTGCATTTGATTTAGACTCGGTACGTCATGAATTGCTTTAAAATGCATTTGATCAAAACTCGGTATATCATAATTTGGTTACTATTTGTTCCTAGGTAATGTACATGTACTACTTCCTGAAATACAATCCAAAACAAGATCCCAGAGAGGGAACATTGGAAAATCAATTTATTCTTACTTTGGATGGAGATGTAAAATTCAAGCCAAAAGCTGTAAAACGGTTAGTCGAGTTGATGGACAATGATGAACGTGTTGGTGCTGCATGTGGACGAATTATACCAGAGGGAAAAGGTATTCACAGCTGTAGTGTTCTCTTATCCTATATGTAATGCAATATCCAATATAATTCTGCAGAGTGCTTATTACCACAAAATGTATAGTCTATTTATCTACAGCAAATGTTTTTTAAATACTTCTATTTTTAAAAAGTATATAGTACGAGTAAACAGGTTAATCAAGTGATCTTTCTATGGAACTCTGCCAAACTGCCAAACATTGTTCTCAAAATAGAAAATAATGAAACTTATAGAGGCCCAAAACTAGGCCACATGCGTAATAAACAGTATCGAGTACAGTGCTACATAATATCTTCCCTCATAGAAAAAAGTTTGAACAACAAAAATGAAACTTAAATACAGTATATTGCCTTTGACTTTGATATGCTTAATATTGTAGTATTTAGGGCTACATGAACCGTGAACATCGGCTGGGTACGTAGCTCAGTGGTTAGAGTACCTGACTAGTGATACAGGAGTCTCGGGCTCGATTCCCAGTCCAGTCCAACTTTATCCCCATTCTATATATATTACAATATCAGTTTCATAGTATTCTAGTAATAAACTCTATATTGTGAGTTTTTGTTTCTTGTTTGAAATTTTATGCAAAAAAGTAAAGGGTTGTGGTCCGTACATACATGTACTGGAGTTGTAACTTTCAAAATAACCTCTCTAAAAATGGAAAGTCTAGAATCTTGTCTCTAAGTCACATGTGTCAATCAACGATATCAAATACAACAATTGTTCAATGCAGGGAATTTACAGCTTGCATATACTGCTTGATTTGTTTATTGATCTAATTTATGTATCCTTTTAAATTTTTTTCATTGATATTAACACATCACCAGCTGTAGGTGAAGTACCACGTATTTCAAATCTATAACTGAAATGGTCGTAGTAATAAGGGTTCATCATTGTGTCAATACCTGCCTCTATAAAGGGCCTCCGTTGTTAAGGTCATATCTGAAAGAGCTTCAACTCTCAATTTTAAATGCCAAGTGTCTGGCGAAGAAGCAGTCGAGTTTTAGGTTTGACACGTCCACGACACTATCGGGTTTAATCAGGGCCATTACGATTGGTTGCATGTATTGATTGATTAAATATTGTTCAACGTCCCGCTCGAGAATCTTTCACTCATATGGAGACGTCACCATTACCGGTGAAGGGCTGTAAATTTAGGCCTATGCTCGGCGCTTGTGGTCTTTGAGCAGGGAGGGATGTTTTACGTGCCACACTTGTGTGTATATACATATACCGTTTAGTTTAGTATAATATTGTTTCAGGACCCATGATTTGGTACCAGAAGTTCGAGTACGCCGCCAGTCATTGGCTTCAGAAGTCAACTGAGCATGTGTTTGGTTGCTGTTTGTGTTCCCCAGGTTGTTTTAGTCTTTTCCGCTGCAGTGCTCTAAGTAAAGTATTACAGACATACACCAAAAAACCAGAAAAAGCACTACATCACATCCAATATGATCTAGGTAATCAGTTTCTGTTTAGCAGTTCATACCAAAGATTCCCTGTTATAAGAATTTAAAGGAAAACAATTGTTGGAAAGAGATAAAATGCTCAGTTCATAGTCTTCAGTTTATGGCTTACCTTGACAGCTATAAAGAATCAATGCCAGAAATATGTATAAGATACGAATTACTAGATGCATGTGTATATGATAAGGGATAATATATCCATTTACGAAGTTATGCACATGTAGCAATTATTTCAATTATCAATTATTTATTCATTACAGGAGAGGATAGATGGCTGTGTACCTTGTTATTGAAAAAAGGCTTCAAAGTGGAGTACATGTCGGCATCTGCTGCAAAGACATTTGCTCCAGAAACCTTCGTGGAGTTTTGCAAACAACGGAGACGATGGACACCATCAACGCTTGCAAACATTCTCGATGTCATCTGGAAAAACAATACAGAGATATGCAAAATAAATCCTCACATCAACAGACTGTACTTAATCTACCAGACGTATCTGTTTGTGTCTTCCATTGTCACCCCAGGAACCATCTTCCTTGTCATATTGGGAGCTCTGATTAAGGCTTTTCCAGACCTGCCACTTTGGGTTGCCCTGCTTCTAAATATCACACCCGTGGCAGTGCTGATGGTCATTTGTGTTACAACCGATAAAGATGAAGTGCCTGTAAGTTACAACTCTGTATCATTTATATTACTTAGATGAAATTATTAAAACTTCAAGAAAGAAATAGGTTTTATATTTTCTGCAATAAAAGTAAATCTCTGCTTAAAGTAATAAAGTCGCACACCCAGCAGTGATAAGAGTATCTGTAAATTAAGCGAAATTGTTACGTCACAAATTTGTTATTAAGAGGGAGGTTTTCGAAAAACAATGATCGATTAAACGGCAACAGAACCTAAACAAGATTCACAGAGATGCATTATTTTGTCTAGTCGTTTCACACAAAATATCAACAAACGGTCCTCATCTTTCACCTAATTGCACTAAATCGTTCTTTATACGGGAAGTCAATGTGTACACGGAGCTCCAAAAATGTAACAGATCTTTGTGCGCTGGGACCAATATAAGTCTAGCTTCTCCCAAAGTACAAGCTCTAGTTCTTTTCTCAAATACACTAACTATCAATAGTACTTGGGATCAGAAGGACCTATTATTCTATATAAATCATGAAACACACTGTTGTATCAAGGTTCGTTTGTGGTTCCCAGATTATGTTCAACACCTTACTGGAGATGAACAGACTGGTAAGGTTTCCAAATTTATTATAGCATAAGTAAATTTAGTTTAAAAATAGTTGATAACCAATGAAAAGAAATGAGTATATTCGAAAGAAGAATGTAACATTTACCTATTAATAAGTGAAGTATTGCCAAACATAAGTACCAAAATAATAAGAAAAATATAGAGTTTAATATCAACGAGTTTCCATACATAGTCAAAAATATCTTGCTTTTACGTTAGCGAGCATCCAAACACCTCAAAATAATACAGTTCAAGGCCAATTATAAAGGCTGATATTGCCTAAATATTAAAAAGTACTAACTCTAAACAAAAAAGTAAGGGATATCTAATTCTACCCCGAATCAAAATAAACCTTGCCTCTAATGGGTGTCTACATTTTGGCAAGAAAAATCTAACTCCTAAAGACTGTTTCCTATCACTACGTTCATTTTACTTACTGCAACTTGAAAATTAAAAAAAAGCCACTACTCTACCTCAATTGAATAGAACGAAGATGAAGTTCTCACAAATACGAACCTGAGTTTTTCTCAATCCAGCAGAATTGATGACACGGCCTCATATATATATATATATATATATATATATATATATATATATGTGTGTGTGTGTGTGTGTGTGTGTGTGTGTGTGTGTGTGTGTGTGTGACATGCATTGGTATACTAACGAACCGCTGAATCTGATAAACCGGGTTCAAGTCTTTTAGTCAATATATTTGCAGAAAACAAATAGCGTTAGAGAAAGGTAAGAAAATGCCGAGTATAATGAATTACATAAAGCAGTGAGAGGTAAACAATATTGACCTCATGCGATCTATTATTTATAAAAGTCTTCTGAAATAAAAAAAACCCAAAACAACAACAGCATTTGAGACGTTAAAGACAAGCTATATATACAATAACTACATAAGGTTAATCAATATCAAAATTGTCAAATGACTGAATATTGCCTAGATGTATATTGGGGGCAACTGCAAGATCACAATGTAATATCACAATGTTCATAGTATGCGCTTAAAAAGGGGGGGGACACTTATATAATGTCAAAGAAACATTAAACAATCATTTGACATGCATTTGAAAAGAGCAATTACATATATACACTTGATAGCGGTTGTAAACAAGAACAGATTATGATGGTATTATCCCCGCGACACGACTATACATCATTACGTATATTTTTCATTGTGACGTCACATACTGTGAAGTGATTTGAGGTACATATTTGTACAGTACTGTAGGTTTTTTTGTAAAGTCTTAACGTAGCTGCATAATAAGCTGGCATTGTTTCCTCAGTAACTTTACATTAGAAGTAATTGTTGTGGGTTTGTTGGATAAAACCCTAAAAAATAAGATCACTTGTCATGGTAACGATTAACAGTCCAGGCATGGGAAGAGGTTCTGTGGTACTTTCCCCTGTACAGCACATATACCTAGTCACGGTGACGTATCGATATGAGTGAAAGATTCCAAATAATCAAAGGGACGGAAGGCTTCGAATGTCAATTAACAATGGTTGAACAACATTTCATTGCTATTCTGGTTAATGGTGAGATTACAACGTACTGGGTGGTGCGGATTTCATTGACTAAAAGCATACGGTATTATGTATCTTAACCCATTTCTGCAACAGTATTCCAAGCCAAGAGGGTAAACTGATCTGTACTAGAAAATCAATTCATGATGCATCACGTATAACAGTATTCCAAGCTAAGAGGGTAAACTGATCTGTACTAGAAAATCAATTCATGATGCATCACGTATAACAGTATTCCAAGCTAAGAGGGTAAACTGATCTGTACTAGAAAATCAATTCATGATGCATCACGTATAACAGTATTCCAAGCCAAGAGGGTAAACTGATCTGTACTAGAAAATCAATTCATGATGCATCACGTATAACAGTATTCCAAGCTAAGAGGGTAAACTGATCTGTACTAGAAAATCAATTCATGATGCATCACGTATAACAGTATTCCAAGCTAAGAGGGTAAACTGATCTGTACTAGAAAATCAATTCATGATGCATCACGTATAACAGTATTCCAAGCTAAGAGGGTAAACTGATCTGTACTAGAAAATCAATTCATGATGCATCACGTATAACAGTATTCCAAGCTAAGAGGGTAAACTGATCTGTACTAGAAAATCAATTCATGATGCATCACGTATAACAGTATTCCAAGCTAAGAGGGTAAACTGATCTGTACTAGAAAATCAATTCATGATGCATCACGTATAACAGTATTCCAAGCTAAGAGGGTAAACTGATCTGTACTAGAAAATCAATTCATGATGCATCACGTATAACAGTATTCCAAGCTAAGAGGGTAAACTGATCTGTACTAGAAAATCAATTCATGATGCATCACGTATAACAGTATTCCAAGCTAAGAGGGTAAACTGATCTGTACTAGAAAATCAATTCATGATGCATCACGTATAACAGTATTCCAAGCTAAGAGGGTAAACTGATCTGTACTAGAAAATCAATTCATGATGCATCACGTATAACAGTATTCCAAGCTAAGAGGGTAAACTGATCTGTACTAGAAAATCAATTCATGATGCATCACGTATAACAGTATTCCAAGCTAAGAGGGTAAACTGATCTGTACTAGAAAATCAATTCATGATGCATCACGTATAACAGTATTCCAAGCCAAGAGGGTAAACTGATCTGTACTAGAAAATCAATTCATGATGCATCACGTATAACAGTATTCCAAGCCAAGAGGGTAAACTGATCTGTACTAGAAAATCAATTCATGATGCATCACGTATAACAGTATTCCAAGCCAAGAGGGTAAACTGATCTGTACTAGAAAATCAATTCATGATGCATCACGTATTACAAAACATGTTTGTATACGACACGAAACGTTGGTACTTTCAGATTTATGTTTGCGGTGCTCTATCCACTGTGTACAGTTTGTTAATGATCGTACTGTTAATCGGACTGGCAATAGAAGCCAAGCAGAGTGATTTTTGTTCTATCTCGACCTTCTTCTTCGGATTCGTCCTTGGAATATTCTTTCTTGCTGCGCTTCTTCATCCCAGGGTAAAGTAGTTACTACAATTATTATCATATACATAATCCTGACTGTGCTTCAAACGTTGTATACCTAAATACATATATTGTAAACGTGGAATGTATCAGAAACACGTTGGGTATAACTGCAGTCTGACGTATTTAATACCGCTTGTCTGTAAAACGTAAAGAAAATTCATTACCAAATTTTCATCAAAGTAAAGTACAGCCAATTCTCAAAGGTCAACATTACTTAGTATTTTGTATTGTTGCAGGAATTCAAATACTTGTTTTATGGTACTATGTACTTCTTTGCTGTGCCCGCAGTAAGTATGATATTGTTGATTTATATCCTGGGGAGCTTGCACATCCTTAGATGGGGCACACGAGAGAGACGACCAGATTTCATCAATGATGACAGTTCTCCATCCATACTCAGAAGGTTGTATTAGTCACGCAAATGTTCGAAAGTCATAATAGATAAGACGGATCACTGTGGTCATTATCAGTCATGTAAATAACTGTTCCATTTTCAAAATTGTAGATGTTGTGGAAGAAAGAAAGAGGAAAGAGGTAATGAAAGATGTAATAATCTTTTTAAAAAAAACATTCTAAACTGATTGTGTAAACCAAACAGTGAAGATAACGACCAATAGCAGTGATAAATAAGACTGCAGAACCAGACAGGGAATAGCAATGTGCTACAAAGTTGTAAATGAAAATATTTTTTCTCATGCAAAACACAGTAAGACTTTTACGTAGTGTGAAAATCATGTTAATGAGATTCAACTGGTGGAATTTAGTTATTCAGATCATCTTCAACATAATCCACCTTCTTCTTCCAACTATAGTGAAACTGGACAGGTCATATGTGGTATTGCCAATATGGTTGAACATGTTGACATGACTATGCTTACCACTGCGGTCCTACGATTCACATGAAATGTGTATAGTGAAGTTTACAATTACCAATTTCTGTATATGCTGAGTTTTAACGGGTTATGTTATACCTATGATAAAAACAATGTTTAGTTTCTTCGATATATGGAGAAAACAGTATAAAAAAGTGCATTTCGTCAAATTGATGGGGGGGGGGGGGGATACAGCGCCGTATTTAATGTTTATTTCAGTCCAAGTTATGATACAAATAGTACAAAGAATTTCAAAAGTGATCTGTTAGAATGCAACAAACACCTGGAAATAAAGGTAGAATAAAAGCATTTGATATAATCAGGCACGAAACATCCTTTTTTTTTTTAAAAAAAAAAGGAAAGAGAGAATTATTGGACTTCACATTTCACAATATTGTCTGAAAAGTCTTAAAATAAAACAATGCAAACCTCTAAATTCTAAATTGTAGGGGAAGGGCCCAGAGGTTGATCTTTCATTCCAAATTTTTAACATTTCTAGTACAGTTCACTACTGCTATTATTTTAAAGGGGCAGCGTATCTATAAATTGAACTATGCACATACAAATAACCAGACCCCTGTTGGTACTCGCTTGATGATTATTTTTGTTTATGTTTGAGTTATTGCTTTGCAGATCAAACTGTTCAATGTACATCAAGTTGATTTACACAAAATGATTGAATTACACAAGGGAAAACATATTTCAACAAAACGATTAAATTACACATACCGAATGCACGTGCATTTTTAGGCATATCTAATTGTTTTTCCGTGGGGATCTGGGTTAGAATAGATCCTCAGTACCCCTTGCTTGCTAAATGGGACGGTCATTCGGACGAGACCACAAAAACCGAGGTCCCGTGTCACAGAAGGTGTAGCACGATAAAGACCCTCCCTGCTGAAAGGTCCTGAGCGCCATGTATAGGTTTAAATTTTGCAGACCTTAATGGTAATGTCTCCATATGAGTGAAAGATTCTCGAGCGGGAAGTTAAACAACATATAATCAATCAATTGTCTTTTGGTGGCAAGGTCTTGTGCAGTTTGTTGCAATTTCCATGCGCACAAATTGTGCTCCTTTATTAGATCACCCGTTTTATATCCTTAGGAGACAGAATATGTTCAAAAACGTCTTCCTGAGAAGAAAAAGTCTACTGCTTTGGTCATCAATTTGGCATTTAGATATATTTATATTTTTACTCGTACGTCGATTCGATATATCCCTGCGAACTCGGAATAAAAGACACCACAGAGTCTTCCATATCTGCTTTATATCTGGATATTTTATCGAACATACTCGTACATGGTAATGTAGGCTATCTATAAATAAGGCATGTCGAAAATAATATAGTTACATGTGTTTAGTAAAATAATCATGAATTAACAAATTCCCATGGAAGTGAATTTAACCAAATTCCCATGACGTTGAAATTTACAGTTATCTGCTCTTTGGAAAATCAGAAGAAAAAATGCAGATTTTGTAAACCTTTCTCTGACAAACTATTAATTTGAAATCCTATTTTGATAAAGAGTAAGTGCGTGCAACTCTTTACCAAATGATCTGTATGAAAAGTATCGTGTTATAATTTTTTTTTTTTTAATATATTCTTTATTACCCAGAACCTATTCTATAACAATTCAAACAAACTTAACTAATAAAATAGGGCAACTGCCAGGGATGGGGCCCTGACTAAGCTCCCTCAAAATACATGGCGTTGACCTAGGGTACCACGCAGGGTACCTAATTAACTACTTCATTTCTTAAATGTATACTTTCCAATTATAAGAGAGACTTATGATTTTTCTCAAAATATTGTACATGTGTAATACGCAATTTAAATGATCATACAATTTTGACCAATTACTAATCTACTACTTCATTTCTTAAATGTATAATTTCAAATAATGTATAAATATAAAGGTATTGATACATAAATATATATCACTTAGTTAAAGTTTATTAGAAATTTCTAATATAATTTCTATGTATTTTGAGTTGAATGTTCACATACATATTCGTGTTATAAATTGATTGAATAAAATATGCTTTTACCATTGACTTAAATTCAATGTAAATTTTAAGGCATCGTAATCAAAAATTCGAAAACACCCTGTAGTAAAAGTTTTAACTAACCCTTCAAAATGATATCAAGATAAGAAAAATCCAACCATTCAATTATTAAAAGTATGGTATTTATGGATGACCAACCTTAGCGGCAAACTCAATTTTATGACAAAGAAGACAACTGTAGCTTCTCCATCGTCAACATTCCATATTTACGTAAAAGTATACTATTACCTCCTGCATACGATGTTTATTTCTCTGAACTGATTCGATACGTATGAGTACGTTACTGACAAATAGGTTGATTTTACAGGGATTTCAACAGTCTCGTTTAAAGTCAGAATTTCACAAATTCTAAAGCCGAAATACCAATCTAACTTACAAATACATGTACAGCCTGTCATTAGGGGGAACGCTGACGTGTTTCGTAACATTTCTTAGGCCGCTTTACATACTAATTCTGACTACGGATTACTTCGTTTACCTTATCAAGATATAAAGATCACAGCAGGTGTGACTGGTCAACAGAAAATGTGAAGATGACGAACAGTGATCAATCTCATTAATATTATAGGAATACAGATTTACGAGTTAGGCATACACGGACCCCTGGGTATACCAAAGGTGAGATCAGGTGACCAGGAGGAATAAGTATTCCCTGTCGACCTATCACACCCACCGTGAACCCTGTATTTTGATAGTAAGCGGAGAAATCTGTAGTCAAAGTCTGTATTGGTAATAAACGTAATATAAGATTTGACATAATGACTGGTTGTATTGGCAAAAAAGATCGTTATAACGACAATAAAATTTGCGAAATTCTGATTTCAAACGAGGCTATTGAAACTTATGTAACATGGACTTGTTTGTCAGTAGCATATGTCAATTTAAAAATTGATTGTACGCAGAACAAGTTCTTGCTTATTGAAGCTGTTGATAGATATAAACATCACATGCAAGTGATAATGGAATATTACTACATAAATACGAAGCAGCTGTGGAAGACTCTCTAGTGTCTGTTATTTTGGATATATCGAATCAAACAGGAGATACGTACTACTAGGCTCCTGATCCCACCTCTGGTGCGTCCAGGAGTCCGTGACTGCCCTACTCTTAATATTGTATTCTGTATAAGAATTATGAGATTGATCACTGTTCGTTATTTTCACTTTTTCATCATGTATCCCGAAATATAACTGTGTAATCATCTTAATTAAATCATAAAAGAAGAAATCTTGGTGTAGAATCTTGTTGATAAGATCCTACACGCGGAAACCTGGGTGTGGAAAGATATATACCAGAGGTTTAAAGGTTTACATTTCAAAGTTATTTTAACTGTAAAATCATCAAAAATATTACGATAGTCTATAATCCTCAGATTCCTCTCAACACTCTGTTCTAGGTGCAGATGACTTTGTGCTATTATGTGACGAACCTCAGCAGTCTGTAGGGGGAAAAATAATGATGAGATGTAACAGGCTTGTAGCACCAGAATCTCATGTAGTGTGGAAAAGGGAAGGAAGGGAGATCAACAAAATGGACGGAAGATTTCAAATGGATAGCTATGGATTTCCAAAACTTGTCATTAACAATGCAAAACCCTCGGACTCTGGCATGTACACGTGTGAAGTAACTCAACTCTCGGGGGGTCACATTGAATTTGGATCTCCAACAGTGATTGTTGATGGTATTGTTTAATATTTACTGATCATTGAAGACAATTTATATCTTTTTAGAACTTAAGGTAATTTGTTCATACGGTTTATCTGTTATATCCAGGTCAGCAAATTGTAAAATTAAAAGTCGCCAAAGGAAGTGATTCTGTGGTAGAAGGACAAGACGATGAGATACTATGTGAAATTGAATATCTAGAGAAGGGTGACATGGTTGTGTGGAAAAAAGACAGCACGGAAATAAAGAAACAAGAATATAAAGAAAGCCGCAATGATCTCCTTCGTCACAAAATTGAAAAAGCAAACAAGAGGGCACATGCTGGGACATACTCTTGTGAAGTGTTGTATTGTACAAGAAGAGATGAGATTGACATAGGTAAACGGTAGTTTGTATAACTGTATTTCATATTGCGACATCTATTTGAACGATTATAGTTCATTAGGGTTCAATTTTTGTGGATTTCGTTGGTATCCCTTTCCATGAATTTCAAACTAAAACGAAACATACAATTTTTATTAAATTTCAAGGCAAAGAAATTTTATCCACACACTTACATCCAAACGAAACTATAAATTCTCGACAATCCATTAAAATCCCCAATGCATTTAAATGATATCAATTTAATGTAATCGCCTAATCGGACACGTGGGTTTCCTCCTGGTACTCCGTTTTCCTCCCATATCAATGACCCCCTCACACTAATATCCGAGCCGACGATAAACAATAATGTAAGTTGCAGAACATGTTTATTAATTGTCGTAGAAAAAAGTTTAAATCATATCAAAGTACGAAGTAGGATAAGTATCTGTAGTCTGACTTGTGAATAGTAATCTATAAATTACTTTAATATATACCATTCAGATTCTGAATTTACGGACAAATATTCTGATATTGATACCCCTGTTTAACAGGATATGCTTGCTCCTCCTAGACACATGTAGGGTTATGACAAGGAGGAGTAAGCTTCCCATGTTGTCTGGTCACAACAACCGTGAACCAAATCAAAGAAATCAGAAATTGAAACAGTCTTTTGGAATATCCATGTGCACGCATTGTGCTCCTTTGTTAGCTGATCTGTTTTTATTATTCAGGCAGAATTTATTCTAAAGCTTCTACATAAGAAGAAAAAATAACTTGCTGTGGCCTTCCACTCGAGATTTAGTTATATCAAGGAGGTTTGTTTCATTGTATATTGTTTAACGTCCCTCTCAAGAATTTTTCACTCAAATGGACAAGTTAGCATTGCCAGTGAAGGGCTGCAATATGTAGGCCTATGCTCGGAGCTTACGGCCTTTGAGCTATTCATAATAATCATTTTCATTCATATATCGATTTGTTATAGCTCAGTGAACTCGATATAAAGGACAGCACAATCTTCCACATCTGCTTCGTACGTAGACATATTATTAAACATAGATGTTGTCCTCATCATTATGACAAACGGGATGATTTCAGCTTCTCCATCGTCAGCTTCCCATATTTATGCAGCAGTATTCCATTGTCATTTGCATATGGTTTTTACGTCTCTCAACTGATTCGATACGCAAGATCTTGTTCTGCATATGATCAGTTAGGCAGACTGCTGACAAATAAGTTGATGTCACAGGGGTTTCAACAGTCTCGTTTAATGTCAGGATTTCGCCAAATCTACGGTCGTTATAACGATTGTTTTGCCAATACAACCAGTTATTATGTCAAATCTTGTATTACATTTATTACCAATACTGACTTTGACCTAGTGTGTGAATACAATTTGTCAATTGGTCAAATGCTGTCTGACGTGTTTCATATTAATTGTTAGGCCGTTATTTACACATTGATTTTGATTGCGGATTGCTCCGTTTACCAGATCAAAATATAGGGCTCATGAAGGGTGTAGTCGATCCACAGGGAATGCTTACACCCACTAGGCACCTGACTCTACCTCTGGTATATTCAGAGGTCCGTGTTTACTTAACTCTTTATTTCGTATTCCTAAAAGAAGTCATGCGATTAATCACTGTTTGTTACCTTTATCTTTTCATTGATTATTCTTCGTAATCTTCAAATTGTCATTAACAATAATTACCTATTTTTTTCGATTTGAATATAGATAAAGCTTCATTGGAAGGAACACAAGAAAGATGTATAATAACGTGCGGCATATCGGAGCCAACGGTAACCTGGATAGAGTGGAAGATCAATGGAAAAAGTATTAAAACATCAAAAGAAGACATCGACTGCCGCAAGATTGGCAATAACAAACTTGAAATAAAGAAATTAGGCAAAGTCAATAAGATATCCTATACTGCTACCACAGAAAGGCTTGATATCACCGAGATATTCCAAATAGGTCAGTTTACATACATTTGTATTTTTAAATTCATCAATTTAACACTTCCATGGCAGAAAATGTCTGTAAATATACTGTGTTGTATTTGGCGTGTATAATATATGGCGGAAATCAAATTTCTGTTTGGGTTTGAATTAACCTTTTTTGTAACTATATATTAGAAAACCTACGATGTGTGTTGTATATGCCTTCCGCCAAAGATGCTAAAACAATTACACAGCGAATGTAATGCTCTCTTTCTTTCTCTACTTTCAATCCCAAAATCGATATAGATTCCACGTACAAGTACTCTGAAGTTGATATTGAAAAGATGCTGTAGCTGCACATTGAAAGATCAAGTCTTCCAACAATCTGTTGAAATATCTATGGGCACGAATTGTGCTCCTTTTATTTGCTGACCTTTTTTCTATTTATGAGACAGTGTTTATTTGCTATGGCCTTAGATATATTGATGACATTTTTACATATTAACAATATGTACATTTTTTTTTTATATCACAGTGAACTGGGCTTGATTGAAATGATATGTTCCACATATAGATATTTTACTAACAAAAAAAAAAACTTTATGACAAATGGGATGAATTCAGCATTTTCATCGATATTTGTATAGCAATATCCCATTATCACCTGCACATGGTGTTTATGTCTCAATTGATTCGATACTCGAGGACATACCCCAAATATGACTAAAACTTATATCATCAAACTTAGACATGCTACCGAAAAATTAGCTGATGATAAAAAGTTTTAATAGTCTGATTTAAAGAGAATATTTTGCAAATTCCATGGTCGTTATAATGGTCTTATTTGCAAATACAACCTGGCATTGGACCGAATGCCGTCTGACGTGTTTTATCCTCCTGGGCACCTGATCCCACCTCTGGTGTATCCAGGGTCCATCTTTGCCTTACTCTTAATTTTGTATTCTTTATGGGAATTATGAAATTGATCACTGTTCTGTTACTTGATCAAGATATAGGGTTCACGGTGGGTGTGGCCGGTCAACAGGGGATGCTTACGCCTACACATTATCCCATCTCTAGTGTTTCCAATTAAGTGTCTTTGTTTGTCCTAGTCTAGATTTTATAATCCTTATAGGATTTTTATCCAATATCATAACTGTTATATACACATTATTAGTAGTGAAACGATTATCAATGGAATGAATTAGAAAACGAAAGACAGGGTTTGCCGCTCTAGCTGCGACTACATAATTGTTCACAACAACACTCTAGTAAGAATCCTTAGGTGGGAAAGGCCATGGGAGCTATGTGTCAATACATTTTCATTTTTGACACGGTATGTTATTGCATTCATTTCGGCAATTCAAATTGTGCAATTTGTACACGGATTTCATACGGCGTATAAATAGTTCTAGCTGTGTAAAAAAAGTTCAATATCATAGTTGTTATGACTGTTTCAATGCACACGGAGTTCCGAATACATTGAAAACTGTGATTGTATATGATTCTAAACTAAGTAAAATATGTCTCTTTGGCAATTAACATTCTAGTACCATAGAAGAAATTAGAATAACCGCCTGGGTTTACTATCCGTCTACTTAACACGTAGGGTAACTGATGAAATTATTGTGAATGTCACATTTTATTTATCTAATGTGTGACCAGGAAATATATAACATTGTATATCGGTGTTCTGGCTGATTACAAACTAGAATAGTAGATTTTATGGAGGTGTGGAGTTATATAATGTGTGACCAGGAAACACATAATATTGTATAATGGTGTTCTGGCTGATTACAAACTAGGGTAATAGATATTATAGAGGTGTGGAGTTATAAAGGCGTGGCTTTACAGAGGTGTAGAGTTACAGATGGGCGACTTTATAGCGGCTGGGCTTTATAGTGTGTTGCTTAATAATTGTGGGGTCGCCGGATAGCTGAAAAATTGATCAGGCGACTATAAACAAAACAATCAATCAATCAATCAATAATTGTGGGTGTTGTTGTAAATACACCGCTTTCCTTCTAAATAACAACCGGGTATATATTTTACGAATATCACACACACACACACAGACACACACACACACACAGAGAGAGAGAGAGAGAGAGAGAGAGAGAGAGAGAGAGAGAGAGAGAAAACTCGTACATCAAACAATATACATGTATATTGAAATATTTGTAGGGTTGTAATTTGATCATTTTCACTTTTACATTAAACCATGTTTACCATCTTATGTTATTGTAATGATAACATCTCTATCGCTTTTGATGAAAAGGAAATTTGCGTTGCTCGCAGATCCGACGCTTGTATATGCACAAATATGTCTACTTTCAGATACAATCAAATGTCTACTTTCAGATTCAGAAAAGCTTGAAATTGTGAACAGGGATTACAAACGCAATATAAAGAGTAAGAGACGATTGTTTCCGGATTCAGAGGTCTTATGGAAAAAAATGGAAGGAGAAACTGAATTGGACGTGATTGGAAACCCTAATGTCGAGATGATTCGAGATGATAAAAACCTTCCGTCTGCTCTTTCTATCAAAACCCCAGACGATGGGATGTGTAGATACAGATGTATCATAAAACATTTCACAAAATGGGATAGTGTCACTCTAGAAATAAGTAAGTTCGCATACAAGTATCACGGATTAAATAGTTAAAGAGACACTACAGCCCATTTTTCACATTTTAATCGAGTGCTTAATTAAAACACTTATCGATAAAAATGATAAAAATTATAACGATCCTGAAATTTTTGAACAAGAGGAATGCATTAATTTGCTCTCAACTGCACTTTAAAGATAATCCGGAATTCAATGGGTTCTTCATGATTCATCACTTGAATCGGTATGACAACACATGTGCTTTGTAAGAACTTATTTAGATACCCCTTACAGGGGTTTACACTCGCATATCAAGTATGGGATTATTTCCTGCTTCTTATAATTAGGTAATTATAAATTATCATAACGAAACACTTTCATGCCCATATTAACCAAACAATGTTTTTTTTCTTTAAAAAAAAGCACACCACGTGTTCTGATAACAATAGCACTTACTTGTAAAGCCCTGCATGTGTGTTTCGTATCTAGAGGGTCATAGTAATATTCCCACTTCAATTCTAGTTCACATATGAGTTATATCTCTTTCTAATTTCACCCCTTTTCTCGCATAATCTGTTAAATTTCTGGGTTTAGCCATTGTACGCCTACTCTCACTGGATTGTTTACCGTCCGTGCGCATGGGTCCGAAGACCGAAAGGAGAAGTCTCCATCTATCTAAAAACGGTCTCCAAAAAGTATTAATATTTTCATTTAAACGAGAATTTTAACTTTAGACATGTAGTATTTTCGCAAAGTTTATACATTCAAATATGCAACAAAATTAGCGAAAGGTCTGGGAAAATTGTCCCTTTGCAATTGTTGAGCAAAATGAGCTGTAGTGTCTCTTTCAAAGCATTCATTCGATGTGCCATTTACCATTAACATTAAGGCACTTCCTGTATATCCAGAACGCCCATTTTGTTCATCTGTATCGATATTAAATTATATTCAAAACCGAGTGAAAATTCATACTGAGTCACTATTAAGTCACAGAATCTGACATACTTCAAATATTCTTGACACCTACTAGTATTTAGATATTCTTGACACACATACTAGTATTTAATTATCCATTCAATAATCTCCAGAAAGGAAAAAGAAAAAAAAAGAAAAAGAAATAATAAAATAATAATAATAATAATTTAGCTGGGGGAAATTTGATTTTGTAGTGAACACAATTTCTCGTTCTTTGAGATCACTTTTAAAAACTACATTCCAAGTATAAATAATGTCGTTTACCTGCATTAAATACTGTTACATAACTTTATTCTATGAAGTGCGCCAACGTTCACAAACAAGTCATCTTTGTAATATTGGGTCATTAAATTGCTTTACCCAAGTCATTAGAATGTTTAAAGCTTTTTTGCTGTATTCCGTTTGTCGAAAAAATTGTAAAGATCAGTAGAAACAAGGCTCTTGCCGTCAACCTTCTCTATGATCAGGTTAAATATTCCCTTGATTATGGAGCGCTAAATTAATATAAACTCAATCAATGACAGAATTGGCTCAATTACCCATGTTTGGTCTAAAGCTTGTGGTTTCTTGGCTAGTAAATTTAGCTAATTATATATACAACACAACCAGTAAGGGAAATTTGACCCACTGCTCAATAAGTCAAAAGTTGACCTTGACCCGAAAGAGGGTTAAACCAGTGGGCATTTTCAAGCTTAACTAGCTGCGTTGTAATCCTCAAGGTATATACAGCAGGATTAACAAGAGCGATGCAAATCGAAACATTTATTGAAAACAAAATTGCAGGATGCCAATCTAACAAGTTTGGTGAGAAAGGCCGCATACAATTTGTTATGGGGAACTGGAGAAGTGACCGGTGTACCACTTTAACTACCAAAGTAGGGGCAACACCGGGGACCCTATGTGGACATGGGAGTCCGGACCTGAACCGTTGAACACGTTCTAAGGGGGGGGGGGGGTTAGAGATCTCTGCGAGTCTCGACCGTCTCCTGTAGTGCTACCTGGTTTAAACCGCAATGTGAACCCTCTTACACTTGTCCGAACATGCACCTGCCTGTACCATCCTCTCCCGAAATAGGAGCTGGATGTGGCTCCAGATATGACCTAGCTGAGAGCCCCATTAACTGAACTTTACCAACTTATTCACGACATCAAATTTGCATACAAATACTGATCCTTGACCTATTTCAGTGGTCATCTGAAGGGTATACATAAATTGTCTGCCCCTGCTTTAGTAGCAGGTGGGAGGAGAACCAGTTTTGACACAGAATAAATGATCGACTACCCCGGCGCACTCCCGAGTCCGTCACAGACATTGGAACTTTTGCATTTTTCCAAAAGTTGATAAATTGAGTATTGAATATTGAAACATTGGTCAAGAACCTCTACACAGATTAACTGTGAGGTGAGGTAACCAATGTTGGTTTACCGAGGGGACGGGGTGATTTTTACTAGGCGTTGTTTACTTGTGGCAGGCAAGACTGTAGCCTTGTCTGCAGATTATTAAGAAAAACGTGGTTTCCCAAGCTGGATAAATGAGTGTCGTCTGGTCTGAATAACTCAATGTACTATGGTCATGGTCTATGTAAAACCCCTGCACCTCAGTATTCATAAACATTTTCATTAATTTATTACCCCTAACCGTTTCTTGCTTATTTTGGCTCCATCCCGTAAGGCTACATGATGCCAGTAGCGCCTAGCCAATAACCCTGACCAAGTGTAGCTATTGGCCAGACGGCATTAAATCTTTACAATGTGTATTGTATTGCATTAGCAAAGGAGGCTGAAGTAATAGAGGTCACACCATTTAATCCGACGTGAAACAGGAGTAGGTCTAGAGGGTTTAAAATTGTAGTTATGTTTGATAAGGTTGATTCCACTTAGTCCCACTTCAGGCCCCGAATACCGTTCCAAATCATCCTTGCCGGTAGGTTAAGGTTGTAGACCCTGGTGTATGCTGTGCAGCCAACCCAGTTCAGTGAGGATGAGCGGGTTATCCAGACAGACACACCTGGAATGCTTGGTACATGTATAGTTTAGACAAATAAACAAGTAACTGACGTATATAAATATGAATGAAAAATAAAGGAACAATAAGATATAACATACTATTTACTCCATGAAGGATACGTAAGCATTAGATATCCATCTATTCATAGTTTTGATCTCACTATGTGGTATCCCTTGGTTAGTTAACTCGGTAGCCATGCCTATAAGAAAACCATGTGATCTATAGTGGCCTAGTACATTTAAACATGAAACGCATTTTTGCAGTATGGATTGGGATTGGAAGCGTGTAATATTGATTGATTGATTATTTGTTTTTTTCCGCCACACTCAACAATTTTTAGTTATCTAGTGGCGTCCAGGTTTTTATTGGTGGAGGAGAGAACCAAGATACAATGTACCCTGGAAGAGACCACCGACCTTCCGAAAGTAAACTGGCAAACTTCTTACATATATCGGCGCGAGCGAGATTCTAACCTGCGCCGACTAGAGGTGAAAGGCCTTGTGATACTCTAAATGTAAGCACTCGGCCACGGAGGCCCCCGGAAGCGACATTCGATATGTTGTTAAAAACAAAACGACTCGATACTAGTGATGGAACATCGGTTAATTTTCATGATCATCGGTTGGAATCGATTGCTGGTTCCGATGCTATTTTACCAATTATAATCGGAAGACATGTTTTTATCTTAAAAAGCATAGTCTTAAGAAGCATTGCATGACTTTTTTAAATATGTATATTTATATATTCATACACATATGTAACTATATATAAAGATATGTTTGTTCAAAAGTTCATTGCAATCTTTAATTTTACTTTATATAAAATACTGCAAATGCAGCATGCATCTAAATTTAAGTCAAATATCCATTCTCAATGATCATATAGTGAGTGACAACATGGTAAAAAATGCCATCATCATTAAAAACAAGTTTTAATGACTTCCCTCTAGAGATGGTCTAGCATGCTGGCCACACACTCTTAATAGATTAGATTCCGCAGGTTTGGAGTTCAAGCCCGGACAGGGGCGGAAGTAGGTATCTAAAATATAGTGAATTTTTCTGTGCTTTATATTAAATATTTCTTTACTTAGGATAGTTATGTATGTTTAGGAGCTCATAATGCAATCTTTGTGTTTTGTGGAAGTTGAAAGGTCTAATTCCTGAATGTATTCCATAAGAAGTGCATATTATTCCGATGATCGATTATGGAAAAAAATAATCGATCGTCAAAATCGGCAGCTTTTTTGGTCAATAATTGATGTTTTCTGATTATCTGTACAACACTACACGATACACGTGCAATTTTGTACCCAGGTATAAACTATCTATTGAAACAAGGCCTGAAAATCGTGACGGTCTTAGTTAATCGGAAATGGGATAGGCTGGTTACATATTGACTCGCCCTCGTATTACATGTAACACAAGAAAGTATAGATACATTTACTCGTAAGAAATACAATGGTGACAATTACGTACGGTAATGGGGAAACGATATCTAATAACGGACGACGAATAACAGAGACACGTATATCTAACACTGAAATAAAGATTTCCTGAAAATGAAAATCCGTGTTGGATTTCATTTCGTTGTTTTCTCCGAGTCACAAAAATAACGAAACATAATCCGACACGAAATTAAATGTTACTAAAATACATGTACTTTGTTATATTACACCTAATAATTATTACACATTTTGATTACAAGACGCAATAATTGTTTTAATGACACATGCAGTAGATTGCGGATTTAATTATTTGAACTTCTTTGTAGTTAAACCGTCAATTAGACTGGAAGGGCCGGAAACAATTCCTCCAATCAACAATTCGTCGGATACGAAAGGACTAAACATCAAAATAACATGCAAGACTTCAGCTAAAGGTTTGAAATTTGTTGAATGGAAGAAAGACAATATGGAAATTAACAACAATAAAAAGTACAAAATGAGGGAAAAAGATGGAGAAAGAACGTTGACAATCAAAAACGCAGGAAAGCAGGACGCCGGAACTTACACATGTAGAATAGAAACCGAACTAAAAACGGTGCTGGAGGCATCTAAATCCATAGGTACGATTTATCTTGTGTAAAGAGAAAAAATCAAGGTCAGTGTATACAGACAAGAAAAAAAGTCAGGAGAAAAAATATCTTGAGCACAGGTTTCTTTTGCAGTTTTCTTCACTTAAGAGTTTTTCAAATTTGTCAAGTGAATCAATTGAATTTCATTAGAAATATGAAGATTAAGCGAATGCAAGCATATGAATAGGATCAAGGAAAAACTTACCATACAAAAAAAGTAAAACCAGGATAACCCATTTCACTAATTCATAAAACATATTTATTTGATTATCCACGATCCTTCATTTCAAAAGCAAATTATGAAATTTCTGGCTACATCATAAGCCTTTTATTGAATTCAGTTTCTTGTAAACAAGAATGTGTAATGGATCATGTATTTTAAGGATACCGCTTGGAGGAAAAAGAAGAAAAGTTTTGGGAATGGCTGATTGAAGATCATCTTTCTCCGGAGGTTGATACTTTCAACAAACGAAAAGAAGTGGATGGCATCATGAGATCCTTGAGGAACACGGTGTATTTCCTCTTTTTCATCGTTAACGCTCTTTTCGTCACGTCAATTTTCATGATGACTCAGGTCAACGAATTCAAGGGAAACATTCAGATTTCAATACCATGCCCCAATAAAGAGGGGACTTTCGAAGTAGAGCCGATTTCCATGATTTTTATATTCACTTTTGGATTTACCTTGTTGTTTCAATTGACCGGTATGGTTATTCATCGGTTTTATACATTTCTTCATGTTGCCTACGACACATTAGTTGTTAATTATGCTGGTGAAAAGCCTCTATTTGTCTGCTATGATAAGGATGACATGGTCTAGTGTCTACAGACAATATAGCCAATGAAGAAGTTCAAGAAACAGTTGTGTAAATGCAGGGAAAATAAACCCATGTGTAGAAATCTGCTCATAGCATTAATTAGTAACTTCTAGGACCACGTGCTTATTGTTTATATTCAGTACTTGTTTATTCTATACTGGAAACATACTTATATTTTTATAAGCAAAATCTAGCGTACAAATTTCCCAATATAAATGTTTTTCTACTCATTGTTTGTCATTATGGATAGATAGATTGATTATATATTGTTTAACTTCCCGCTCGAGAATCTTTCACTCATATGGGGACTTCACCACTGCCCATGAAGGGCTGCAAAATTTAGCCCCATGCTTGGCACTTATGACCATTGAGCAGAGAGGGATCTTTATCATGCCACACCTGCTGTGACACGGGGCCTCGGTTTTTGCAGTCTCATCCGAAGGACCGCCCCATTTAGTCGCCTCTTACGACAAGCAAGGGGTAACGAGGATCTATTCTAACAACCCGGATCCCCATGGGACCATTATGGATAGAAGATTGAAAAACCAATAACATGCGTCTGTGAAACGCTTTGTACCAAAACTAGTAAGGTCAACACTTAAACAAGACCCGGAACTGGTCGGATCAAAACTGAACCGTGGCCCGGGGCTGGTTAGGTCAAAACTCATCTAGATTTTCTCTCGATCTTCATCAGTCCCAACCTCTTAGTTCACCAAACATGAAGTCTCCATCTTGCTTATCTCACTTTCCATGACCAAGTCCCCGTAATCGGATCATCGCTTGGCCTTTTATTCCAAATCCCTCCACTTGGTGGTAAAGGCCTAACGATGTTCCGATTGCAGACCCCGTTCACATGCGCCGCCCATTTACTACTAGGTGGGAATTTCACATGAAAGTTTTCCTCCTGGAGTGTAAAAGTATTTTTTGCAATGCGTTCATATGCACTAACAAACTGTGTAAATCAGCATTAAGATCACTAGGTACTTTTAGGCAGTATGAATGTACCCGATATTTTGTATCTTATATCTTATCATGTCGTCATAGGTTTTGCCACTTATCCAAATACCAATTATTTGAATTTATTAACGTAGCAGATTAGGCTGTTCTTCCTATTGTAGGACATGATACAGTTTAAAGGTGTAATGAAATTTTCAATACTTTGCACGTGTGTGTATTGCAGTGCATTCATATGGCTGAAAACTCACTCCTGTGCGTCCTATAAAACCCGCGACCAGCAGAAATCTATCATAAACAAAGCAAAGATTTAACCATTTATTCACAATTATTTACACAAAAAAATCAATGAAAAATTACATATAATAACATACAATAGGCCTAATCAAAGTTCACAAAACAGTGTCAGATGTTTCTCTGCCGCCGAGCTGAATTCACACCCAAGAATTTATAAGCTGTCACAAAGTGGCCATTAAGTTCAGTAACAGAAAAATGCAATGATAATAATTCTCTACAGTGTTTATTATCATAACAATTTACAGTCTATATTAAAACAAACGTTTAGACATTTCTACTTCTGGAAAGTACTCAACACAACAGGTATTTCATAATCTTTCTAATTAACATTCTAAATAATTTTGTCTAGGTCACAATTGTCAATTTTTGACAACACAAAAAATAGTAATAACACCCACGTGCACATCTTTACATTCACATGCATCAATATACACCTAGGTGCAAAATATACCTATGTGTAAAATTTGCACGCAGTGTTTTAAAAGGCCCACGACAATGAAACTCTGAAAGCTACAGCTGTAGACGGGCTGAAAGATTCCGTAGACATAAACATTCTGATGACTCCTTTAATGCTTTCTCTACCGTATTGGTCAATATGACCGATAGTGCTAAAATCAAAACATAGGTAACTTTGTGACTTCACTATGAAGTTAGTCCACACATAGAAATAACGTGAATGTAATGGATCTTTTCCCCCAGTGTACAAAGACTTAAATGAAGTCATGGATATCGTTCATACAAAAACAACAACAACAACAACAAACAAAACAAACCCCCCCCCCCAAAAAAGCAAACAAAAAACAAAACAAAAAACAAAACAAAAAGCAAAAACAAAAAAACCAACCAAAAAAAACCCCCCAAAAAACAAAAACAAAAAAAAAACAAAAAAAAAGAAAAAAAAAAAAAAAAAAACAAGAACAAAAACAAACAAAATCAAAAAAAATTTAAAATTAAATAAAACACAAAAAACAAACAAAAAAAAGAGCAAAAACACAACAAAACAAAAAACAAAAAATCAAACATCAAAAAAAACAAAAAAAAAACAAAAAGCAAAAGCAAAAAAAAAAGAAAAAAAAAAAAAAAAAAACAAAAACAAAAACAAAAACCCAAAAAACAAAAGCCAAAAAAAAAAACCAAAAAAACAAAAACAAAAACAAACAAAATCAAAAAAAAAAAAATAATAAAATAAAACACAAACAAAAAAAAAAAAAAAGAAAAAGCAAAAACAAAACAAAACAAAAAAACAAAAAACAAAAAAACAAACAAACAAACAAACAAATATCAAAAGGTATGACTTTTCGTCAGTTTTACGAACATTCCTCGCGGACTAAACTTTTTGATGTCATAGACAGTTGTATCTTAAATAAAAAATGATTGGTTGTATATTGTATAACATCCCGCTCGAGGATTTTTCACTCCTATGAAAACATCACCATTGCTGGTGAAATATACATATGTGATCAGTCCAAAACATCACTCTAATTCTACGCTCAAGTACTCTGAAGTTGATATTAAAAAGATGCTGGAGTTCCTCATTGACAATATCTACGTAGTTGGTGATTAAGTCTTCCAACAGTCTGTCGTAATTCCCATGGGCACGAACTGTGCTCCTTTATTAGCTACCTGCTTTTATATTCTTTCCGTGGTTGCCCTACTCTTATTTTTGTACTCTTTATGGGATTTATAAGATTGATAACTGTTCATTATCTCAACTTTTTCACACAAACGATATACTTCCACCTGTATGTTATACAGCATTGCTTAGGTAATTTCGTGTACATTTCTCGCTGAAATTAACAAAACTCCCCTGGTGTACATCACTCACCTGAGTCACCAGGCCCTACTGTTCTTGAGAATATGATTTTTTTAGCTCTCCTGAGCTATAAGATCAAATGACATTTTTGATCACGTGTTGCCCAGGGTCTCTATCTGTCTGTCCGTTTATCAACTTTATATTTTCAGATTTGTTCGGAATCACAGGACAAATTTCAACCAAACGTGGGTTAATGGGATTCAAAACTGTTAAAATAAAGTTTTATCCTTTTTCAATAGGGAAATCATTAATTAAGAAATAGTAAAAATATGGTTACATCGGGATCGAAAATTTTTTTTTCTAAAGAACCACTGGACCAGAAAAGACAATTCTACGTGAAAGCTTCCTTCATGAGTGGAGATTAAAATATTTTAAAATAGGGGATCAAAACTTTACATGATAATATATAGCAAAAGTCTTTTAAAATCTTCTCATGAGCAGCACGGTCTTTATTAGTCATTTTAATATGCAAGCAACCTCAGAAAATGCATATTTAAATTTGTTCAATTTGTGGCCACCTGGGTAATATGGAACCACAATAGGGGATTAAAATTTACATGGGGCTGTATCTATAATTAAGAAAAAGACAGCTAGGCTGTGAGTATCCATGTTAATAGGCAAGCATCCTTAGGCAGTGTAGATTCAAAGATGTTGAAATCAATGACCCAGGATGAGGCCATAATAGGGGATTAAGTTTAAAATGGGGGGAATATAAGAAAACGCCGGTTTCGAGATACTTCGGAGTTGTTTCCTTTTGGAGAACTCTTGTGCATAGCAAGGCACGAAACATTTTGTTTACTTGCGGGAGTGGGACAATATCCATCACTGCATAAGTGAATGTACTCATGAAATTTTTCATACGCAGTTTCATCACCCAAGTTTGACTGGTAAACAAACTAGATCAATAATAAGCATTCAGGGAGTAATTAAATACATGAAATTTTAATTATAGCACGTTATTTCGTTAATCGTACCATTCCATTGGATTTAAAAATAAAGAGACAGGAGCCTGCACGAACTTAATTGAACCTTCATGGAATGCAGTTAAGAAATCGCTACCAAAAACGGGGACACAGAAACAACACTATGACAGTTACCTAATTGAATACTGCATTAGGAAAAAATAATCGAAAGAAGTCGACGATAAATTTATCTCCTTTCTCGACCTCAAAAAAAAAAAAAAAAAAAAAAAAGACAACCTTTAGCGACTCTGACTTTTACCAACAACGCAGATCAACTAAATGCTAGCGTGGATTTATTTGGTGACTAAGGTAAGTTTTTTTTTTTGACTTGGTTGACTACTGGGAGCTGCCGCCCCAAGCCCCCGCTCATCGCTTCAGTTTAACAAACAATATGGCGGCGCCCTTGACAGTTGATACGTTGCTAAGTTTTTACTCCGCCCCATCCGTCGCGCGGATAAAAAAAAAAAATCAAAATGGCGGACGTACCAATAAAGTGCAGTGTATTCATCGTACGTATCATATCCAAGATATTACTTGTAAATTATAAAAATAAACTGTTTAAATATTTCCACTATCGTAAAATATTTATTTCGATAGTATCTCGGATTTTCTACACTTTACATATTGAAAGAGAATCCGCTTTAATACATTTTATTATCTTCCTCACTGACTGCAAGTCCACTATGTTCCACTTAGGCATTCAAAGTTCTACTAAATGCACCTCCTTCACAGAAGGTCAATAATCTCGAAACCGGCGTATTAAAACATCAATGCAAATGTTTTGAATTCAGATTGCTTTTCATGGACCCTGGGGTTAGGATGGGGATAAAATCAGGGATCAAATTTTACTTAAAACAAGAATATAGGGATAGGGGAATCTTTAAAGAAATCCGGTGCTCTTTTTAACACTTTTGCTATGTTAGTCATGGATTTTAAGGCATCCCCTTGTTGTGTGGATTCAAATTCATTTTTAAAGTCGAACAACCCCATTCAGATAGAAAGGAGTGTGACGGTATATAATGTCGCCCGTCACATACTGATGACGATATGTCCGTCAGTACTCAATGTCGCCAGCGACGGCAAGTGCTGAGCGATAATATAATGTGGTCGGCGATAACACGTACACAATATGTATATGTACCGGCAAAATTAAACACATGTAGCATCAGCTACTAACCCACATATCTCGATTGATAGTTTGTTTTACGTTCTGTTGAGAACTTTTCACTCATATTGAGAGGTCACCTGCTGTAGGAGAAGAATCACAAATTTAGACCTATGCTTAGCGCTCAGGGCCGTAGCAGTGGGGGTTCTTTAACGTGCTAACACCTTCCGCGACCTCCATTTTTAAGGTCATATCCCAAAGACCCGTGATTCTCACTTCTAAATCCCAAGCGTTTGGCGAAGGAGCAATCACTACCTATATTAACGTCTTAGGTTTAACGCGGCCATGACACAAGCAGGGCGCGAACTCACAACCTCCCGGTTACGAAGCGAACATTCTACCACTCTATCTCGAGTATAAAATAAGTTTGGGGATTTTTTTAAACAAATATAGACGATATACACAAATGTATGCATTAATTTTCTTTTTTGAGAACGTGATTAGAGACATTACATAAAACTTTAAAGATCAAATCAATTCGTGCTGGTTACTTTGAGTATGCTCTCTCTCTCTCTGATACGTCAACCAAGCTTACACGTTCTCCATAAAAACAACTTTGAATGCCCCCCTCCACTTCTCATCTATTGCGGCCGGCAAAAATATATTCCAATGGACGACAAACTTGAGCTCTATATGACATTTCGTTTTTTTGTAATAGTTCATATCTCCCTACTTGATAAACATTTATTTCTAGCAACAATAAAACATGCCATAGATGTATTTGAATAATAAAATCCTACAAAGTACATGCAGATATAGTATTTGTCGTTAAATCCGGCAGCAGCTGTTCCATTGCCAGACAGTCGGCATAAAACGTGAATGTCACGTGTCAGACAAGACCTTCAAAACTGAGGCCTTGTTGCAGTAGATGTTACAGAATGGATATACATTTTGGACTGAATTGTGCCAAATATTTTGAATATACTACAGATTTTCGATATATTTAATGTCCTTTTGAGCTTGGAAATTTCACAACATTTCATGCCTTCCCCATGCCCAATACCTTTCTATCAGAGATGTGCATTGCTAAAGTCAAACAAGAAAATCAAGTCGAATGTGACAAACATATCTAGGGTATAGATGAGTATAATAAGAAATAGTATCGGAAATACATATTGTGGACTTCTTCCTCACTTTCCTACAGCAATGCCTATCTATAACGTCAGAAGAGCTTTTAAAAGATTAGCTTTAAAGGTTCTTTTCTCCTATATATTCCATCATAAAATTGTAATTCCCCATTGTCACCCCACCCTACCCCCTGGGACCATGATTTGAACAAATATAAATTTGCACTTACCAAGGATGCTTTCAAATAAGTTTAATCTTTTTTGGACTAGTGTTCCTTAAAAAAAAAATTTTAAAAGGACTTCACCAAATTTTCACTCTTTCTTCATTATCTCCCCTTATAGAGGATGTGGCTCTCCTACGAACATTATTAAATTCCTTCACCCAAGGATGCCTTGTGCAATGATTGGTTGAATACGACTCATTGGTTCTCGTAAAAAAGGTCGAACTGATAAAACCTTACAGATGGACAGACTGGAAGACACCGGGCAATATGTAATCAGAAAACCTCACTTGAACTTTCAGCTCAAGTGAGTTACAGTGGGTTGATAGAAATAACATGAACTAACCCCTTAGATAACAATTCTATTTTTGTATGAAGTCTAAGGACTTATAGATTTTCTTGAACCAAAATTTTACATGTACATCTGTTAGTTTTCACTATTTCTTTTATTCATTATTCTTTCATCACACAAACACAGTTTTCCATCTTTAATCATTTTAAAATTACATCAAGTCTATATCATAATTGTGAACAGCATATACATATATAATTCAATTGTCTGGTCTTCCCACCTGATTTTTCTATACAACATGGACTGTTTGATAACGAGAGTGGAGCTGCACTCCCCTGACACAGTTTCACTGTATCCGACGTCCCTTGTTCTCTTCCAACGTGAAAGCCCAACAGTAAGTTCCCTTTACGTCCATCACGATTTTCCTATTTTTTTCTTCTGTAAAATTATTAACATAAGTAAAGTCATAAACTTTAGTACTTGTTGATTACATTCATTACAATACAGTTAGATATTCAGCAAACACTACATGTTTTCAATTTATTTAGATAAAAGCTTAAAAGACACTTCATTACTGCTTGAAAGACACTTAATTCCTGCTTAAAAGACACTTCATTACTGCTTGAAAGTCACTAAATCACAGCTTCAAAAACTTACCTGAGACTTCTTGATTTTCTTCTTCAACTCCTCAACATTAACATCCTCTTTAAAACAAAAACAAAGAGACAAAAATATAAAATCAATATGTTTTATGAATGGGTATTATTATGTAAAGCAAAAAGATTTCTCACAGAATTTAATCTTTTTTATGAGTGGTTTTTTTAAAAAAGAAAAATAAATTTTAAAAAAAGAAAGAATGCTGTGTTTTCTGTTTGTTTTTTTTTTAAATCTATGAAATCTTATTTGTAGTGAGTTAAACGGGAGTCCATTTCATACTAAAACCAGATGGTAAATGAAATTGTACATCACTAAAAGCTATGTACATATGTAACATTTTGAATATCTGTCTTAAATTTATAAATTTAATTTAATAAATTAGTGGTGTTTTAATGTGTTCACCACAATGCATGTAACTTTTAACTGTACATCACAAACCAAAACAACATATACCTATGACTTGTTTCCCACTAAGCATAACATACCAATGACTCTAATTTGTTCACCACATGCTGAGATTACCTGTGACTCAAATAAAGCTGAGGTGACCTGTGGCTCTAAATATAAACCACAAGGTGAGGTGACCTGTAGCTCTACATATTCACCACAAGCTGAGGTGACCTGTGATTTTAACTATTCACCATAAGCTGAGTTTACCTGTGACTTTTAACAAAGTTGAGTTTACCTGTGACTTGAACAAAGTTGAGGTTACCTGTGACTCTAACAAAGTCGAGGTTACCTGTGACTCTAACAAAGTTGAGGTTACCTGTGACTCTAACAAAGTCGAGGTTACCTGTGACTCTAACAAAGTTGAGGTTACCTGTGACTCTAACAAAGTTGAGGTTACCTGTGACTCTAACAAAGTCGAGGTTACCTGTGACTCTAACAAAGTCAAGGTTACCTGTGACTCTAACAAAGTTGAGGTTACCTGTGACTTTCTGTTTCTTTCTGGGTGGTGCTGAGTCTTCTTTGGGAGCCACAAATGCCCTGGCTCGTTTTTCCTGGCTTTTCTGTACAGCTTTTAACTGCTTCTCCTGAAGATTGTAAAAACCTTAAATTGTCTTTATTGAAATTTCTTATTTCTATCATTCACCTGTGGCAGTATTTCTAGTGAATCCATTGTTGAATTGTATTGTAATCTAATACAGCTCAGTTTCAGTATCTCAAACATCGATGCCTCTAAAACTATGGATAGTTGAAAGTGAGTTATCAAGATCTCTAATACTATGGATATGTCTTTGTGAGTTGGAAGTCCCAACTACATTTTTATTGTATTTTAACCTCAATATTGTGAACCCTTAGATATCTCGATTTGATTTTTTTTCTTGGTCCCATCGAGCTTGAGATAATGAGGTTTGACTGTAATTTAGTTTCAGTAACCACTGACCTTCTTCTCCTGTTGTATTTTGGCTTTCTTCTGTTGAGGTTTCAAAAAGTATTCACCTGATGCCAATTCTTTATCAACCTATACATGTGAAATAAAAACTCTGATCTAGTAAGGGAGTTCATTAATTTTTCTTTCTCTCCTGTCACTGGTGATTAATATGATACACCCACAAAATTATCTTCATGCAGAAATGACAAAGCCCATTAAAGTCTTAGGTGATAGAAATCTGCATTTGCATTTTAATTGGATTATGTTGCATCTACAGTAATAAAATTTTTTATCTGACATTGTTATAACCTTGTTCTCTGGGTGAGGAGGAGGGAATAATTTGATTTTATTGTTATCCTGCTCTTTAATTGAGTAGGAGCAAGTTTGAATGTCACATTACCTTGCTCTTCAATTAAGGAGGAGTGAATTTGTGTTTATGGTTACCTTGCTCTCTGGTTGAGGAACAGGGATGTTACCTTGCTCTCTGGTTGAGGAACAGGGATGTTACCTTGCTCTTTAGTTCAGGAACAAGGATGTTACCTTGCTCTTTAGTTCAGGAACAGGGATGTTACCTTGCTCTTTAGTTCAGGAACAAGGATGTTACCTTGCTCTTTAGTTCAGGAACAGGAATGTTACCTTGCTCTTTAGTTCAGGAACAGGGATGTTACTTTGCTCTTTAGTTCAGGAACAAGGATGTTACCTTGCTCTTTAGTTCAGGAACAAGGATGTTACCTTGCTCTTCAGTTGAGGAGAAGTAAATTCAAGTTCATTGTTACCTTGCTCTTCTGTTCAGAAACAGAATTCGATTTTATTGCTACCTTGCTCATTAATTGAGGAGGAGGGACTGTTTGAGGAGGGGGTAAACTAAGTTTATTGTTACCTTGCTCTCCGGTTGAGGAGGAGGAAATCTGACATTGCTAACTTGTTCTCCGGTTGAGGAGTTTGAGGAGGAGGTAAATTGAGTTTATCGTTACCTTGCTCTCCGGTTGAGGAGGAGGGAATGGTGTATATGGTTTCTTCACTTTCTTCTTCTTTGGTTGTTTACGCTTGCTGATATTCTTAGACTTAAATTTGGGTAAAAACCTTTCCCAATTCTCATTTCTCAGTTCTGGATCCTTTGCCAATTCTCTCTTAATCATTAATGTCTGCAAATAGACACTTGCTGATTAAATTTCCACACAAAACACAAATTTAAATAAATGAATCCTTGAATGAAAGCAAATTCAATACACACACATGCATGTGTATATTTATGCTTACAAAGGAGCACACACCTTGATGTTGTAGATAGGGTGTATGTTTTTCATGGTGTTCTCAACTATCTTCCTGACCTACAAATAATATCAGACTTTTTGTAAATTCTTCTGACAACTACAGGAACAGAATCTGAGAAATAAAATGTTGGGATTGAAATAATGTTGACGGATTTAACAAATTAATGCTGGACTAGTCAATCAGCATTTGGTAAAATCTAGTAAAAAGATGAGAAGCTTATGCTGTTTGTCACATCTCATTTACATCATTAGTAATTCCACTGAAAGGTCATCAGGTCATACAGAGAGGTCATCAGGTCACATTAATATAAACTCACTGAAATCAAGCAATACACAACCAGCAATATTAATATCATATGGTAGGAGGTACATGCTATAAAAAATGTTGACAAAATTCTCAATTGTTGTCTTTTGTCACATTCTTAAACCAAACTAGACATACATATGTCCTGACAAGTGTAATCCTTGACTTAAAATCTGTTCAGTCAGTGTTTGATTCATATTCATGTAACCTGCATGATTCATATAGTTCCATCCTGGATCCTGAATCCCTGACATGAAATTCATAATTCTGATAGACAAATCCTGTTGATTTCTGTATAATTTTTTTTTATAATCCAGAGTACTTAAGATCAAACAGTTATGAAAATCTTCAATCCACATTGTAACTTTTTTGGGTCTTATTTCTCCATATTTACACTGGCACATTATCTCGCTATACTCATGTTAATACATACCCACAAACTAAACTCACAGCATCAATAAAGTTTGCCTGTTTATGCAGCCATTTTAGGTTCTTGGTCAAATCACCCATTGAATTTTTGTATCTATTTATGTTTTCAATACTACAGTTATGGTCTTGATGTTAGCTTTGAGCACAAATTATCAAATATATAATGAAAAAAAAAACCCAAAAAACAAAAAAAAAACCAGAGCTCCTCTAGATATGAGATTGAAAATTGATTTCTTGTCTGTTATGAAAACCATGTGTATAATACAAATTTAAACTTAAATGTAATTAAACAATAAAATTTTTAACTGGACTTCAAATTATTTTATCCAAAGTATTCAAGTGAAAATATATTTGAGGGAAAATAATCAACTTAAACACTGTTGTTTATATTCATATAGGGATAGTATCAAAACAGAAGAAATAGAAAATCAGAGAGTTCAAACTGAATGTCATGAGAAAAAGACTCTGTACACAGACTAAGGAATCTGTAAGTCTTTCAATTAAATGAGGATTTGACAATGTCTTAACAAGAGTGTAATGGATAATTATACATATATATTTGTAATTTTTTATTAAAATTTTGAGGTGAAAAAATAAAATTGTGACGTTAAAATGCCAGAGTCATGCAGAGAAAAAATGTGCTGAAAATTTAAGGTCTTTATAATAACTGGATCTGTAGTTCTCTGGTCTGTCTCCATCTTTTCCAAGAGAACTACAATTCTGCAGTTAGAGGCATCCATGTATAATAGAACTATACACCTTCCAAGCTGTTGAGGAATAGAGAAAATAATTTTTAATCTTTTAATGCATTTTCACAATATCAACACCATATAGCCCTGCACTATACCCTAAACTCTCAACCCAGGTGCCATTAATTTCACAATTCTAGTACAGGTTTCCAGAGAGAGATGGGGGGTGGGGTGTCAATGGAGTGATTCGTGTCAGCTAAACAGGGATCAAGGAGTTTATTTATTTACCTGTATGACCTACAATGTACTCTGACTGAGTTAGTAGAAGACTAAGTGTATTCACCTCTTGGAGTCCTTTGTATGGTCCCAGTGCAGACACTGTGTTGCCCTGTACTAGTACATAGCAGTCTGTCAGAATTTCTATCGCTTTGAGGGTGGAACCATCTGGACCAATCAAACGCTGTCGTCTTTTAACAAATCTGTCCTTGTTCCTTGTCAGGGTACCAATTTTTATTATGTCACAAGCAATGTCATCTTCCAACACTCTTATAGCCTGAAAATGACAAACAGTAGAAGTGACTGCAAACACAAGAATAATGTCTAATCACAAAGGGCCGCATCACATTTCCGAAAAGTGAAAGAGGCCTTTCTCTACCCTATCCAAGTATCATGTATGAAATTAATGAAAATATTCCAAAGGAAACTTAATTTATTGTGTGCCATATAGAAATGCTGATGGACAAAGACAGATTGTCTGGGTACTGTAGGGAACCCACTATGTAGTGGGGCACTAAAATAGATCATTTTCATCTCAACAAAGTGCCTGTATTGTTTTACAGTAAATAAAGACAGAATCAATGACCTTTTAAATGTACACTCTGTAACAGAGAAAAAGAGAACCTGTTCATAAGGTACACTTCTGGCCAGCAGTTTGAGAAGATCTCTGGCTTTTACAATGATATAAGGATCCCACGTTTTCCGTGTTGTCCGTACTGTCATGCTTCCCTCTACAACATCTAAATCAGCCTTGATGTTCTGTAAAACAATGGTAAATAAAAAAAATAGTCCCAGTATCTACTTATCTGTTATCAAGGTGTATTCCTCTTTCTCTCATTCTTTTATCAAAGATGTAAATATAGAAAAGTAAAGGTTGACCAAAATTTGGTTAAAAATAAAACATACATTGTAACAAAATCACAGCAAAGTGGGAACACCAGCAGCAATGAATGTGACCAGGTATGCCATACATACCAGTATTATAAATTGACATACAACATATACCCTATTGTGTTACAAACCCCATCCCCTAAATCTATTATAGTTTGACAATAACAATTGAAATCTTTGCTTTTGTAGAACACAAACATATCAGAATATTCATACATGATCTCCTAAGGTTTTCTTTACAAGTGGCCAGCAGTCACTGATGTAAGTTTCTCTGTATTTAGGGAACAGTGTGGCAAATGAACTCTCGCTGACCATGCCATGTGGGTTTTGTTCCTTTGTGATTCCTGGCTCCTTCCAGCCCTTTGGAACTTCTAGCAATTCCTCCTGATTTACAGCTTTCTTACCTCTCTGTTTACCTGAAAGAAACATTGAAAATTTTGGTTCTGACAACAAAATGTTCCATACAATGTATGCCACAGGATAAAATAAATGCTTCTAATATTTATTCAGTATTCAGTAATGTACTTCACATAATTATTAGTAAATCTTAAGGATGAAAAGGTCTCGAAATTACCTCTTGTCCATAAGTCTAACACTAGTAAAAAAAAAAACAGTCAAACTAAATCATCTGCATGGACTAGTGAAAATCTGGGTCTTGAATTAGTGAAGAGAGGTTTGAACTTGTGGTCAAATACCTGCATGGTTATGCATTTGTGTGATCAAGTCATGCTACCTTCCAAACAAGTGTAGGTTTATAAAAGAGGTTACACAAATCTCTCTAAGGTTATTGTCAATCTCTAACTAGAGCGATCGTTCCTCACACACACACACACATATATATATATATGTCCATGTCTCTCAAGATTCTTGTAAAATGGTTAAAATGTGCTAATAAAATATAGAAACAACTTCACACTTTAAAAAAAAAAATGAATTGCATCAGATCTGATTTTAATATTATAATACTGACACCCTTAACTCAAAAATGTTACGATTATTTTTTGATTACTTAATGCAAAGAAGAATTCAGTTTGTACATGTATTACTTGTATGTTTTGATTTTTTGTAAACTTTCATCAAGTCTTATAGCTGTATGAATGTACATTACAGAGTACATGTATATAGCACATTAAACTGTTTGAAATTTTTATATTCATATTCAGAATAAATGTATCAAAAATAAATAGATCAATGCATGTACATGCAATTCAATAATACATAATAATTAATAATTTTAAATTGAGAATCATTAATATTTATCATTTTCAATAAGAAAATTGATTTACTTTCCTTTTAAATCTGATAAGGGAATGTCTTTAAAGTTTCAATATTGTAGTGACTTATCATGTTGATTGATAGTACACGTAATGGTAGCTATTTGGTACATGCACATTAAAAAGGCTATAAAGACACTTTCTGGAGTCAAAATAAGGATAGCTTATGTCACCTGAGATAGGAGCCTATAGTGTGTACATTCTCTTGTAGACTAGCACACCATTACTCTAGCAATTTTTAGTCTCGATCACTTCATCAGTTGGAATTCCAATATGAAATTAATTTTCATTTTCCAACACTTTCACCAATATCTGTCAAATTCATATTAGTCTAATATTTGTGTAGACCTAAAGCAGATCTTATAATTTGACATTTTGTTTGTTTCAAAATCCCCCTATCAGCAAAAAAACAAAACAAAAAAAAAAAAAAAAACAACAACAAACAAACCAAAAAAAAAAACCCCAAAAAACAATCAAAATAATTCCCACTGCACAAATTTCTTCATTTCAGCAACAGTAACATTGTAATCATTTATTTACTAGTTTCAAAATGAACAATCCATTTTCACATATTTTTGTGTTCAGTATGTTTATTTCCATACACAATCTTGGTAAAAGCAAATTTCCATTTTATCATGAAATAAAAATATGCCCAGTCATGTAATGATGAACTTGTAATTTGTCTGTAAACAGCAGAACTGTCCACCCTTATACAACACTAAAATATTGTGTTGAATCAAGAACAATAGTATTCTTCCATCTCAACCAATAGCCATTGTTGTCCTACAATGGCATACATGGGAGTTATGAATGACCATGCAGGAATGAATAGTTTGAAGGAATGAATAGATTTTAGATGAGAATGGAACGCTTTGATCTGAGAAAGTATGCTAAATGGTTTGATATGGAAACGGAACTGTTCTTATCGGGAACGGAACGGTTCAAATGGTGTAGTAGTACGCTTCAGGTCTGTAGCACAGTCAATATGTCATTTGGACGGCATATCATATATATTTCAACGTATGAATTACTTCACTGAAGTTGTTACAGAGAAGAAAAAGACACATGCATTTCCTTATAACCAGGAATGCATATACAGCAGTAAAATATACAAGCTGACCACCAACCATCTGACCACCCAGGCTACTGCCAGTACTGGGCCAAATGCTAACTTATCCGACTGACTCTGCTCCAGTGTTGTTCCCTGCTGATATGTTTAGTTAGTTTTAGATATCAGAAACTACCACGTGGAGCAGCCAAATCTAAAACTGAAATGATTTACCTTTATTGACTGGGAAATCCATCGTAAAATAATTCAAAATTAACAACAGTCTACTGACTATTCACACGCTTCGCAAATCGAACCGGAAGTAACTAATCAATGCTAAATACCGAAACCAAATGTCATTCCGAAATGGCATCGGCCTCTGCAAAAGTAGGACATACCCTCGGAAGATGGGGGTATGTATTCTGGTTGACGTATTGTAGATTTAGTCGTTGGTATTATATATTCAAATGATATGTAGATATACTCCAGTCCAATGCTTTTATCATTTTCCGATCCACCTTAGTCGAATCTGATAGCATGTTTATGTTATGCAGAACTGGCCATTCGGAACTGACCTATTATTATGAACTCAGTTAAGACCAATGATATTTATAACAATTTTCAGATTTTTTAATTTATTTTTTGTCAGAGTAACTTCTGATCTTCTAACAAGAAGATTGAATCCTAAATTATCTTTGTGGATCAGCCAGCATTAAAATCTGATTCGGAACTGGGTCAAAGTAGGTCAAGAAATAGGCCCAATCCTTTACAGCGGCTCTGCAATGGCTACATCACAAAAACTTCTGAATTCCTGGTCGAAGTAAGATATTTTGATTCAAGATCTGTGTTAAAAGAAAAGTAAAGAGATTTGTCACAGATATTTATTTTATATAGGCCTAGTATTTAGATCTATCTTTTATTAATAGGTCAAATTGAAATTTTAGAAAATTAGGGCCATATCATATAGATGGAATATCTCAGCCGGGTAGTGCCGACAATGAATGTGGTCAGTTTGAAACAACCAAGTAGTGCTGACATTGAATGTGGTCAGTTTGTGACAACCAAGTAGTGCTGACATTGAATGTGGTCAGTTTGAGACAACCAAGTAGTGCTGACATTGAATGTGGTCAGTTTGAGACAACCAAGTAGTGCTGAGAGTGAGTGTGGTCAGTTTGAGACAACCAAGTAGTGCTGAGAGTGAGTGTGGTCAGTTTGAGACAACCAAGTAGTGCTGAGAGTGAGTGTGGTCAGTTTGAGACAACCAAGTAGTGCTGAGAGTGAATGTGGTCAGTTTGAGACAACCAAGTAGTGCTGAGAGTGAGTGTGGTCAGTTTGAGACAACCAAGTAGTGCTGAGAGTGAGTGTGGTAAATTGGGGATATCCTTTGAAATAGCAGCAATAATGTAGCCATCTCAAATTTTATATTTTATTTTGAGAGGTTCCAAAAATGTCAGATTAAAAAAAGAAAAAAATCAGAGAGGGCTACATTATTGCAGTGTAACCATTATAACTGCAGAGAATATTGTGTACACCAGACCATTTGACTCTCGATGTTAGTGTGAAACGTACAGTTCAGTTTTCATCTACTGAAATTTTGACAATTAGAGTGAAACTTCAGTTCAGTATTTTGACAATTAGTATGAAACCTACAGTTCAGTATTCTGACAATTTGTGTGAAACCTACAGGTCATATTGACTTAATACTGTGCTCTACCTAGTGATATCTGAGCTCAGTTTGACTTAAAACTTTATATTTTTGATCTGGTGAACCTTATTTACATCCAAGGTTCATTCAGTTCTTCTAATTGCAAGAGTATACAAAAGATTCCTGACATTGCTTCAAGGAAAGGTCAGTGTATGACATTCAGAAAGGTCTTTCATGGTCCAGTTCTTTTATCACATCTTATTTATGAACCATATCAGGTTGAGTAATGCATTGGGATGAGATTTAAAAACTTTGTGCATGTATATGAGAATGTTGACTTACACACATTTGTTTTGAACCAAAATTTTAGAAAATGGCATAATGACAATTAAGGAAATTTTGTCAAAATGTGAAAATATTTCCCAGTCAATAAAAATTGTAAATGTTCACCAGTCAATATATATAGAGTGCAAATGTTTACCAGTCAATAAAAAGATTAAATGTTTACCAGTCCATTAGATATGAATCAATTTTGAACTCAGCCATTCATTTTTTAATACAGCATTGTAAAACAACTAGGATATACCAGGACAAAAGTGAGTCCAGTGAAAATGAAAGTAGACATCCCTGGAGGTCTGCCTTATGAAGCGTTTAGTTCTGTAGGTATGTAGTAAAATTAAGTCTAGTCAAAGTGAAAGCAAACATTCCTGGAGGCCTGTCTCATATGATGCATTTAGTTCTGTACAGACTAAATAAATGCTAATGAAGCATTTAATTATATATATATTAGTCCAGTCAAGGTGAAAGTAAACATTAACTCCTAGAGGCCTTTCCAATGAAGCATTTAGTAATGTATGTATATAGTAAAATTAGACAATTTCAATGCAGCTTATCGATGTAGCCAAGAAATTGATCTGTTTGATGATATCACTTTGAAAATTCAAACAAAAACAAAATGAAATATATTGTATAGGTATGTACATATTGATATGATTTAATTCCTAGAAATAAATTTCAGATGGCAGACCTCTGGTTCGTAGTCTATTCCTGCTGTTTGAATCAGCGAGGGCCTTCTCATTTTGGCCAATCAAGGGCTTCAGTGAAACATATTTGGACAGCCATGTGTTGCTGAGGGACAATATGTATTTCATAGTATCGACAAGTATTGATATTGATTCTAGATTTTATGAAGAATCCTCTCCAAAATATCCTCTTTCAATCACGAAAACATTGGATTACGTCGGAAAATCTTCCTCTTCCATAACCAGTGTACTGGGATGTCCCTCTCAGTCCTTTGCCTATGCTACGTGCAAAATACAAACAGTTCTAGTCAACTCAAACACCAGGAAGCCCATACCATATCCTGATTGGTGGAGGGATAAATACGCCCCCTACATCCAAGGGGGGCAACCTGTGTTCGTGCCTCATTTAGAAAAGACCGGGGATGTACACAGGTACACCACGACGGTGTCATATGCAAATATTGACGCCTACTTACACACAAACTGGCAGAGTTATGTCAGCTTCTGTATGGATGCATTCTATGACAATGTATTTAAACACCAGAACAAACAAATCAATGAAGAAATCATGGGAAAGTACTTGAAGTCTTTTGAGGCAGGGTTCAAAAAAGAGTCCTGTATGGGAGATGAACTTGATGTTTATTCTTGGAAGTCTAATGAACTGAAAGGAGAGATTCAGTTTGAAATCAAACATAAGGAGGATGTATGTATGCATGGAAAAATGAATTATCATGAAGTGTAACATAATATTTGTATCCAATGTTGAACAATGAGTTTGATTATATGCCTACACGTGATAAAAACTTTGTATGTTTTTTGATTAGTGCCATCAAATAAAGAACAGTATCCTAATCCAGTATCAACCAAGTATGGCAATACAAACACGAACAAAAATTTATGACATTGCAATTTTGTAATTGATTTAAGTTGTTTCTGTTTGTGAACTGTCATTGACATACAACTTATGTTATCTGTAAATCATGGTTGGTTGTTTGTTTGTTTTGTGTCCCGTCGAGAATCTTTCCTTCATATTGAGACCTCTCAAATTGTAGGTAAAGTACCACAGATTTAGACCTATGCTTAGCGCTTACGGTCGTAGCAGTGATGATTTTTTAATGTGCCAACGCCTGCCGCGACACGGGACCTATGACAGACCTGTGAAACTCACTTCTAAATGTTGAGCGTTTCGCGAAGGAGTAATCACTGCCTATGATTACGTCTAAGGTTTGACGCGGCCATGGCACGAGCGGGGCTCAAACTCACGACCTTCCGGTTGCAAAGCGAACGCTTTTGTAAATCATAATTTTAAATGTAGAATATATTTCGCTAGCATTTACAATGATTATGAAAACTTGTCGGAAGATCATTTTCGCAGCCAAAGGTTTTCGGGGAGTGGAGTGGACCAAAAACCCTTGACTTGTGAAAATGCCAGAAGATATACAATTCAGGTTATCCAAACTGAATTCAGAAACATCTGAAAGTCCTGAAAGATTTGTCTGAACAGTAAGACGAAAAAGGTGAAGATAAAAGTGATCAATCTCATGATACAAAATGAAAGCTCTAAATTTTAAAATTTTATGTTGATGTAAAGTATCGAATGGCGAAGTAAACAATGTCTAAATCGTAATCATAAATCCCCAAGACATATACAAGTTCGAGTGTAGGGCAACACGGACCTCCGACAAAGTGAAAGTAGGATCAGGTGCCATGGAGGAGTAAGCATCCTCTGCTGACCGGTCACATCTGCCGTCAGCCCTTAGTCGAAATTAGGTAAACGGAATTATCCGTAGTCAAAGTTAGTATGAAAAATGACATTCTAACAAAGGGTATGAAACAAATCATTCAACATATGTCCCAGAGACACTTTGTAATCGCAAACATGGTCATTATAGTGACTGTAAAATTTGCGAAATGATGACTTCAAACGAGATTCGTTATAACCCTGCAACGTCAATTTTTTTGTCGGTAGTTGACCTCGCTTTAAAAAATTCTCATACGCATGGAATGCTCTCGCGTATCGAATCAACTGGGAGATATACACACCATAAGCAGGCGAAAGTGGTATATTACTACATAGATATGGAACGTTTATGTTTGCAAAGTTGAAGTCATCACGCTTGTCATATAATGTAGTTGTCAGTTTGCCATTAGAGTCAATATTAAGTAAAATATCCAAATATGAAGCAAACACATCAAATTCTGTAGTGTCCTTTATTTCGAGTTCATCGGGATATATCAAATGGACATAATTATGAAAATTATGATTGTTGATTGATAAGACATCATCGATATATCTATATGTATGGTTGAAGGACACAGCAAGTTTTTTGTTTTTATCCTGTAATAGTTTCTGAACAAATTCCGCTTCATAAGAATATAAAAATAAGTCTGCCAATAAGGGAGCACAATTAGTGCCCATGGGAATGCCAATGGATTTGGTTTCCAAACACTACGTAAATGTTATCTACAAGAAAGCCAAGCATACTCTTAATGTCTGCTTCAGAGTACTTGTCTGGGCTATCGGAGTGGTGTCTGGCAAAATATGTACCATGTTTTCCAATCACTAGAAATTTGTATTTTCGAGTGCCATTTTTGTTCAAAAAGCAATCATCTATTATCTGAAAAAGTCTAGATTTTAATTTATCGTGAGGAATTGTTATATAAAGTGTGGAGAAATCATACGTTTTGATGCTGTCAATTCTAGAAAAATCCTGAGACTTTAGATTTTCCAAAAGTTCGAGTTTTTGAGAATCCACATCTGATTGACACCACTTCTGGAATATGTAGTGGAACAGTATCTCTGAAGTGACTCATTAATAGCTGTTAGCAGTTTAGATAGTAATAAAGATAAAGGCTTGGTAGAGCACTTACTGGAACCAGCAATATATCTTTGTTTGTAAGGATTTTTATGTAATTTCGGAATCCAATAAAAGTATGGTAATTCAAACTGATCCTGATTCTCAGAAATGTCAAAAGTATTCAAAACTGAAAGATAATTATGAAGAATTTCATCCTTTGTAAGATTGCTTCGAGTATAAGTAGGATTCCCAGATGTTGAAGTAAATCCCAGTTCATTTAAAAGACATTTATAATAGTAACTTTTACAAAGAAAGACAATGTTATTACTTGCTTTATCCTCTGGTACTAGCACAAAGTTTTCATGTAGTCTATGTAACTCATTCGTCACTTCTGCTTTCTTAAAAGCAGAAGGATAAAAAGTGCTATTATGATAGGTCTGTATGTAACTTTAACCATAATCATTAACAAAATTAAAACTTAGATTTAATCAAAATATAGATTTCAGTTCTATTGAATATTTAGCATTATAAAGAAATAAAATTATGGTACTGAAAGACAAGAATGTAATTTGCTCCATTCAAAGCAACTGAGCAGGTTTTCTAACACAAATATTTTAAAATTACAAAAGTTTATAAGCCTTATATTTTGTCACTGAAATAGTAAATCAGTTTTACAACAAACGTTTTCGACACCAAACTGACAGTTAATATTGCTTTATAGAAAAGAAATGAATTAATTGTCGTATTACACAATACTGAATCGTGGAAAGAAATGAATGATGCTCGTGTACATATGTATGCCATAAGTACGTCTTCAGCAATAATGAAACTTGATATAACAGCATACAACTCGCCGTTTAAATATATCTAATAATACTCATTTTGAGGATCTCGACAGTAAATTAATATTACATCTTTATGATTTCAGCTTTTTCATCGTCACCTTGCCTTATCTGTGTAGCATTAGTATTTCATTATCACCTGCATATGGTGCTTTTTTTCTCTCAACAGATTCGATACACTAGATCATGTTTTGCATATTATCAAAATTTACATCAAGGCAAGCTACTGACAAACACGTTGATGTTACAGGGTTTCTACAATCTCGTTTAAAGTCAGCATTACACAAATTCTAAGGTGGCTATAATGATCTAATTTGTAAATATAATGTGTCATTGTCTCAACTGCTGTCTGATGTCCGTCGGACGGGACGTTAAAAGGAGACCCGTATTAAGGATCACAACCCCCTTGGTACGCAAAAATCGTTTCTGTGATTTTCGAAGAAGAGTAGGCTCAAAATGGGGACCGTCAGGGAAACTTCAACATTCACAATGAAACATATTTCAGTTAGTTAATCGCCCTGAAATGCTGCCAAAACGGCATAAAACGCAAAACAATCGATCAATCATACTGATTTTGACTATGGTTTACTGTTGACTTAGATTTTGGGTTTACGGCGGATGTGACCGGTCATTAGGGGGTGCTTACTCCTCCATGCTCCAGCATGTATGCTCATGAAGATATTTTAGGACAAAGACGAGTCCTAAGTACAAGCATGTCTTGGGACACATCTTCGTCTTTAGTATGTTTCTTGAAGCTTTCCCAAATTTAGGGCGGGTTTAATTCTCGCTCGCGCCGATATATGTGAGAACGTTTGCCAGTTTGCTTTCAGAAGGTCGGTGGTCTCTTCCCGGGTACATTGTATCTGGGTTCTCTCCTCCACCATTAAAAACTGGACGCCACTAACTGAAAAACTGTTGAGTGTGGCGGAAAGAACAAATAATCAATCAATCCCAAATTTCGGCCTCGCCGTAAGTTCGTCCTATCTTTAGGACAGCATAATTCTTGTCCTAAGATCATCCTAAGTTTGTTTAAGCATGGCGGCAGCCATGATATTGAAGCGAAGAGCCTCCAGAAACCGTGAAAAGGTATTTAAAGATACTTTGACAACCCGCTAGATTACTTAACGATTATATCGTGAGTAAGTACAGGCTTTTCCGGCTTTCATAGCCCTTCTGCACTATTGGAATGCCTTCTATCATGTGTAGAAATAAATGTAAAGGAATAAGAATATCCCTAAGTAGATAGGTCGTCTAATTTACGATGGTCCTAAGATGTCGTCGAGATGCACCCTAAGGCGTGCCCTATGTTGATTTTAGGATGTTCCAAACTTTTCCCCTAAATTATATCTTGGACATATCTTGGGAAAGTTCCGTGAACACGCCTGCTGATCTCACCTCTGGTATGCCCAGGGGGTCCGTGTTTACCCTTCTCTTAATTTTCGTATATTGAGATTGATCACTGTTCGTTATCTTCGCTTAATTGTTCATTCGTGAAAAAGTGAAGATGGCGAACAGTGATCAATCTCATAAATCCAGGGGATTTATTGGATGTGTTGAGGTATGATATTTTGTATTTTACTTAAAACTGTAGTACACTGTATAAGGAGTAATTTTTCACGTGCTTCCAATTCTTACGCTTTTCAATGATAATAAAAATAAGAGGCCCATGGACAACATCGTTCACTTGAGATATCTTGCTCCATATTTAAAGATTTTCCCTATATATTTGCATGTAAAACATTGATACCCTACTATGATTCCACCCTACCCTTGTGGTAACCTGAATCTGCACTATGTCAGAAAGCTGCCATTTATGTTTTAACTTTTCAGGCTCGGTGGTTCTTGAGAATAAGATTTTTAAAGATTTTTTCCCTATATTTTCGCATACAAAAAATTTGATCCACTATTGTGACCCCCCACCCTACCCCCGGAGGCCATGATTTTAACAAATTTGAATCTGCACTATGTCAAGAAACGTCATTGTAAATTGGAATTTTTCTGGCCTAGTGATTCTTGAGAAGACTGTTTTTAAATGACTCCACCCTATTTTTGCATTTTCATCATTTGAACAAATTGGAATTCTCCTCACCCAAGTATGATTGAAATTGGCCCAGTAGTTGTGAAGAAGAAGATGTTTAAATGATCCCAATCTTCTTTTGTATTTTTTTTTGTATTTCCCCTTTGAAGGGGGTATAACCCTTCATTTAAACAGACTTGACTTAGCTTCACCCAAGGATGATGACAACGGGTGATCAGAAATGCTCACGAGCTTTCAGGTCAGGTTAGCTAAAAAAGAAATTACACGTTAAATTTCATTGCAGCTAAACTCGCAAAGTGTTATTTTTCATAGAGTGTTTCAATGTTGATATCTGGATTATGAATAATGAACCAAACCTCCAATCGAAAATATTTTGTAGTGCACAGTATTTTGAACTACCAAAACCGTGAACATGTCTTTGTAACGATCGCCGTAAAATGGCTGAAATATTGCCAACACGACGTAAAACCCCAATCAATCAATCAATCAATCAATCTTTGTAACGCAGTTTAATGCACGATTTTGTATTTCGAGGTACTGTAGACTTCCCAAAAGAAGCCTGGAATTTTTGACAAACGTTTGGAAATTGTCATTTTCTCGTGAAAAGATCGTCAGAGCATTATATTGTATATTCAATAGCGCAAGGGTCGTGCACTATCGCATAAGTATGTTATGTATAAAAATGGAATGTTCACCTTTATGATGAGGAATCAAAATTGTCCTAATAGAAGTTGGCCATTTCTTTTTGATTTTCACGGAAATACATGCAGTTCTTAAACATTAAAAACGCTCATTTTCCACATAAAATTCGTAAAAGTTAACGCTATGAAAAATAAATCATGTAATAACTGTAACCTCCCCCAATAATAATAATGTCACAATTTGTGATTATGGCTAGGAAATAACCCTCGCTGTTTACAGGACTTTGAAATGAAAAAAGCCGAGTTAAGTGAAAAAAAATAACTTTATTGTCGTGCTCAGCAAATTCACAAGTAATATCTGCACGCATACGCACTCACACACACGCACTTACAACACCCACACACATAGTATAAAAAAAATATAAAAAAATAGCAAACAAAATAATAATAATCAGACAAATACACGTCCACCCGACTTATCTAAATGTTCAAGTACGTAGTGAGAATTTAGGAACCAGCAGATGTCTCTTGAAATATAAAGTAGTTCACTCAGGATGGCTATAAGACGACACAAAGAAATTACCGCACTTCACACACCAGCGTTGATATTCAAATCGACACTGTCCGTTATTCACTTAGTGTTACCGTATCCGTCCACGTCATGCGCATAGGTTTTTCTCCAGCTCTGTCCACCAAATCCCATAGAACCTCATGACTGTTGCGATCACCTGCTCGCGCCATACATTATACATGCACATACACAGCTGGTCACCTATATATGTACAATTACATAGTAACAGTCGGGGTTTTCATGTAATCAATATATACATACAAAAAACTTGAATATGTCGGGTATATTGTGCAATATTTTAATGATACACAGAATAGTCGTGCATAAAACAGGCTAAGTAACACCAAAAATAGACAAAATTCCTAACCTAAGTAAAACAAATAAACAATTCACACTCACCGCTGTCGAAATGCTCTAAATTTCCACACAGGAATACCATACGAACACCCGTTCTGTATTTCACCAAGGCCTTACAAACCACACAGGTTAAACTCTCCACCACACAGGTCTTTCATTCCTAACTTGCATGGAAGGACACACCTTCACTCTGCCGCACCTTGGACCGAACTAACACGCAAAACACTCACCAAACCGGTTTGACAGCTTTGACCAGCTACCCGTGACAATACGGAGAAAACAAACTATGGAGCGCAATAACAAACAAAACAAAATAAAATCAAATTGTGACAAATAATATAATAAAAATAATAATTAAAAGAATGTAAATATAGCGTTTTGTGTTCTATCTGCTGATGGCAGTCGGGAAGCAAAGCGTGATAGCAGTACGACCTCTGACGTAAATCTCACGCGCGGAATTTAAAACTATTTTGTACTTGGGGCCAATGCTTTGGTGAATTCATTCAGACACATAAATCTGTAAATCAACTGCGCTCAATGTGAATGTACATTGAAAGTTAGTTATCTTAATGGCAGTAACGTATAATTGCATGTAGATTACATTCGGAGTATTTATCTATTTTGTATAAGATGAGTCATTGTGGTATATTTGATAACTTTATTCGTTAATTTTCACTAACATGAATTCAGTGTATTTGATTTGTGGGTATCATACATTGCACGGTGTCTTGAGGTGGTGGCAGAAGACGAATGTGGAAACCTATGATTTGATCTTACCTCGTCGATACAGTGAGATATAAAAGTAGACATCAATCTATCTTCAAACTGTAAGCATTACTTAATTTTATTTTATCCAAAAAAAAGTTATTCGTCCCTTACCGATGGACCTGGAAGGAACTACGAGTTTGCACTCCGTCCGTCCTTCAGTCACTACTTAGTTTTGCTGACTTTTTCATCACGTTTTGATTTAGGAAGCTGAAAATTGGCTTGTGGTTTATTACTGTAAATATATACTAGTATACAAATTGTACATGTATATCATTGCAGCAGTAACACTTATATTATGAAATAATTGCATGCTTGAAGATTTAAGAAGAAAGTGTTTTCTAAAAATTCTTATTTCAATCTAGATTATTCTGTGAGAAACACGTGTCTATGATCTACGTAGTGCAGTCCTCAAGTTGTAAACATATATACGGCGTGCATGTATTTCAGACGAAGAGGATAGGATGGTGTTCGATGTACAAGAACCTTGGTGAATATTCCTCAATTGATCGTGTAAGCATTCTTGTAGATTGCAGTAAGTGAATTCTGCGGTATAATTTCAATACGATCAGAATGATTCATGTATGATAATACATATCCTAAAATTTAGAATATTTTAGTTTACATCTTCATATAAAAAGCAATATATCATACTATGTTTTTAAACAAATTTATTTTGATAAGATAAAAGAGTTATGAATTAAACAAGGAAATACTATGAGGTTATAATTCTTACAATAGGGATCAGTATTAGTTGTACATGACTCGTTGCACGTGCATACATACATTAAAAATAAAATCTGCTGGTACTTTAGAGATGCATTGCCTTGGTATAAAGGTTGGATTTTGCAACTAGACTGAAGCTAACAGCCATTAACCAGCAACCAATAAGACCGTAGAAGCTAGCAGCCAATAAGAAAATTCATCGAAGTACTGAGAGCACTCGGACGGAATACTAAATGTAGCAAATGACAGATCAAAGTGATAATTTTTCAAACAATTAATCAACATATTCTAAATTAAAAAGTTTGATGCTCGATGACAATTGAGCTCACCTGAAAATTCATAATGTTACATCATATGGGGCCGTGATGAAGGTTAATTACAGTTTAAATCTTCGTAGAGTCCACGAAAGTAAGATTGACATAAAGTAGGGAACCCCTAAGACTGTAATGTTCTGCCCTCAATTTGGGACTTAAATGGTAAATAACAACTTATTCTTTGACGAGTCCACAAAAGGAGTGTACAGACTAGCAAGGTCACTCCTAGAGCTGTCATTTTCCGCCCTCAGTTTGGGGTTCTAGGGATACCACCTGGAGCCTCCATAGGGTGGGAACTCTTTTCAAACTTCTCTAGTGATTGAATATGGGGTACTGTAAGGGAACAAAAGTGATATGCAGATAGAGAACAAGGAAATATCTCCTACAGAACTCTTGAAACGTGTCGCAGAGGTAGTTAAGGGCTACTGAGTTCACCTGAAAGTTCCTAATTCAACATCATGTAAGGTCATAATGAAGGCTAGCTACAATAATGTAGCCCTCTCCGATTTTTTTTTTACTTGACGTTTTTCTGAAGTGGACTACAATTCCATAATATCTCCGTAATGGTGCAAAATTATTTTCTTTATTGTGGCTGACTTTGGTCTTAGAAGATCGCTTTTAAGTTAGACTTCCTTCAGATAAAATGATTCTTTTAATTCATGATAAACAAACTAACCAAGCAGATAAAATACTCCAGCATGTTTATCATCTTTTTCAGCAACCATGACAGGTTTCGCATGATTTTAAGGGACTTGCGCTTGGAGTTTAGATTGCTTGATAAAGTAAATATCAGTGTAGATAAGCGGACTTACCTCATTCTGTCATTAAAGCATCTTTAAAGAGAGTTATGATGAAAATTTCATATTTAGCGCATCATCTATGTTAGAAATAGAGGAATTGCAATATTCTGCTCAAGCACCGCTCCTGAATTCTCATTGGCTAGTCCAAAATAAAATCGATCATGGTCAGTAAACATGGCGGACAAATTCCAGTTGTGATGTCGACATACGCGAAAAATAACCGATATATGGACTGTACTTGATTTTTGTTTGAATTAATTTATGTCCTGCACAACTACATTATTTGATTTCAGGTAAGAAATGCAAATGCTTTTGTCACTTATTTATTATTTGAGCCAAATTTGTAGTGGGAATGAATCGCTCCCGCGCTGCACCATTACGGATATCCTATGGAGTTGTAGCCCTCTCAAAATAATAATAATAATAAAAAAAACCCACCAAAAACAACAACAACAACAACAACAAAAAAAACCCCAAAAAACAAAAAAACAAAACAAAACAAATAACCAAAAAAAAAAAAAAACGAAAACAAAACAAACCCACAAACAAACAAATAAATAAATAAAGGGTGGAAAGGGCTACATTATTGTAGCTAAATAAAGGTCAATAACAACTTAATCTTTGAAGAGACAACAAAATGAGTAGGCAGGCAGGGAAGGCAACCCCTAGCCCTAGAGCTATCATTTCAGCCCTCATTTTGTGCTGTAGGTTTTTTTTTCAAACGTCTCTAGTAATTGAATATGGGGTGATATAAGGAGAGAGAATGACGAAGTCTAACATATAGAACCCTTGAAACGTGTCGCTGAGGATGTTAAGGTGCATTAAGCTCACCTGACAGTTCCTAATTTAATATCATGCAGGGTCATAATAAAGGCCAATGACAACTTTATCTTTGCAGAATCCTCTGAATGACTATACAGACAAGAAGGCGACCCCTAGGACTATCACTTTCCGCCCACCGTTTGGGGCTGTAAGGTTAGTATCTGGGGCCTCCCGAGGGTGGGCCACTTTTCAGTTCTGTTGACTATGGGATGGTGGAATAAAACAAAACACAAAAAGGGAAGAGAACACTGTAGTCAAACGTATAGAGCCCTTAAAATGTGTCGCATAAGCCTTTAGGGACAATTAAGTTCACCTGAACGTTCGTTACTTACATCATATAATGAAGGCCAATAAAAACTTCATCTTTGAAGAGTCCACGAAAGAGGTATGTAGGCAAGGAAGCGGATCTCTAGGAATATTATTTTTCGCCCTCAGTTTGGGGTTTTAGGGGTACCACCTGGGGACTGCCAAGGGTGGAACAACTTTTCAGATCTCTCTAGTTTAATATGGGGTGATGGAAGGAAACAAAAGATAATACAGAATAACGACGACAAACGTACAGAACCCATTAAAGGATCGAGTAGGGCTTTAAGGTCAATTGAGATCACCTGAAAAGTCCTAATATTTATATAATAATGTTACATTTTGCGTGCACTATGCCAAAATAGTAGTCAGGGTTTTGATGCATGGTCCACGAGCCGATTGGTAATAACTCTGAACGAAAATTGTCATTGTTGAACGTTGCCGTATTTAAATGCGGTAATTTGTTAATTTTGTTGGAGCAAAATCATTTAAATTGGATGACAATATTAAACTAAGTTTATAGTTTTCTCTATAACTGTTATATTTGTTAATAGTAAACTAAAGTTTATATAGATAATTTATCGTTGATTGTGCAGGAGCTGATTTGGCGTAGTGGTTAGTGCATTTGCTTAGCAAGCGAGCGACCGCGGGGTTCGAATTGTATAACGGTCACATTATATTTCTGATTAAACGAACTTATCTATTAGAAAAAAAAATTGAAGAAATGAAAAAAGTAAAGTTATATAATGCAGATCTATAAATAACCGTGCACTAAGCGAAAATAGTAGGGTATTGAATATATAGGGACAAACTAACAGGAAGCATAATAATATCTAATGTTGTGTTATAAATGATAACTTATAATGAAGGCCAATATCAATTTTAATCTTTCATGAGTCTACAAAAAGGTGTAAGGCAAGCAAGGATGGGGACTCATAGGACTTTCATTTTCTGCCCTCAGTTAGGAACTGTAGGGGTAACACCTGGAGTCCCCAGAGGGTGGGGGTCACTTTTTTTAGCTTTACATTCAGTTATTCAATATGAGGTGATGAAAGGAAAGAAAAATGAAAAGGAGATAGAGAAGAATGGAAACGAAGTCACAGAACCCTATAAAGGGATCACGACCGTTTTAGAGGACAACTGAGTTCACCTTAAAGTTAATGCTAGAATAGGGTTATAATGGAGGTTAATAGCATCTTAGCCTTTGAAAAGTCCACGGAATCACTATGGAGGAAAGTTAGGGATCCTTAAAACTATCATTTCCCGCCCTCAGGTTGAAGCTGTAGAGGTATCATGTGGGACCCCGTTAGAGTCGGGTCCCATTAAGATTTGTATAACTATTAGATATGAAGTGATCAAATGGGGTCCAATTGTCCTATGAGGGCAATTGTTCCTAGTTATAGTGATAGTGAAGATGAATGATAATCAAATTTAGCTCAACTACATGATATTTTTTGTTCAGTACAAACGTCAAAACTGAACTGTGCCCAATATTGCACTCGATAATTTCAATATGTAGACATTTTATTTGTTCTCAGGTTGTTTAGTTCAGTTTTAGAGCTAGCCTGCATTCTTTTTTTATTTACTTAGTTTTTATTTCTTCGAAAATTTTCTGTCGTCCTGATGAAATTAGGAACTTTCAGGTGAGATCAATTATCCTTAACGACCTTTGTGACACCTTTTAATGGTTCCATATGTTGGTTTCGTTCTGCTCTATCTGTATATCACTTTTGTGTCCTTCTATCTCCCCATATTCAATTACTAGAGAGGTCTGAAAAATGTCCCCACCCTCAGGAGGTCCCAGATGGTATCACTACAACTCCAAACTGAGCACAGAAAATGATAGTACCAGGGGTTCCCTTCCTTGTTTGCATACTGAATTTGTGGACTCTTTAAAAATTAAGCTGTCATTGCATTCATTATGCCATATATGATCTTAAATTAGAACATTCAGGTGAGCTCAGATGCCCTTAACGACCTTTCGGACACCCTTTATGGGTTCTATATGTTGACATTATTGTTCTATACCTGTATTCTTCCATTACTCCATATTCATTTACTACAGAGATCTAGAAGGTGGCCCCATGCTAGGGAGGCCCCAAGTGGTACCCCTACAGCCCAAACTAAAGGCTGAAAATGATAGCCCTATGGGTTCCCTTCCTTGCCTGTATACTCATCCTTCAAAGATTGAGTTGATATTGACCTTTATTATCACCCTACATGCTGTTAAATTAGTAACTTTCAGGTGAGCTCAATGGCCATTAACGTCCTCTGCGACGCATTTTAAGAGTCCTCTATATTATACTTCGTTGTTCGCTATCTGTATATCACTTTTGTTCCCTTATATCACTCCATATTCAATTACTAGAAGGGGCCTCCGTGGCCGAGTGGTTGGAGCATCGGGCTCAAAATCACAAAGCCTCTCACCTCTGTCGGCGCGTGTTCGAATCTTGGCCACGGCGTTATGTGAGCAAGTTTGCCAGTTTACTTGCGGAAGGTCGGTGGTCTCTTCCCAGGTACATTGTATCTGGGTTCTCTCCTCCACCAATAAAAACTGGGCGCCACCAGATAACTGAAAAATTGTTGAGTGTGGCGGAAAGCAATAAATAATCAATCAATCAATCAATCAATTACTAGAGACGTCTAAAAAGAGGCCCCACCCTTGGGAAGCGCCAGGTAGTACTCCTAAAGGCCCAAACTGAGGGCTCAAAATGATAGTCCTACTAGTTCCCTTTCTTGCCTGTACGCTCATTATGTGGACTCTTCCTTATGACTCCACATTATGTTAAAGTAGGAACTCTCAGGTGAGTTCAACAACCCTTAAAGGTATATGCAATACCTTTTTAGGATTTTCTGTGTTTGCCTACGTTATCATATCATATTTGTATATTGTTTTATTCTAACACCCACTATTCAATTATTAAAGAGGTCTGAAAAGTGGCTTCAACTTCCGGAGGCCCCAGGTGGTATCCCTAAAGCCCCTTAGTAAGAGTAAGAAACAATAGTCCTTGGGTTTCCATTTTTTTCTCTCCATAAAATTCTTTTGTGGGCTCTTCCCAGATTAAGTTGTTATTAACCTAAACTATAACCCTATGATGTAATATACATAAGACTACCGTGACCCGTTTTGTATTCTATGGGTTCGTATGCATGGTTGACTATTCTAGATCACTTTTGTGTCACTCATTAAGTCCATATTCAATCATTAGAGATGTCTTACAAATGATTCACCACGGCACCCTCTCTTGGCACCATTTCAAACCCCAAATTGAGAGGAGAAAATGGTAGTCCTAAGGGTCCCCCACCTTATGTCAATATTGATTTCTTGAATTCTTCAAAGATTAAGCTGTTATTGACCTTCATTACGGCACCATGTGATGTAACATTATGAATTTTCAGGTGAGCTCAATTACCTTCGAGTATCAAAGTTGATAATTAAGAACATGTTGATTAATTGTTTCAAACATTATTACTGTTGGTCTATTATTTGGTACTTTTTAGTATTCCGTCTGAGAATTCTCAGTATTTTGATGACTTGTGTTCTTGACTGCTGGTTAGTGGCTGCTAGCTTCAGCCTAGTGATTTTACATTTGAATTGGAAGAAATAATAATAATACCTACGATTCTATTTTCAGGGAAAGCAACGTCAAGGCTATAATAAAAGAAATATAACCCATGTCGATAGAGAAAGCGTCGTGATAGATCGCCCAGGGAATGCCAACAGTGGATATGAACGTGAACCTGCTTTTCTTCTATATATGTAATCAACTTTACGTCAAGTCAAATTCAGCACACACACACACACACACACACACACACACACACACACACACACCATTGTAACAAGGTTAAATACAAGATGTATTATTAAAATGACCAACAACACGAACAACTATATATATCGGTACGACCTGTTCTTTCTTCAAGACAAACGAAAAGGATTATATGAGAAGGCTAAAGCTATAAACAAATAAAACCCCTTCTTTCCTGCATAATGATCCGAACTCTGTTAGCATTGATGCAGCTCTAGTTGAAATTACAAATCGGGAGCCTGAAAACGGACCCTTTTTCAATCCCTTTACATTTCTTCAGTTGCGCAATGCAGGTAACTTTGTATGGTCATTTTCTGTTGTGATAAGACACTTATCACTTTGTTGCAATATTAATTGATTTCAAACATGATCAAGAGAGAGAAAAAAACCTTATCTTTTCAGGATTTGTGACAGAAAACACATTCGAGTTTTTGAATGGTAAAACAGAAAAAAAAATTCCTCACACAATTATCGAAAACAAGTCATCAAGATTGGAGCCCAGAGTGGACTGACCTCAGGTTACATTAGAACAGGTGAAACACACGCGAAAATAGATTCACATGCAAATGTAATTGAAGAAAAAGACATATTTATCGACGAAAACACATTTGCTTTTCAAATGTATAAACAAATAGAAATATTTCCTCAAGACGAGAAATCGCCATTCCTTATGAAGGGAGACTCTGGTTCATTCTTTTTATGATAACTAATAATGAACCCCTAGTTTTGAAATGCATAGGAATAATGGCGATTGCCGTAACATCGCATGGTTCCTGCTTAATGACACTCATAGATGATATTTTGAAAGCTCTTAAACTACCCTCGGACAGTCTATCGAAGTTTACACCGACAATTACTGGACCATCCATGATTCAACATTGTTTGAGGCATTCAAACAGTCAATGATGACTGACTTTCAGAAACCTTTATCGAATCATCTTGATAAAACAATGGCTACACTGGCATCAAAGGAAGACGTTCAAAAGATTGATCAGCGTGTGACGGCATTGGAAAAGAGTGCCAAGAATGGAATCTATATATAAACTTAAAATCTAATGCGACGTTTCTAGAAGTTCATCTAAAACAGAGTTATTGTATGATTTCCGAAATTGGTTAAATTTCATATTGTAGAAATATTACTAGACTTTGTACATATGGGTTGTATATTTTTTTTAAGATATAGGACTTGACCAATCATCAGGGGATGCTATTCATCCTAGGTATCTTATTACGCTGGTGGTGGTGCCATTGGCCCGTGTTTACCATGTTCTCAGTGTTGTATTATGCATAGAATTTTTGATATTAATTGTTGTTCGCTATCTTCACGCTTTTATGCTGCTGTTGCATATTGATCAACTCTGAGTGTGTTCTTCTCAGAAAGATTTTTACCTACCTGCTAAAAGTTCTTATGATTGAACAGTCAAATCATTACGTGTAAACATTTTGCTTTTATCATTCCATCCTACTTTTGATATTTTAACCCAAATGTGATCTAGTATTTGTTGTACATACAAGTAAATAAAAATGTAATTTTATATCAAAATTTTATTTTATTATTCACTCATTTATGGAGTATTATATATATATAAATATCACGATTCTGCAACATATTTGATGCACATTCCTTGCCACCCATTTTAAGAATAAATATTAATATTGTACACCGATAACATAGCTCAGTGGTAGTGTTCGCTTTGTAACCGAGAGTTCTAGCCCCGCTCATGCCATGGCCGCGACAAACGCAGGTGTTGATTGCTTCTTTGCTAAATGCTAAATTTCAAAATGAGAATAATGGGTCTTTGGGACATGAAGATCCGTGTCTTAAGGCCATAAGATATTCAACATTTTGGATGCATGAAATGACGTAGGATTTTGTTGTGTTTATATCTCATTTTCTATAATTGATCGATCTACAATGTAAATTTGTCATGTATACATAGAATGCAGCAATAAAAAGACGTTAATGAAGGATTTCAGTGTGTGGATAATGTTTCTCCATTGACTTTGCAAGTACGTTTTTGTGAATAATGCAAAAAAGAGAGGTGGTTTCATAGAAAATGTTTGTGATAAAAATGGATTTTAGCAATATTGAAATATTTACAAATAGTTTTGCAAAATATTTTGGGTATCCTATGTCTTACATTCGGTAAGTGATATACGTGGGGATTGCCACGGTTATAATCACTATGGAATAGACATATTGGAATGTCTATTTTCCCCCTGAAACTGCAAATACTTTGAAATCTCGGGTCATGCTTACAAATTCCAACATAAGTACTTTTTCTAAAATAAAGTTTTTTTTTATTCGGCCCATGTGCGTAGATTAAATCGGTGAATCGAGGATATGGATGACATTTTAATTTAGGATTGATTGATTATGTATTGTTTTACGTCCCGCTCGAGAATTTTTCACTCATATGGAGACGTCACCATTGCCGGTGAAGGGCTGCAAAATTTAGGCCTATGCTCGGCGCTCAGGGCCTTTGAGCAGGGAGGGATCTTTAACGTTCCACACCTGCTGTGACACGGGACCTCGGTTTTTGTGGTCTCATCCGAAGGACCGCCCCATTTAGTCGCCTCTTACAACAAGCTGGTGGGGGACTGAGGATCTATTCTAACAATCCGATTTACTATAGGAAAAATATCCTACTTTGATTTTCTAAAGACAAAACTTAAACTCTCTATTATGATAGGGGAAAAAACTTTTAAAGTTTGGTAAACCATGGTTCAGATTTGATACAATATACTTTAGGGGTACAAAAATGGTGTCGCTGTAACACGTCATAGTTCTGGGCGTACTAAAATTGGTTTATTTCTGTTCAGGGCTCCAGTTACGGAAATTCCTTTGAAATATGAATAGGACAGTGTGTGCCCTATGTTGTATTACATATATCTTATCGTCTGCTCAGGGGCCTCCGTGGCCGAGTGGTTAGAGCACTGCGATCAAAATCACAAGGCCTCTCACCTCTAGTCGGCAAGGGTTCGAGTCTCGCTCGCGCCGATATATGTGAGAAAGTTGCCAGTTTACTTTCGGAAGGTCGGTGGTCTCTTCCCAGGTACATTGTATCTGGGTTCTCGCCTCCAACAATAAGAACTGGACACCGCCAGATAGCTGAAAAAATATTGAGTGTGACGTAAAACAATAAACAATCATTCAATCAATCGTCTACTCATAGTTTTATTTCAATTATATTTCGTTAACAAAATGGAGACAAAACGTCAAGATAATTTACAACCCTTGAAACAAGTTATTATAGAACTTTATTCAAACGGAGGAAAAATATCAGCGATATCTAACAGTGTCAACAGATCTCTGGTTTTAGTACGAGGGTTGTTCGATATGTAATGTGTATTTTACAATATCTCAAAAGCATTCGACTCCAATAGTGAAATTAACAGCCATTCAAAGTATTCTCCGCTGATTGAATACATAATTTCAATCTCTGAATCCAGTTCTGAAATACGTCACGGTACGCTGATTTAGGTACACTTCTGAGGTACCGACTGATGGCTGAGCCAAGGGATTGTTGGGATTTGTAACGAGGACCAGATAAGAACTTTTTAAGTTTTGGATAAAGGAAAAAGTTGCATGGGGCTAGATATGGGGAGTATGGTGTATATGGCAAGACGGTAATCAAACATTGCTTCACAAGTTCAGATATATGTGATGGCGCATTATCATGAATTAAACGAACATGCCTACATCCTGACACAGGGCGTCGTTTATGATAATATTTCTTGAGCTTTTTTAGTATAACATCTCGGTAATACCGACCTATAACACTTTTGCCCTTCGGCACCGGAAAATGTACGGCTATACCATCACATAAAAAGAATATGCAATAAAGAACCCTCTTTGTTTATTGTTCTTTTGGAAACTACTGGCCTTCTATTGTGTTTTGTTAGCCATATTTTGTTTCCAATTTTTCTTACTGGTTCAAAATATTGAACCCATGTTCGCCACCAGTAAATTTGCAAATTGTCTTAGATTACTGGATCTCCCAAACTCCACACAACCCTTCCAAACAAAGATACCTTGCTGGATTCAGTAAATGTTCTACCAAGCCCCTATCTTTGCTCCTTACGAAAATATTAACTAATGTGAAGGAGAAATTTCAAACGTACTGTGCCACCACATATGCCAGAAGTGGTGTTAATCAAACGTGGATTCTTAAGAATTCTAATGAACTTTTATTAGATTTAAAATCACAAAACTTCTCTCGAATTCACAACATTAAAACGTATGATTTTACAACTCTTTACAAGGCCATATCTCACGATAAATTAAAGACAAGACTTTTTGACATCATAGACAGTTGTATTGTGAACAAAAAATCGTAAAAGAAAATATTCATATGTAGTAATTGGTCATCCCAAAATTATTTTGTTAAACGCCACTCTGACTCCGTGCACAAGTACTCTGAAGTTGATATTAAAAAGATGCTAGAGTTCCTGATTGACAATATTTTTGTAGTCTTTGGTGATCAGGTCTTCCAACAGTCTGTTGGAATTCCCATGGGCACGAATTGTGCTCCTTTGTTAGCTGACCTATCTTTATATTCTTACGAAGCAGCATTTATTCAAAAGCTTCTATACGAGAAGAAAAAATATCTTGCTGTGGTCTTCAATTTGACACTTGGATATATCGACGACGTTTTGTCTATTAACAATGATCATTTTCATTCATATGTTGATTCGATATTTCCCATTGAGCTTGAAATAAAAGACACCACAGAGTCTTTCACTTCTGCTTCGTACTTAGATATTTTACTGAAAATAGATGCCGGCGGCAAACTAACAGCTCAACTTTATGACAAACGGGATGATTTCAATTGCTCCATCGTCAACTTCCCTTATCCAAGTGCCAATATTCCATCATCACCTCCATATGGTGTTTATATCTCCCAACTGATTCAACTGATTCGATACGCAAGAGCTTGTTCTGCTTATGATAAGTTTTTAAATCGAGGCGGGCTACTGACAAAGAAGTTGATGCTACAGGAGTTTGTACATTCTCGTCTAAAGTCATCATTTCGCAAATGTTATGGTCGTTATAACGATCTAGTTTACCAGTACAACTTACCATTAAGTCAAATGCTGTCTGATGTGTTTCATACCAAATGTTAGGCCGTCCTTGGCACACTGATTCTGACTACGGATTGCTCCGTTTACCTTATCGGAATATAGGGCTCACGGCGGGTGTGACCAGTCGACAGGGGATACTTACTCCTCCTAGACACCTGATGCCGACTCTGGTATGACCAGGGGTCCGTGTTTGCCCATCCCTCTGATTTGTATTTTCTGTAGGAATTACGAGATTGAATACTGTTAGTTATCTTAGCCTTTTCATTGAATTTGGGAAACACTGGGTACCCGGGTCAGCATAGATCCTCAGTACCCGTTGCTTGTCGTAAGAAGCGACAAAGTGGCGGTCCTTCGGATGAGACCGCAAAAACCGAGGCCCCATGTCACAACAGGTGCTCAAAGGCCCTGAGCGCCGAAATATAGGCGTAAATTTTACAGCCCTTCACCAGCAATGGTGACGTCTCCATATGAGTGAAAGATTCTCAAGAGGGATGTTAAACAATATAAAATCAATCAATTGTACTCATACCCGTTTTTTGGTCATCTATCAATATATGCGATTTCCATCTGTCAAAATTTTTTCGTACTTTCAAAATACGCTTCAAAATAAAATTCACTCTTGATAGCGATATGTCAACGACTTTGGCAATATCACGTATCGTGTATCAGCCATCATTTTCAATTATTTCCCTGACTTTTGAGTTTGCCTTGCCTGTTACAGTCACAAGTCGACCAGAAGTAGCTGCATCTTTGACGGATTTTGTGCCAGTCAGAAATTTCTTTCTCCACCTACGAACTATCTCATAAGATACCTTTATCAAACCAATAAATTTCCCCAAATTCAGTAAATATCTGCATTTCCGAATGGCCGAGTTTTATATAAGTTCTAATTTCTTCAATATCCCCAACCCGTTTCTCAACCAATTTTACAACAGTGGTCAATTTGATTATTGATTGATTGATTGTATATTGTTGAATGTCCCGCTCGAGAATTTTTCACTCATATGGAGACATCACCATCAAAATCAATAAAACAAGATGATTTATCCCAATTAAAGGAAAGCGAATAACAGTTCCATGACTATAGAGCAAGAATACCACGTTCTTAGATTTGTTTTATCAAATTTAATTTATAAAATATATTTCCATACTTGTTATTATTTTTAAAAAATCAAGATCATCCATAAAAAAAAATGTTCAGTTTCAATAATTGTTATCCTCTTTGATTTTACTTTGGGTAAATTATGTGCAAAATATCCCCAAAAAAGTCTCATTTTTTCTTCTTCACAAATTACAAGAAAAGTTTATGTTTCTGAACCACCAAATTTGCATGAAAAATGGGCAATTGTTGAAAAAAATTATATCTCATAAATATCTTCAACATCAGGGGCACAAACTGTGATTAACTTCTCTGAGTATAGTATTTTATTAGAGTAAATTTTCTTTTAGATGTCCCCCCATCCTCTGCTAATACACGTTCTCTTTTTATTGCTTCAAGGTTGATCACTAGGAATTTCCAGTATTTGGACAGATAATGATTTTTTGTCTTTTTTTTCCCCTGAGATCCCTCTTTTTTTATACCTGATTATGTCTTTTGTCGTTTGATAGTATCACCAAAGCACAAACAAATTGAGACATTTTATATCAAAAGATTTGATGCATATAAAAGAAGTATTTCATATTAAAAAAAAATTACAGAAGTCTATACACAGTTATATTGCCTTTTTCCTTTTTATTTATATATAATATTTTTTACCAATAGAAAAACCGAATGTCTGCAGCATAAAAAATCTTCCCAGTCTAATATACATAATTTTTTTCCCGAGTATGATTAGCAATATTACAACATTTGATGTTGGGTGTGCACAAATATAAAACATTACTTGTTTTTGAATAGCTGATTCAATCGGATGAAACATTTTCTTGGGGAGGGGGGGGGGGGGGAGGGGCAAGGGATACCTAATGCATGTACATAAAATTATTATTGCTAATCCGAGATTTCTTATATCAATGTAAATATGAGCTCACCTGATTTGGGGCTCAGACTAAAGCAATTAAACTTCATATTTTCAATTCACAAATTCCTTTCAAATTCTAGCGTTTTATTTATTTTGGCTATTTTTGATCGTTTACCAGCCGCCTTTGTTAGTGATTGTGACAACACAGTCTGATTTCAAAACTTTGCTCCCATGGGAAAAATATTATAGGCTTAAAACATCAATCACTTTATTTAGGATAAAATGATGCCATCAAATAGGCGGGGTTCTTTGAAGTTTCAAAAACAACAATTGTGTTCGTCATTTTGCGGTTCTTTGAAGTTTCAAAGGCAACAATTCTGTTCGTCATTTTGCTTCACACCATGAACTCGAAAGAATATACGGAAATATCGCTTTTCGTGGAAAAATCATATCACAATGATGTACGAAATAAAGTTGTTGGCTTTATGAAGGAGAATAAACATCTATTGCAAACCATGGAAGCGGATCCAAAATATTTGAAACGTTCGCGGATGGAACATGAAGGTTCCTGGGGTACTGATACAGAAATCCGTACATTCGCTACAATTTGCAGTACAACGATCTTTGTTTACTGCAAGCACGGCATGAATGACAAAAACAACGACAATTACGTCTGGCTGCCGTACCCTCCCCTACACGAGGGAAAAAACGAATCCAATTCGAAATGCATTTTTATTATGAATATTGGAAACCATTACGAACCTGTATTGGATGTAACAGAGGATATTTACAGCAGAACACCTTACATCTACATCAAAAACTTCGTGCCAAAGAAATACCACCAGTATATTTAAAAAAAAATGCTTGAAGCTGCACTGGTAAACAATGAAACCGACTCCAATATGTCAGAGAATTAGAAAAACCAGAAGACGTATACGTATTGAAGTTCAAAGATTTTCCCCATCAAGTAAAAGGTTTAGAAAAATTAAGCGAGGAAATAGATCCAAATGTGTTCAATTTATTGTGTGAATGGGAGGATTTGGAAGACAAGTTTGTTGCAAAAAAATCGAAATATGATACCCCTTAGTAAACGCTGAAAATACATTAAAGTTAGTGGCAAGTTTCTGTGCTCTTTTTATAGTTGTAGTTGTAATAAATAAATATATAAAAATATATATCAATTTGGAATTCTTTAATGTACTTTAGTTGCTTTGAAATGAAATCAAAGAATTGTGATCTCCGCTTCCGGTGTCAGTGGATGGGAGACCATTATTTATGGCATGTTGTGTCAAATATAAACACCCTATCATATATATATATATGTCATTCAAAAGTAATTTCCAGCGATTTTTTGGCAGATTAGGTCAAACATGAAGGTCAAGGGGTAAAAAACCATAGCATGCTCGAGAACGTCTTGTTTCAGGAATTCAAATACGAAACCCCTATCTTTTCCCAATCTAGAAATATACAGAAATATACCATTTTTGAAAAGTAGGTCAACCTTCAAGGTCTAGGTCACAGGGTCAGAAAACGTAGTTTTAGAAAGGATTATACATATATAAAATGATAGCCATATCTCTTCCTTTTTTAAAAATCATAGTATATTTGGTAAGATCTTGTAGCAGGTAATATACATGTGAAATACGAAAGCCCTATCTCATTCAAAGGTTACGACAAAGGTTAAAGTTTTTGTGACAAATTTAAACAGACAGACTTGCAGACGAATGAGATTAAATGTCCCCTTGTCCCATTTAGGACACCAATGCCAGGCTCTTTCATGGGATAGATTGGGGAGGGGGGGGGGGGGGCGTTATCAGGGGAAAATGACAGCTAAAAAAATTTATTAGCTCGCACCTCCTCCTTCCCTTTTCGTCGTTACACCGGCCTTGTTTCACTGACGGTCCGGAATATTGGTTGCTCCAGAAAATGGTACAATGAAAGATCGGCGGTCTCCATTAAGAGACATTACTGCACGATTCAATGAAAACAGAACATCAGTGTCTCAGTAGACTATCAAACGTCGATTTAAAGAATATTGCTTCTCTAGAGGTGTGTACAAGAAAAAAGTTGTGATTAAAAATGTCTACAGAAAGAAACACTTGATGCAGAGAGAAGAGGTGGTGAAATATACAAAATTGCTTTCATCATAGATAATGAATTTGTGTTTCTTGAAAACTAGTTCCATCCGGGTTTTTAGTTCAACCTGTACGCGTAATCATTACCAAATATGGAGCGTCGTCGCGGTCAAAGGGTACAATGAATCTATGAATCTTACGAAAACGAACAGGTAACGCAAGTAACACCCTGTGTATTTAGGGATGTATACACAAGCTGGCATACTTCCCTCCAGCTTCACACATGCCTAAAATTAGTTCTACCACCTCCTCCATTGAACTTGCTCAAGGAAAACCGACCGGTCGAAAACCTCGGCCTTTAATGTAACGAAATGGTCAAAGATACGGTATATTAGTACTTAAATCTAGGTTATATTTTTAAAAACTGCATACAAATATAAACAATTAATGTCTTTCTTGTTTTATCGGATGATGAATATAGCAATCATTGCAGAAAAATTGCACAACCCGCTTGTAAAAAAGCGGGTTATGTTTTTCGCTGCAATACTAGCTACCTTCGTAACCCGATAAAACAAAGAAAGCATTTTATTGTTTAATTGATCGCTGTTCATGATCTTCACTTTTTCTTGTAAGATTTTGATATGAGGCTGATTTTGATGGTTTGTGACTCTAGTCTTTTATTCAATTAGACGATATCCTGGACCATGTCAAATAGTTTGTAGAATGTAAAGGTGAAGATAACTAACAGTATTCAATCTCATAATTCCTATAACAAATACAAATCAGAGAGATGGGACCCTTGGACATACCATAGGTGGGACAGGTGCCTAGGAGGAGTAAGCATCTTCTTTCGACCGGTCACACCCGCCGTGAACCCTACATCCCGATCAGGTAAATGGGGTAATCAGTAATCAGAATCAGTGTGCCAAGAACGACCTAACAATTGGTATGAAACACATCAGACAGCATTTGACCTAATGGGAAGTTGTACTAGCAAACTAGACCGTTATAACGACCATAAAAGTTGCGAAATGCTGACTTTATACGAGATTGTACAACCTCTGTCACATCAACTTCTTTGTCAGCAGCCTGACTCAATTTAAAAACTGATCATATGCAGAACAACCTCTTGCGTATCGAATCAGTTGGGAGATATAAAAACCATATGCATGTAATGATGGAATATTGCCACTTGGATGAGGGAAGTTGTCAATGGAGAAATTGAAATAATCTCGTTTGTCATAAAGTTGAGTTGTTAGTTTGCCGCCGGCATCTATTTTCAGTAAACTATCTAAGTAAGAAGCAGATGTAGAAGACTGTGGTGTCTTTTATATCAAGTTCCCTGGAATATATCGAATCAACATACGGCTTGATTACAATATTATCCAAAACCTATGGTGGTTTTAAAGAGCCTATGATGGGCAACATCCATGATCATAGAATTCAGTCCATATTCTAGGGTGGAAAATGGACTAGTTTCGGTTTCTTCAAATAACGTATTCAAAATCTCAATAGAACAGGGGAAATGTTTTTGCGAATATGATGTGGATCTACTTGTTTGTTGACGTAAGGTAAAAGTGAGTCAAATATGACAACGGGTACTCTAGGTCTTTAAAGCCTACGAAAATATTGTCAATAAGGAACTCCAGCATCTTTTTGATAATAACTGCAGCGTACTTGTACATAGAATTAGAGTCTTGTTTAATAAGGAATTATTTGGATGACTGATCACAATGAATATTTCCATGTTCCATTTTTAATGGAAAACCAGCTGTCTGCTTTCATAAAGCCTAGTCTTTAATTTATCGTGAAGAATTGTCAAGGAAAATGTTGAAATGTAGTACGTTTTGATGTTGTTGATATGGGAAGTGTTTGCGATTTCAAATTTACTAAAAGTTTTGGAAGTTTAAAATACAAAGATTTACACCACTTCTTTTATATGTTTTGGCACAATGAAGTTTTCCTTCATAACAGTAAATATTTTCGAAAAGAGCAAAAATTGGTATAACATTTACAAAATCCAGCAATTTTGAATTCTTTTTGTCAGAATATCTATTAATCCGATAAATATGCTCGTGTACCAAAATTATCGATGATATGATGATGCCAAAAACTTTTCATTATCTCTTTTTTCAAAATGTTTATAAATCGCTTTAGCAGTGCCTTATGTATTGATAGTTTGAAAATGTCCGAATCCTAAACAATCTAATCCTATGACGGTCAGTTCTAAATCCCTCATTATTTGATGATATTAATTTCCTCCTAACAAGAGTTAAACTAATGCTATCAGACTAAAGTTCGACGCGGCGTTGAGACCGAGAATCGAATCCGAGATTTCTCGGTTAGAAAAGAGAGCTCCCTATATGATCTTTAAGCACATGTCAATTTTCAATTCAGGTTGTGAAAACATAATGGGGGATACAGATAATTCAACACAGGGATAGACCATGGTATTACATAGACTCTCTGATCACTAAAATGACGAATTGATAATTAGACATAGGGACAGATACACGGACAGAGGTATTATGTGGACTCTCTAACCACTAGAATGACGTATTGATAATTAGCCGTAGGGACAGACGGACAGAGGTATTTTGTAGACTCTCTAACCACTAGAATGACGAACTGATAAATAGACATATGGACAGACGGACGAACAGAGTATTGCATTGACCCTCTAACCACTGGAATGACGAACTGAAAATTAGCCTTAGGGACAGATACACGGACAGATGTATTACGTAGACTCTCTAACCACTGGAATGACGAACTGAAAATTAGCCTTAGGGACAGACAGACGGACAGAGGTATTATGTAGACTCTCTAACCACTAGAATGACGAACTGATAAATAGACATAGGGACAGACAGACGGACAGAGGTATGACATAGACTCTCTAACCACTAGAATGACGACTGAAAATTAGCCTTAGGGACAGACAGACGGACAGAGTATTGCATTGACTCTAACCACTAGAATGACGAACAACATGACTCAGTTGCTGTAGCGTTTAATGTATCGGTCATTTCAGATATCGTGGTACAATCCCACAATGTTGCAGGTTTACGTTTCTCTTTTGAAATGTAGTCTTCAGTGAATTGTTAGTTATTTTTCATTGCGACCTTAGGATGTTACATTTTTCTTAACATAAACGTAAGATGCTTTTAAAAGCAAATCAAATTGATAAGCCAGTAAAATTTAGGAATATGATTCAAAGCTATATCGAAAAGATATTGATAATGTGTTATTCTAAACAGTCCAATTGCAAAAGCATTTCGTGAGACATTGTATAAATCATTTGCGTAATAAGGAACTTTACAATGTAACAATTCTGATATGATGTCTTTACAAATTCGTTGATATCTACTCTGTCTAATAAAATATCACCCTTGCAGTAGTTCAACTCTCCTGAAGTATCGTTTAAACTTAAGACAGTGTTAGCTATGATAAGATGTTATTTCTCTTTATCGTAATAAAACATGAGATATTTTCGTATATTTCTAGATATGTTGGCCTTTCTTTACTTGTTGCTATGGTGTTCAGACAAATTAGGATCACTATCAACATGCTTCATTTGTTTTAAAGCTTCGTCATATCCGGTGGAGGAATGTTTACTGCTGCTGACACTGGTGGGTCGCGTGACCTCTGATGTGACAACGCCCCTTGCTGCATGTGGCGATGATTTAGTATTGTTCAATTTATCACTTGTTCTTTTGTCTTTTGGAGTCCCATCACTTGACGTTACTGACTGACGCTGTTTCGTTCGTTGATCCACGTGGTTCTCAATATGTGAATTGTTTTCCTCAGTGTCGGGTTGGGACTCGTTATCCTGCTTCAAGTCAACTAATTTTTTACTCTCGTGTTGTTTGGCTTCTTCGGTATTTGAATTCCGTACACCCGAGGACATGCGCATTGAATTGGATCTTTTTTCTTTGTTTACTTTTGAAGAGTGACTACTAGCCACACTTATGTTTGATGATCTAGAAGCCTTTTGTTCATTAGTTGGACTCCCAATGTCCCTAATATTTGACGACTTAACGGCAGTATTTTCATTTGCTGGACCCCCAGTATCGCTAATGGGTGACAATTTCGTGACTATCTTTTCATTTGCTGGACATCCAATGTCGCTAATGGGTGAAGATTTCGTGACTGTCTTTTCATTTGCTGGACTTCCAATGTCGCTAATGGGTGAAGATTTCGCGACTGTGTTTTCATTTGACTGTCCACCTTGAACACTGGCCTTTGAAGCTCTAGCGTCTTGATTTTCCTTATGTAGACCAACACTACTTTGACTATGTTGACTGTTATTTGGGCCAGTGCCTATAGCAATTTCTTCGTCTTGGACTACATTTTTGTTAGTGTCTGATGCATTGATAATCTCCATGATATTTAAGTCTTCTTGATCCTGCAGTTCCTGGAGTTTGGCGTTCTGCACCGCCTCCTCTATTTCAAAGTAAGATGGGTCTGTAACTTGTAGTAACTGCATGGCGATATCACTTCTTCTGTTTTCTACCTCAGCCTCCATAAAACCGACCGCTTCTTCTGATTTCTTGGTTCTTTTCCGGTATTTACTGTAACCAAGGCAAAAAAGTGAAGAAAAAAGTATCTTCTAGGTCGACCATAATTTGATTTGATCATAATGTGCTTTCCAGAAACCTGTTAGTTTTCTGTTGTGTTGAAGCTGCTTTATAATGGAGAATAATTTCGATTTCACATGTATTCATACACAGCTTTATTCATCAATTTCAGACAATTTAAAGTACAGTATATATCGTCTTTAATATTTTCCTGGAATATTTACCTTTGTCGTTTTCTACGATACACCAGTATCACTACAATACCCAGCAAAGCAAGAAAGACGATTCCACCTAGCACCGCTGCAGTTGGCCATTCTAAAAATAGCATTAAGATTTTAATTCATGTTAATTTCTGGCGGCATCACATACAAGTACATGAAAATCAAATCTTAAATCTTATTACAGGGCAGGTAGTTTGTAAAGAGGTGTAAGTAGCAAGGAAAACACATACGGGTATTCTTCTACGTGGACACTGCATACGTTACAGTTTAAATTGATGTTATTTTTACATTTACATATGAACCATTCTTTATTCACTATAATTTGATGTAAATATAAAAATGGATTTTGTACCATTTTAATGACATCATTTTCTCCGAAATCAAAATATCAATTTCATTAATAACATTTATGAATAGACTATCCATTATAAGTACATTTTGTGCATTGCATGCCATTTTTTTTCCAGTTTTACATGGGATTGTCCCCCAGTGCATTAATTTTTTTCCCAGTGCATTAATATTTTTTTCAGTTGTACACTGGATATTCCTTCAGTGCATTGATACTTTTTTTCAGTGCATTAATTTCTTTTGCAGTTGTACACTGGATAGCCCCGCAGTGTATTTATATTTTTTCCAGTTTTACACTGGATTGTCCCCCAGTGCATTTGTAATTTTCCCCAGTTTTACACTGGATTGCCCCCCAGTGCATTTGTAATTTTTTCCCAGTTTTACTCTGGATTGTCCCTCCAGTGCATTTGTAATTATTCCCATTTTTACACTGGATTGTCCGCCCAATACATTGATTGTGGTTTTACTGCTTCCTGTACTCAGTCCCTGATACTTTTGCGGTTTTTGACCTGAGTGTAAAGCACTTCCTGTCTATAATTTGAAGATGGATCTGTCTGGATCTTTGTCTGGCGTCACATCTTACATATAGTATTATCACTTAATTTTTCAGAAAGTGTTTCAATTGCAGCAAAACTTTATAATGAGAGCACATAGCTCAGACCTGTGTGAAGCAAATTTCCCTTTGACCTAAAGACATATACTCAATGTTGTGATGTTTAGCTATCTGACATACTAATTGCAGATTTTAAATAATAGAAATTCCTCTTTCTTAATTAATATTTAAAAAATCTTTGTACATAAAAATAGCGTTTAAAATGAGTAATTCGTAGTGTTTTTCTTTGAAATATTTATATCATTTAAGCTTGAAAAGTCGTTGTCATAGACTATTGTAAACTCCACGTGACACGTTAGAGTGAGCCAAGTGAACTCGGATAAATGAGTCCGAAAGGTAGAGGTTTAAGGTATTCAATGTATAACGAAAGGAGATTGAACAATTTTGAACGATTTAAATCAAGATGACTGTAATGATGAAAAAGATATAGATCCAATTCACATGACTAGTAAATGATTAGAAACCAATCTTTTGCATTTTTAAAAGAGTTATCCACACTTGGTAATAAAAATAAGGGAAATCTAAGTTTCTAAAAATCTCTGCGGTAAATGATTCATTTTATTTTACATTTTATAAAGAGAAAGTTTATGTAACTTTTAACCAAGAGATTTGTTTGAAAGCATAATTTCTTTTAAAGATATTCCAGTAGAACATGCTCCTCTCTTCGACTACAATGTAAAATTCAAGGTAAAATAAATCAAGCAATAATCAAGATACTGTAATTTCATTTATTGAAATGTTCGTTATACATTAAATACATTAAATTGAAAAAGAATAACTTTAAATTGATTATCTCTCCATTACTTGTACTCTGACAATAGAAAAACACTTAAAAAGAGAAGTGTATGTTCTTTTATCTTTGTTAAACCATCGAGCAATCAGAAAACACAATTAGGAAAAGCAATATGTTATCAAATGTAAAGTGGACTAAATTGCACTCTAACTATTCTATCATTAAAACATACTTGGAACTGCGGTACAGCTGTACTATTGTCTTATCAATGGGAAAAATTCACCTTCATCACATATTACTCCATCAGAAGTGATTACGCTGGGCATTCGAAGGGTAGACATCTTGCGTTTTTTGACCTGTCATAACCGAAAAGGGAATACAATTGTCCCTATCTCAGCTACTAAACCATGTTAAATGAAACTGACAGTACTTGATTCAGACCCTAGCCCTTCCCTTTGACCTTTTCCTGCATTTTGTCTTCTTTTATTGCTAGGAATTTATAAATAACCAGGACTCACGTGATGGTGTCCACCCTCCTCCATTAACGTTTCCGTTGTTCGGACCAGATGCTGGTATTTTATCATTAACAAGATGTGTTGTTCTGTTAGAGGTGGTCATCTCAACTGGGAAAGAGATGATCATGTAAAAATATCCATAAAACATTTTCATCAAAATTTCAAACGTTGTATTTAAAAAAAAGTAACGTCATGTGTTTTAACACCAAAATAGTTTCCTTTCCCTTATTTTGGTCAAGCATACCTGTTGAGTGTTCAGTTTTTCCTGTCGTCCATGTACCCTCTGTCATATTGTCCATGGCAGTTGTGGAAGTTCCTAAATAGCCAATCACAGTTGACGACATCAGAGAAGAAACATGAAAAAACAACAACTGCGTCTCTCGGATATTCCCTAATAAGTCAGTGCAATGTAAAAGGAAGCTGACCACTTCCTTTCAAAAATAAATGTGATGCTAAATATTATTGAACAAAGACAATTTAGAGATGATTAAATATCACAAATCTTTCCGCGAACAAAGAAATCCACGTGTAGTAATAGTTTGTCATTTTAGTATGTGTACTACAGCGTATTATAGGGGTTAATGACTAAGTTCGTACGCCGAATTGAGAATTAGTTCCGGTGTGAAGCAGACGATACTTTTCCATTGCAGATCTGAGCGCTAGAAAACATTCGTCAAATCATAAGTACATACTGAAATACGTCCACTTTGATACAAGTCATCTAAGAATTCTTCTTTATGACATAAATATTCTTTTACCTTCACTTGTGCGATGCAGGAAGGATTGTGATGGGAAAACTACCGATGTTAGTATTGAAATATTGAGTAAACAAAGTAGAAAGGAAAAGTAGGGACACCAGTTATTTCTGATATTACTTACTTTCAACATTGGACGGTGATTCTCAGCACACACGCCTAGGTAGAGTTGTTGACATGATTTTCAGTGACACAAGGGCCTTTCACGCACATCCGGTGGTGGTGTCTCTGTCCTTCTTACTCAGGAAAACTTAAAACTTACTACCGGTCGCGGGATAAGCGTTTTTACTGTCACGAACCGTCAATTTCTTTCAAAACAGACATACCTTTGTGTACATGCAATTTGCATGAATAGTGCTGCGTATACATGGGCATATTCTATGATAGTTATGGCATAAATTGCTCATTGTATATTTCTTTGACAAAAAATCACAACAGATGTAACTTGTATCTGTCATGTGTGTGACGACAAATATCTTGTGTATAATGGATTTTCATTTAGTGTATATATGAATTTCTGTTATCACTAAGGCTCCTTTCAGTCATAAACTGAGGTGATTTTCAAATTAACTTTCGACATATTAACTGGAATTGCAAAGATATTTATAATGAAATTCTTATTAAGTGTTTGTAGACCAAACACTTCCGATTTTCTGACACATTGTCACGTGATCGGAGGTTGGTCAGGATGTCATTAGTCAAACTTGCATGTACAGCTCGAACAGCATCTTTGAGTAGCTGATACTTCATAACCTTTGAAATAAAAGATGCATGACGATCAAACTTTAATGTTTTGTTAATGGATGTGTCAACTGTCAGAGTGACGTAAATTTGCCTTTAATCACTCTCATACTTACCAGTGCAGCAGTTAGATATACTGTCGGTGTATCATAATATAGATATTATTATCGTGCATATAGTGGGCTAAGTTCTTAGGTATAGTGTACACCCCCTTTTTATTACAAACTATAGGATAGTGCCCCCCCCCCCCCCCCTTATTATTACTTTCGCAGCATGCGCTTTATTTACTTTCTTTTCCGTCTAAGCATGTTCCGCCTTCAGACAGATATAACATGCGTAAAGGAAAAAAAATATGGAATCGAGACAACATCGTCATTCTTTAAAAAAAATAAGCTATTAAGCCCAACAACAAAATAATGCTACGAGCGAAATCTCAAAGAATATTACGTGCGTCCAAAGTGATCGTTTTCAATGGTGTAGGTGCCTATAGGTCTGTAGCCAGCTTTGATATCATCGACGTTGCGGTCAATGCAGATATGTAGTCGTGGAGCTATTCAAATCTCTCCTCAGTGCAACATGCCATGGTGACCATGTACCCGATTCGGAAATGGCGACATTTTCGGGGGCATTAGTTAATCAAAGAATGGAGGCTAATATTTCGATAAACATGTAGGCTTATGTATTTCTAATCTGTGTAACGGTCTGATTTCCATATTTGGAGTTTATGTTTCAAAGAATTTATTTTTTTTATAAAGTGTTCAATGAATTTCTTATTTGAATAAACTATATTTCTGCAGGACCCTCCTGCAGGTTCAAATATTGTCTTTCAAGGGGCTGTGTTTTCTACTCACCCCCCCCCCTCCAAAAACAAAAGAAAAAAAATGGGGGGGGGGGGGTCCGGTATATTTGCAAGTTCGTCAGCTTATGACATGTGATTTCTTTTATATAAAAATAAATAAAATGAAATAAGGAAATTATAAATAATAGTAATAACAAAATAATAATAATAAAATAAATAAAATAAAACTAAATGGGATGCCGCCCAACAGTGTGGTGCTGTTGATGATGAGGTTTGGTTTAACATGCTGTAAGCAAAACCCAGTAAACGAGCCCAGCCAACCACAAGTTTAATATTTATGCTTCGACTGCAGTTATGAAAGTTCTGGACAAAAGCAGTATTGCAATTTATATCCTCATTACTGCATGACAGGTAATGCACCAACACACCAATGAACTGTTAATTTGTGTAATGCTTCGGTCAGTCTTCTCATGCTATCAGTTTTCAGGAATCTGCAACAGCAAAACTATCAGGTAGCTGGTGACAGAAGTTATGGGATATCCAAAACTTGAAATATATTACTAAAGAATTTTTTTTTAGATTTATAAAAAATAATATTCTTATATTAAGTCATACAGTGTCAAAATGAATAAATAAATAAAAGTATAATGGTTTATCGTTTGCTGTTATATTCTACATTTGGTGAAGCTGTTACCTATCAAAACGTCAAGACACTCAAAATATTGTAGTTCGTTAATATCACAGTTGCATGTTTAGGAATCCCATTAACACTGGAAAAAACTTGAGGCCCAAGTACAGGTCTCGGTTTTCTAGGCTTAGGCATCGACACAATGTCAAGTGCAATAATCAACCGTGATGAAAAGGTCGGTGAATCAATTTTATAGGTCTATATATATTTATAAGAATCTTATAGGGTGCTTCTTTGCAAGAAGGATACTTTTAAAGAGTTGCATTCATTAGCTAGTTCACCAGCACGTTTAGTCATGGCATTTTTCCCTGGGGAGAGCAATTTGCGGGCATATTTGTGTTGCACAGCATTTCAAATAAGAGAAGAAAGATTGGGAAAATGTGGATAGAATTTCTCTCCAACTTTTAATGGCTTGCTACTTTCCCACCCCTGTCTTGACAAGACCATGACGCACGCTAACTTTATACAGATAGTTAAGGTTCTAAGGATGTGGAGTTATTTTCGAAATCATAGACTTAACCTTTACATTGGTCTGATCACATGATCAAAGACATAAAAACGCAGGAATTTGTGATTATAGTATTTGCTATTAGGGATCTATATTTGGGAAGGACAACTCAAATCAAAATTACTTTGGTACATTGATAACCTGCCCTTGGTTCAGTCATCAAAAAAAAAAGAAAAAAAAAAAGGGCTATGATTTTTGCTTCAAGATCTGGATTTGCACATAATTTAACGTTTTCATATTCAGGTCATAACACACATCTTACAAAAAAGGCAACATCTGCCAAATCACATTTATGGTGGGTTCACAATTTTCACAATAAGTAAAAACTCATTTTTACAACAAAAAGCAAACAAAAACAAAATTTAAAAAAAAAACAAACCAAAAAAAAAAAAAAAAAAATACACCCCCCCCAAAAAAAACCCCAACAAAACAAAACAAAAAACAAACAAAAAAACAAAAAAACCAAACAAAACAAAACAAAAAACAACCAACTATACGGCGCCTACATTGAATACCAAATAACCGCATATACGGGTATCCTTACAAGAGGCTATTCAAAATGGATAGAGTACATTTGTCAAAGATCTGTGAAATATTATTTTTCATCAACTATTAACGAAATAATATTGTGTAATTCTGCACTGCATTCACCTGAATTTATCCCTGTATGAGGTTTATGTATATTGCCGAGTCATGGTCGTTTATCTAAATACATCTATCTTACAAATCTAGCTGGTGAATTGGTTGGCATATCGGGCGCGCGCAAACATATGCATATGTTACAGTGTGGGTATGTTGGCATATCACACACATACACACACGCGCGCGCGCGCATCTGTCACATTGGGTATCTGTCTGGTCAAAGAGTTTTGGTCGTGGGCTAATTGTGTACTGTTTAATGTCCCACTCGGAAATTTTTCATTCATGGAGATGCCATCGTTGACAAAAAGTTGAATGTGCACAATGTCTGAATTTCTCAATATACAATTAGAAATTGAAGTTGCGTAATTTGAGTGTGCTCAATATTTGAATTGAATATACATTTCAAAATTGAAATTGAATAACTCGGGAATACAAAATGTCTGAATTGTTGAATTTACAAGGGGAATTTAAGTGGCATAGTGTACGTATGCGCAGTATTTGACTTGTAGAATTACATTTGAAAACTGAAGTTGCATAATTTGAAGGTGTGCAAAATTTAGACCAATTCTAGGTGCGTATGGCCTTTCAGCAGAGAGGGATCTTTATCGTGCCATGCATGCTTTGGCGCGGTACCTCGAATTTTGCGGCCTCATCGGAATGACCACCCAGTGTTAGACCCCTCTTACGACAAGCAAGGGGTACTGAGTACCAACCCTGGCCCGGACATCAATTGGGCAATTGTTTTGTCATATCTGGCACACATATAATGTGCATCTATCTCAGTGTATTATATATCCGGGCTAGTTGTTTTGCGATATCTAGTACATGCATGCACAAATGTTCATCTGTTTCAGTGTATGTATATCTAATCGTTCTTGGCATATCAGGTACACGTGCACCTAACACAGTGTGGGCATATCTGGTCAGTTGTTTTGTCATATCTTGCACACACACACACACACACACACACTTTTACATTTGTCACAGGTGGGTATATCTAGTTTTAGCATATCTGGCACGCGCACATATGGGCGTCTCTGTCACAGTGGGGGTATATCTGGTCAATATTGTTCTGCAGTATCTGGAACACGCTCACATAGGCATCTGTCAGTGTAGGTGTTAATTTGAGTGTACTTAGAAGCTAGGGTATAGCGAATTCAAAATTGCCGCCTGTTTTGTATTGGCGGATGGCTCCCAGGGCAGTGTCCTCTGATCCACTGGGAATAATTTTGATTAAAATATTGTCTCTGGTGTAAACTGTCTATCTCAGGCTTATCGGATCAAGATAATATTTTAATTCATCATTACGTATTTGTCATTTGATTTATGCTGCAAATATTGTATGTTGAACAATCGGCGCATTATTTGTATATTTATACATGTAGCATGTCTGATTTTGATGCACATGTATCATTTTGTTAAGAGAATCTGTTCATGTATCATGTTGGGAGAATCTGTCCATGGATATGTCCATAACATATGTCCATGTATCATATCTGGGACAATCTGTTTACATCTATGTCAGTAATTTTACTGCATTGCAACATTGAATAAACGGCCATGCCAATTTCTCCAAATAATGCAATTTCAGTTTTTTCACAAATAATCAAGGGAATCTGTATCAATTTGTCAGTTGTCCTTTCTTTTCTGTAACTGCTATTCATTCTAAAACTTAAGTCCTGAAATGACTGCAGATTTGAAATAAAATGATTCTTGATACAATGGAATGTACTGGTTCTGCGCATTTCATACGTTATGAATGAAAAATCCTATACATGCCAATCTGATTAAAATCCTATCTTTGAAACGCCTCCTTTTGATATGTAATCACGTGTTGTAGTGATCAAGTTTAAGCGGATTCAAAATCGAAAATAAAACTATATAGATACAAGAAATCAACTTGACGCAAGTGTGAATGGTATCGGGTTGCCGAAGATATGAAGAAATCATTCGATCAATTTTTTTTTTTTTTTATTAGATTGGACCACACTGACATTACACATATTGTACATCCCTACAGGATGAAGATTTAATTGTGAAGTTATACTTTAATTAATATATCTTTTAGTTAGCAAATTTAGTTAGGAGAGACAATTTTATGCAGAAGGTAAACGACTTTACAAGGCATATATGTTTGGAGTTTTTACATGTCTAGATTCGATTCCCCTTATCACCTCAAGATCACTTAAATACATTACTAGTTGTATGACTCAGCAAAATTTGTCCCGAATCCGCAAAACACTGCACATCCCTATCAGTATTTCATGAACGAATAGTAATATAAATGAAAGAAACGCAATACAAATTGACAACTATAATATTTATCAAAATTTTAAATTCGCATGATGTATAAATATTTAGAGATTATACAAAGCGAAGAACACTAAAATTAGCAATAATAACTTCCATTATATTCCTAGTCACCTAATCCCACCTCCGGTATGTCCAGGTATCCGTGCCCCCCCCCCCTCTCTCTCTCTCTCTCTCTCTCTCTCTCTCTCTCTCTCTCACACACACACACACACACACACACACACACACACACACACACACACACACACACACACACACACACACACACACACACACATATATATATATATATATATATATATATATATATATTTAAATTGACCTCTAATTTCCACCACATCCTGGTTCAAGCGTCGCAGTATTTGCGCATCAAATGATGATAATATAGAGGAAATGCATATCAATATCAATTACAGTTATTTGAAAGATACAGAATATATACATAAATATTACACTTGACTTTATAGCTGAGAAAATGCACTGTACGCTGAACCTTCAATAGTTTTGAGTGTTTAGTTGGTATAAAATTATTTCCTCGTGGTGTTAAAACACATGTAATATATTAATACTGTGTGTTTAGTTATTATATCATTATTTCTTCCTGGTATTAATACCAGGAGAGAGAGAGAGAGAGAGAGAGAGAGAGAGAGAGAGAGAGAGAGAAATGGAGGGAGGGAAATAAAGATGGAGAGAGGGAGAAACTTAAATCAAGTTTCAATGTGCAGTGAGGTACATCTAAGGACGTTATATTACCAAAGTCAAGAACTTTGAAATTTATTTTATCAAACCAGTGTTACTATATGAAGTCTTTTTTTTGAAAATATGACGGAAATGCCGATTAATGTGTAAAATTATTATTATGTATTACAAGTATATACAATTTATATCTGCTCAAATGGAATTTCAAGGTCATTTAGCATGAAAAGTGACCTTAAACTATCCCTAGCACAAAAACAAGGACTATGACACCAATTACAAGGTTCATGTGTGTCACAACAAAGCATACGCGCTATACTTGTTGTAAAAAAACTCAACTCTTCCGATGAATATGTGAAGAAAAGACATCTTTAAAAATGGAATGTGGTTGGTCGGTCGTTTGTTTTACGTCCCGTCGAAAATTTCACTCACGTTGAGACGTCAACAGCTCTAGGTCAAATAGCACAGATTTAGACCTATACTTTAGCATTCAGAGTTGTAGCTGTGAGGCCTACCGCGACACGGGTCCTCCATATTAAGGTCACAACCGAAAGATCCATGATTCTCACTTCTAAATGCCGTGCGTTTACCTATATTTACGTCTTAGATTCGAAGCAGCTATGGCACGAGCAGGGCTCGAACTCAGGACCGGCTCTTGTTGGAATAAGATGATGTTGTATATTGTACTATGAATAAGAGTACATGTATGTTGTAATAAATTATTGTATTTGGAAAATGATGATTTTGCAAACGTAGTTTGAATATGATGAGTTCTATACTGTACTTTGGATATGATGGTGTTGTATACACTACCTTGAATATAATGATGTTGTATACTGAACTTTGAATATGATGGTGCTGTATATTGTACTCGGAATACGATAATGGTGAATATTTTACATGAAATACGGTGATTATGCGTACTTCACTTATGATACAATCATTTTGAATACTTTACTTAAAATAGGATGATACGTTGAATACGATGATGCTGTATAATGAATATGAAATGCATGTATGATGATAATATACATTCTACATGGAATAGAACGATATTATATATTTTTACTTGTAAATATGAGGGATGTTCGGAAATTATTGAGGCATTTCCCCCAACTTCTTTAAAAGATCTGATAAATCTATGAAATTTCACTATCATTTTACCAAGAACATAAGAAGCAAATGTGCTAAATTTCAGCTTCATAACATAATTACACAATGCATACTATACAAGAGAATTTGAATATGTCAGTTGACCGGGGCAACGTACAGAATTGTCTCAACGTTATTGTAACGTAACGTTTTGTCACAATTACTCTTTTTCAAAATATTCTCCACTTAAGCGGACGTATTTTTCGTGCCTAGCCATTCACTTTTCATATACAATTTTGCACCAGTTGCTATCCAGGGATCTTACAATTTTTAAAGTAGCTAGTTTTATTTCACTGAATTCATGGAATTTAATGCCGCGCAACTCGGCTTTGATCCTAGGAAAAACAGCAAAGTCCATCGTGGCCAAGTCCGGACTCTATGGTGGATGCTGAAGGTTTTGAAATCCGAGGAGATCGATTTTCAATCGTGTAGCAAGTGCTGCGTGTGCTGATGCATTATCTTGATGGACGAGAACAGAATCAAGGTGGCCGCTAAACCCGGGTCGTTTCTTCCGATTAGCTTGAATGAGTTCCCGTCTCAGCACCTAACAAATTGAAGATTTTGTGACTATCAAACATTACACCACATCTCTAAAACAGCCTAAATCAAACTTGAAATCCACATTATGAAAAGACAAAGATACATGGATTTATAGTTTTCATGTGATTTAAATGAACTAAAATTAACAAAAAACATTACCTTCGAGTAATATGAGGAATTAATTGTCTGTTTGTTGTGTACAAAATGGGTCAACAGAATTCCCTTGCGATCCATAAACATGATACACATGTGTTTATTGGATGATTTGCAAACTTTCGCTTTTTTAGGTGGTGCAGTTCCCTTTACAGTTCACATTGATGATTGTTGCTTGGTCTCTGGGTCATAGCAATGGATCCAGGTCTCGTCAGTGGTTATAATGCGATCTAAGAACTGCTCATCTTCACCATTGAACCATTTAAGGACGACTCAGGAGGCATTTACTCTTCTCTCTCCGTCATCACTCGTTAACAGCTTAGGGATCCAACGAGCACAGATTCTCTCCATTTTTAAATTTTCAGTTAAAATTTTGTGCGTTGTCGCTACTCCGATGTCAAACCGGAACACTATTTCCCTAACTGCCTGACGCGCGTCGTTCCTTAACGACTCGAACACTGCTGACGTTAATTTTTACGTGATAACGTCCAGCACCTTTCCTATCAATCTCATTTAACACATTATCTGTAAATCGTTTGTGCCAGCGATAAACTAAAGCCCTCGACACAGTTCTCCCACACTCCGTTTGCTTTAATAAGTCTCTGGTCTAAACGGGAGTCTTATCGAGCTCTACACAGATTTTGATGTACGATCGCTGCTCCGCCTTCATGTCAAAATTCATTGTTTCAGCACAAAAAGTTTTTCGTAACTTGATGTAAAATATAATTTTTTTTCGGTATTTATAACTGAAACTTTTCAAAACCTTCCCAAAATTTCGCCACAATGATAATGAAAAGTGACGTATAAAATTTGCATATTTTCCCCACTTTTTCTTTGAATACCGAGACATGCTACACAGCTCTTAATACTTTTCAACATTTGACTCTATGACTGCTTTGGGTATCCATACCTTTCAAGCAAGGAAAGACCGTTTTACAAACAAAAATATTCATACATGTAATAAATTGACTATTTATGATTTATTAATGTATGATTAATGTATTTAGCAAGTTTTATCCAAAAAACGTCAATTAGAAAGGAAAGTAAACAGAATGTCTCATTAATTTCTGAACAGCCCTCGTATATGTATGTTTGCAAATACATTGCAGGTCGTACAGGAGACATAACATGACAGGTTGATATATGCTATACAATATTAGAATTTGAAAGTCAATAAACGCAAGGCCGATACTATGTTTGAGGTATATTTCTAAACAGTTCTGTGATTTATACAGATACAGACTTTTTTTTTTTTTTTTTTTTTGTACAGATAACTTAGACTATCCTCAATTTATGGTCATGAAACTTTGTTTAATAGACACGGAAATTATCTATTGTATTGAAAATCATTTCTGTTTTCGAGTAAAAACGGAAGAGTGCATGTAAAATGTTCTCACATCATTGTCACGTAATACTCACTAAAAGCAAAGCAGTGCCGAGTCTTTCATAGATTAATTTCTATATTTGATATGATATTTCATTTCCTATAAACACCCATCCAAATTAAGATTAACTGGAATTCCTGTCGATGAAGCACTGTGTAAATAACGTCAATTGTCATGAAGGATATAAGGGGCCTAAGAATTTTCTTTACTATCTTACTCTTTTACAATGATGTATACGGTAAGCAATTATTTTATAGGTGATAGGTCTAATCATATTAGTACTTAAAACATCTAAAACTATTTAAAAATTAATAATGTAAAATTGAAATGCATGCAAAATTGAAATAATTGTTAATAATTAAATGTCACAAAACACTGAAAAATCATTGCGCAATGACTTTAACAGTCAAATTAATACCTTGAACTTCTTTTGAAGATTAAAATAATAATACCTGAATAATATGCTGCTAAGAGTTTTCAAACAACAAGAATCTTTGTTAAGACTGAATTCGATAATATGTATCCAACATTTCTAGGTTATTGGTCCTTCTGGAGCGACTGGACCACGTGTCCCTTTCCTTGTGAAGGGGAAATAAAATCAAGAAGACGATATTGTAAAATACAGTTTTGTAATGGGGTGTATTATGAATATGAGCACTGTGAGCCGAAAGATTGCTTAGGTTTGTTTTCAAATGACATCTTTGAATAATATTGGTTCAGTATTTTGATGCGTTTAAAAATTCACGCGGTTTAGAAATTTATTTTTTAGTGCCAACAAAATCACCAGTGGCTTTAGAACAAAACCTTAACGCCCTCCCTGTTGAAGAAATATCGACGTCCTTTGGATCTCCAAGTAACGTCCCCCGAATATCACCGAAACCCACCACCCCTAAAGTAGTCATCAGTGATCCGGAAAACACCCGGCAGACACAGAAGAATGCGTTCATCGTTATGACCACTTCTCTCAGAAAATCTGAAGAAAGCGATGTCTTCATTGAAATGACGACACTGCAAAAAAGAACTTTGAAAGAAAAGACAAAATCTTCACAAACAAAAAGCATTTTCAATGCTTACCACGATCGAAATCCTCAAACAGAGTCAGGAGGACATTCGACAAGCGTGCACGGTAATAACAGTTTATGTTTTTATAATGTCCTCATTTGTATGCTGTATCGGGTATCAAACCCCCCATATCAAATAAAAAGATGATCATTTAGCAATGTAATAAGTCCATTTATGATGATGACTTGTGTATTATATTTGCAGGAAGTGACGTCATTGTTGTCATACTGGTAGCGGTTCCAGTTATAACAGCGTGTGTCGTTTTATATACCGTGGCTAGGATCTACAAAATGTAAGAATAAAATTTTATATGATCAGGATCTGGTTGGATCCCCCTACCTTTCCTTTTTGATGTCATTTATCTGTCTCTGACATATATATTTCACACCAGTGATCCTGCAAATATGACGTCTAATTGTATGACTGTCTCCGCGAGATTGAGTACTCTTCGTTATCTTAACCTTTTCACTCTGATGTTTGTATCATTTAGTTCAAGCTCCATTCGCGAATGTTTCACTCATGTAGATACATGTTCGAATACCAGCTGTGGATAAAGTGCCACGATTTGTGACCTATAACGCATACGGTCATAACTAGTGGGGGTTCTTCATCATGCCAACGCCTCCGTTGTTGAGGTCATATCCGAAAGACCTGTGACTTGAAAATTCACTTCTTATGTTAAAAGTCTTCGGTTCGACGCGGCACCGGAGTTGAGGAATCTAGCGTTCTTACCACTAAACAACTGCGACGAGTAATATTCTTAGAAAATTGATAAACAAATTAATCTTATTCAGAAAGAAGAGCTTAAAATGTGGGGCTATTTCACGATTGTACATAGCATCAAGGTTTTGTCAGACAAGAATTGAATTCCTCGTCTTAAAGTGGAACAAGTTCTGTCAATTGCGATTTTTTTGTTGTTGAATATCTGGGAAAATCGCGGCATATTCTGCTTTTCAATCCATTAAACTATTGATAATTGTATATTCCTATAATTCAAAGTACTAAAAGACGCTTTTTCAGAATAAATTTAAATTTTACAACTATTGCAGAATAAAAGATCGACAACAAACCTGCACGAAAGACAATCCAGATAGAATGACCTCATTGCCGTCCAGGGAGAAAATTGATGAGGAAAGGAAAATGCAAGATTATATTTACGTGTCTTACGATGAAATCAGCAAACGAAGTTCGTACGAAAATAGTTCGCCAACTAATAGTTACGTATATGACGTCAGTTGGTATTAATAACGTAGCGAAGTTCTGCTGTTCACTGAGTTGACAGAAAGCCTGTTCGGTGAGATCATAGACTAACGGTTATGTTTATTATGAACTTACAGACATTTGTCATAGAATGTATTCGTGGCTCTGCGTTCCATCAACTATTAACTGCGACTCCCACTGGATTCGTGATCATTCCATCCATGTACCATTTTAGTGCTATATGTTAGTTTTGCATTGTAAATATTAATTCAGATATTTAGATCATCTGATCGGTAAGTCAAGGTTATGTGTTGAAAACACATAATTATTTCTATTCATTTATATTTACTTTTTGGGTACCCATAACCATATACATATACTAATTTTTGGGGGAATATGTGAACTATTCAAGTAATGAGAAAAATATTATTTAAAAGTTTATTATTATTGTATAATTATTTGAATTTCCTTTTCTTTTTCATTTTTTATTTGGTAAGAAAGTGCAGAGTGAAAGTAATTCTTTATACAATATTGCACATCGCTCATACCTTTGAAGTCCTTAGTACATATATATTTACTACAGCATATCTAATATTATAGCTGATTAACTCAACTGTTTTATTTTTGTCATGCAAGACTATAAACAGACTAGACATTCACCTAATCTAATAGCATTCATAATGGTCTCCTTTGAATATCCTTCCTTACTAAGACACATTACCTAATCTAATAGCATTCATAATGGTCTCCTTTGAATATCCTTCCTTACTAAGACACATTAATTCATAGCGCCATAATTGATACGAAGAGTCACTCTTTCCACCTGAGATTGATTGATTGATTGATTTACGTCCTGTTGAGAATTTTTCACTCATATTGAGACGTCACCAGCTGTAGGTGAAGTACCACATATTTAGACCTATGCTTAGCGCTCAGGGCCGTAGCAGTGATGGGTTCTACAACGTGCCAATGCCTTCCGTGACACGGGACCTCCGTTTTTAAGGTCATATCCGAAAGACCCATGATTCTCACTTCTAAATGCCGAGCGTTTGGTGAAAGAGCAATCACTACCTATTTTTCGTCTTAGGTTTGACGCGGCCATGGCAAGAGCGGGGCTCGATCTCACGACTTCCCGGTTACGAAGCGCACGCTCTAACCACTGAACCACCGCGACCGCGACCGGTTTCATGTACGTGGAAATTACTGTCACAAATTAAAGGTCTGAAAAAAGTCTCAAAACTATGACCATTACTTCCAAAATCCAGGTAAAGTATGAACCAAAACACAAAGAACTCTTGGAGGGAAACAAAAACCAACCAGAAAACATAAGACAAAATAAATCACCAATGAAATCAAAAGATACAAAATAACTATGACCAGAATATAATTAGTGATCTCGCTGAGACTTTCACTGCCTAGTTCTCCAAACAGTCAAACAGGCGTCGTGACACTTGATTATTTTATTAAGTAGAGGATCATACGTAGGGGTAGGGAAGGAGCCCTCCCTTTTTAGGATTTTCAGAGTTTAAAATTTATAGTAAATAAAATAATGAAATACTCCAAAATAACAGGAATTAATCCTGTGTAAGTTTTTAAGATTATGTATATGTAGGGAATCGACTGGTGCTTCAGAAATCTTCAACCCCCTCCCCCCCCCCCCCCCCCCCCCCCCAACATCACCCCTGAGAAAGTTTCTGTATTGCATTTGTTTCTTTTTTGTTGGTTTGTATCGTGTCTTTTGTTTTGTTCATTATTGTTCTTTTTAGGTTGCATGTCCGAGTTTTGTTTTTTTCGGGGGGGGGGGGGGGGGGGGGGGGGGGGGGGGGGCTGTCGGTATTTGAAAATAAATATTCCGATTTTGGAAATGAGTAATATTTGGAAGTAAATAACCTGTCTTCTTTTAGCAAGTAAATATATCCTTCACTAGATCTTACCCCTCCCCTCAGAATTTTGTAGTCTACCATTAGTTAGTTCGTAACCACCGCCACCACCCAACAGACTTTTGGAATCCGTATTTTTTTTTAATTTGTAAAGCACCTTGAAATAGGCATTCTGTCCTAAGAATGATCTGACTCAACACCCCCTCCCCCCACACCTTTTTGGTCAGAATCGATCAAATTCTCGTCCTCCTAGTTGCATCAACACAATTGAATAACAGGATACCAAGTTCATGGTTATACTGATTAACTGTTTTCGGACAAGGCAATATAAAAATCTGTCAAGCTGACATAGATATCGTACAAGATTACATAATTAACGGGCAAGTCGAATTTAACATCTGGAAAAAAAAAATTGCAATTTTTAAAAGATATATCGCCATATATTCAATAAATAAGCTGTTAATCACAATTAATAGACGTAGGAAGATGTAGACGATAAAGCCGCCCGCGTGGCGCAGTGGTTAGAGCGTCGGGCTCAAAGATCTGATGACGTAGACGATAAAGCCGCCCGCGTGGCGCAGTGGTTAGAGCGTCGGGCTCAAAGATCTGATGACGTAGACGATAAAGGGGTCCTGTAGATAGTCGTTCTTGTAGTTTATCTTAAAATTCAAAAATTATCATGTGAAAAATTATAAATATGATACGGACTATAATACTCTAAAGCGCTGTACAGTAAAATGTAAATATGATCAACATAATTCAAGAATAAATTTTACTAAATTCTGTATTTGTACCAAGTACTGCTGATAAAAACCATCATAAACTATCATGGTTTGGATACATTCAAGAATTGTTAGATATATTACATGTATATGATTTTAGAAATATTGACCTATCAAAAAAAAAGGGGGGGAGGTCATCATGTATCATAAAACATCATTTCATAAACATGTGGCATCAAGATAATGAACAGTAAAGTAATGGGAAATTAAGAACTTGTGTTACATGCAAAAACAAAGGAGCACTATCTCACCACTGTTAATAGGTGTAATTTTGAGTAGAGGAAACTTCGCATTTCTGCTCATCAACTAAATATTGAAAGAAGCGGATACACAGAACATCTTCCTGAATTTAGATTATGCTCTCAAAGCAATTTGATGGAGGTTGGAGATGATTTTCATTATTTACTTGTTTGTCCAAAGTTTAACAATGAAAGGGTACAATAAGTGGAGACTGTATCGAAAATTAATTCCAACTTTTCTTTTATAACACCAGCTGAAAAACTGAAGTGGATATCTAATAATGAATGCAAAGACGTTTTGTGCTTGCTGGGGAAAATTATTTCTTAAAACAGTACAAAAACAAATGTATAAGTAGATGTATTGAAATGTACATGTTTGCTTGTAATATTACTATTGACACTGAACACAATGAAGCATGATTATTTATTTTAATGTGCCTTATAATGTTCATGACAACTTCAAATTCTGCTGTGGTTCTATTTTGCATTCATGTTTGTGATAAGTTCACATTCTGTTCTGAGCTAATGTTTAAAATATGCTGTGAAAATGCCTTCCTGGGCTCTTGAATCTTGTATTTTAAAAAACGTGTCCTGTTTCATCATATTTGACTGAAAAACTTGTCCGGTTTCATCACAAATGTCTGAAAAACATGTCCGGTTTCATTATACTTGTCTGGTTTAGTACAGATATTCTCTTTGCGATAATTATTGTCAAATGGTACGATATTTTGAAAGATCTCGGCATTATTTAATTAGATCCAGTGTATGCACGTGCCTTACAAAGGATGACATACTGTTGTGAAGATGTTGCAGAGCATTCGTAACGTGGAATGTAATTAAACAGTCAAAACTATGGACCGACCACCCTCAGACAACAGTTAATCGGGTCTTCTCCCCTACCTCTGCAGTGGCGTAGCTAGGACCTTCAGGAAGTATAGGTACCAATAACAGCGAGTGGTCTAAGGCCCCCAGCGCGTCCAGGGAATCGCGCCACCCGGGGGTTTGGGAGGGTTTAAGGGGTGACGCCCCCTACGGAAAACAGATTTCGTGATTTTTAGATCACTTGGGAACAAATTCTAGGCACATATAATAAACCAAATTTTTGTTGCAAAAATTATTTGTATTTGTAGGCACGTGCCTTATGTGCCTAATGGCAGTTACGCCACTGCTCTGGACAACGGTTTTAATTATTTCCCAATTTGGCATGAAATAACTGTATATTGAAAGAAGGGAGAATATATTCATTATTAATCTAAATGACAATGGAAGTTTGGACAGATTACCATGGAGTATAATATGTACAAAGAATTCTCGATAGGTCGGAAAGAGTGCAAAATATCACCCTGGCGTAGTACGAATTTGTATTTTCTATTCTCACAAAGGAGAGAGAGAGTGAGAGAGAGAGAGAAAGAGAGCATTAAAACCTGTAAAGTGAGGTCAAATTTTAACCATTTGGCAGAAGTTGTGAAGACGGAGCGGCATTATGAGGACAAACATCCCGTCCTCACAATTACGTCATTATAAAAGTGACCTACAGCATGTGAAAGATGTAGATACAAAATATTAGATTAGTGAAGACAAGTGGTGTGAGGACATGTCAAATGATGATCAAATTGCATCGAAACATGCTGTACATGTGTATATGTATTGACATAATCATTTAAGAAATAAATTTCATTTTTGAAATACATAAGTGTTATGAACTGCAACACTATACTTTTCATAAAGAGCTAACGCGTGAAGCGTCGCAGTTCATACACTTATATATTTTCAAATATGAAACCTGTCTTTTATATTCACATTCTAAATGATTATCATTACAATTTGTACAATCCCACAAGTCTGAAATAAAAAAAAATGAATTCCAGACAAGATCCAAACAGTTCAACGAAACAAAGAAATTCTTTTATCAAAGAAAATGTCTGAAGTCACCAACCACAAATCAAATCTTCAGGAATACAGGGACACGCCTCGTGATACTAATCTCCAAATTCCTGCATTGAAAACAAACACAATACAAGGGAGAAAACTCGGGACAGATGTAGCGAAATACATCGCTGCACTGATGCAGACATACGACAGATCTAGAGGAAGTTTCGAGAGGAAGATTTTTAACAAAGCCAATCCACTGTAACCAATCCTTCCGAAGTTAAAGAATGGAATGTTAAACGCTGCAATATTTGATCTTTTCAATTCATATTGCAAAATTATTCATTTGCATTTGTTTAAAAAACAACAAATACAAAAACAAACAAACAAACAAAAACAAAAAACAAAAACAAACAAAAAAAAAAAAAACCAAAAAAAAAAAACAAAAAAAAAAAAACAAAACAAAACCAACAAACAAAAAAAAGTTTTCCATTTGTATTGTAAAAAGTTTTATTTGTATTGTATATTTACCATTTGTATTGTATAGTTTTTTTTATTTCTACTGTATATTTTCCTTTTGTATCGTATAATTATTCATCTGTATTGTATGTTTACCATTTGCTTTGTATAATGTTTCATTTGTATTGTATGTTTACCATTTGCTTTGTATAATGTGTCATTTGTATTGTATGTTTTCCATTTGCTTTGTATAATGTTTCATTTGTATTGTATGTTTACCATTTGCTTTGTACAATGTTTCATTTGTATTGTATGTTTTCCATTTGCTTTGTATACTGTGTCATTTGTATTGTATGTTTTCCATTTGCTTTGTATAATGTGTCATTTGTATTGTATGTTTACCATTTGCTTTGTACAATGTTTCATTTGTATTGTATGTTTTCCATTTGCTTTGTACAATGTGTCATTTGTATTGTATGTTTTCCATTTGCTTTGTATAATGTGTCATTTGTATTGTATATTTTCCATTTGCTTTGTATAATGTTTCATTTGTATTGTATGTTATATTTATTTGTATTGTTTCCGATGGATTCTTTATTTTAGTTTAATTCATTACAAATGACTTCATTGGTTTTATCTATTAACAATAATTATTTTCATCTGTCTGTCGATTCGATAAATCCCAGTGAACTCGGAATAAAATACACCACAGTCTTCCACATCTGCTTCATACTTGATATTTTATTGAGCATAGATGCTAACGGCAAACTAACAGTTCAACTTTATGGCAAACAGGATGACTTCACCTCTCCATTGTCAACTTCGCATATTTATATAGCAATATTTCATTATCACCTGCATATGTTGTTTATGTTTCTCAGCTGATTTGATACACAAGAGCTTGTTCTGCGTATGGTCAGTTTTTAAATCGAGGTAGGTAGTCGTTATAACCCTCTAGTTTACAATTTCAACCTGTCATTGCGTGAAATGCTGTCTGACATGTTTCCTACTAATTTGAGACTGTTCTTGTACTTATTCTGTTTACGGATTGCTCCGTTTTCGCGATATTGGACTCACGGCGAGTGTGACCGGTCGACAGGGATGCTTAGTCCTCCTAGGCATCTGATCGTGTCTCTGGTATGTCCAGGGGCCCGTGTTTGCCCTAATCTGAATTTGAGATTGATCACTGTTCCTTATCTTCACCTTTCCATTCTAGAGTTACATTAACTGTCATTATTGTCATTATTCCATTTGGGATCTTGATTAACAAACACTCCTGTGTTAAATTTTCAGTAGTTTAATTTAATGCACAGTCAAATTGTACTAGGAAAAGTATTGTACTTGATATATTTGTTCTGGAGTACACGCACGTCCAATGATACTGATATAACCATAGTCTGTTTGTTAATGTGTAAAAAACAGTTAAATAACTGCCCATTTGAGTTTATGTATGTATGTGTCGAATCTATATAAATTGTGCTTTGTTGTCGACTCCGTTTAGCATTTTGTAATGTAATGGACTCTGCAACACAGTGCTTGGCTTCCAAATGAATATGATGGATTATATTAGATAATAAATGCAAAAAAAAAAAAAAGAAAGTAAAACACATAAAGGAAATGTTTAAGTACAACTGAATATGTGACAGGAGTATGTGCTGATATCAATCAATTGGCATGCACATTGATAAAAATAAGTACACTTAGACTGCTGCATGTATACATATAATTTTATGCTGTTTAATACCAATTGTCAGTTTACATAAAGTTCTTCTATTTCTTGCGTTTACTTGCTATGTGCCTTTAATATGTGACATACGCATCTTGTCCTCATTTTTGTGTAGAAATCGAAAATACTGAGCAACATTTTCGCATTTTTATTAAATAAATCAGATACAATAACATGCATTGATATCCGGATCTATGAATTCCAACCGTACATTCAGTAACTACTCATGAATACTTGTGTATCCATGTATTTAGAGTGTTTCATTTACTGTACACCTTCGCATCCTTTCTGAGGAAGTTCACGATGAGAAGAACGCCGGCCACTGTGTATAAAAGGAAGGCTATCACTGCAAACGCCCAACCCCAGTCAAGACCATTCAGGAAGGCCGCATAGATCAACACTGACAGGAATATAAACCCGCCTGCAACAACGAATTATACGTTTGTTTAGGTACACATGAACCAGATGGCGCTAGACGAACTTCTCATTCACCCCTGTTATCATTTGAATTCCAAACATTGTGTACACTAGTAATGATAGGCTTTTAATGGTTGTCCCATTACCATCGTATAAAGATTGGTATAAAATTATTTCAATTTGTTGTTTACATATGAATAATTGTATAATCTACTTGATAATAATGGAAATCTCGATAACAGTGAGGAGAATCGTCCGTGTCGCCCTCTGGTAGACATTATTTATGATTATGAAAAGAGCTATTCTGGAATATGTATAACTCGTGACTAATCAGAATAAAGATTAAGAACATGTATCTTATCAAATAGCAATTGTTGAATTCATCTAGATGTAGATGAACATACTCTTGTAATAATTCTAAGACTAGAATGACATCAGATTAATATTGTAATTACCTGTTGTGAAACACGTCACTACAGCTGTGATATATAGGATATAATGACCAAGTTTTTCCACAAAGATGTAGAGGACTAGAAGAACGATCGTAGCAATGGATCCTATGAATGCGAAGGCAGTAAAGGTACGAGTGGCTTCAAACCAGCCTACAGTCAGAGAGTAAAACACACATTAGGAACACCAGGTTCAATCAGGAATAAATATGTTAATGAAATGTTATACTTTTTCTGGTAATTTTGACTGGGATACTGTTAAACTCCACGACCCAGTTGAAAGAAAGTTAGTAAACTTTAATTGTCATTTGTATAGCAGCAATTAGACATTAACTGTCAGTTAGATTTAAACAAACTTTGTGCAACTGCGTCCAGATTTTGATTTAACAATGAATTTAAAATAGTGTAAATTTAATAGACAAATAAAAGTACGTAAAAGGTACGTCTAAATTGATTTTCTGCGATAAATAAGGAAAGGTTGGTGAGAGATATCAGTATACGTAATTGTACTGGAATTTCCATGTAACAGATTACGTCATAAATTAACTGATCTGTTTTTCTTTTTCTTTGTTTGTTTGTTTTTTTTGGGGTGGTGGGGTGGGGGTGGTTGTTTGTTTTTTTTATCGCATTTGTCAACGGATCAGATTTTTTTTACCAAGACAGAGGGCTCTGGGTGTGTGATCTTCACTCCTCGCAGACACCTGATCCCACCTCTGGCGTCTCATGAGGGCCATTGTTTGCCCTGTTCTCGATTTAGTATTTTCTGCAGAATTTACATGATCGATTTCTGTTCGTTCTCTTCACCTTTTTCATGTCACAGTATTCATTCGAATGATTTGCCTTGATGATCTTCATATGATACAGAACAGTACACGTAATTATTTGTATGACAAATGTCTTTATACATACATGTATATGTAACCTTTCCCATTATTTTCGCCTTTGATGTTTCTACAAATTGTAATGATAGCCATTTCCTCATGAACACGCTGCAGTGGTAAATAACTAATACGGAGGTATTGTATACTTACAGTTACATTTCAGAAGTTTTTGATGTGTAATTATCCTGTGATACATGTGGGTATATATACATGCAATGATCCTTAAAGGGTGTTTTGAATTTTTTCTTTGCTTTTAAGAAATGCGCGTCTGTGCATTATAACAGTTACACATGCCTGTATTATTTGTTAGTTTAAGGAATCATAAAGTCACTTTCACTATCACACAGAAGATGGAGAATCAGGCCCATCAAATTTCTTAACGAATTCCTGGCACTTGTATATCTGAATTTAGAATCATATACTGATATATAATGTTGAAATATGGGATTCCTGCTAATCTACTAATATAGTAGCTATTACGAGGGCTGTTCGATATGTCCTTTGTATTGTACCACATCGCAATAACGCTTTGCACGATTTCGTGGATGATGATACTCGTTAATAGCTCTATCCAATACCTTTCCAACAGTATTAACACGAGCCTTTAGCTCCACATAGTTTTAAACTTATAGTCATTTCTATAGAGCCAGTCGTTGCCCACTGTCGTAAAAATGGTTGGGAAACGGGTTGAAAAGTTTGACGAAATTATAGCTGATACAAAGTTCGCACAAAACTCGGTCATTCGGTAATGCAGATTTTTACTGAATTGGGGAGGTATATGGGTCAGATAAGCTATCTAATGAGAGAGTTCGTAAGTGGAGAAAGAAATTTCTGACTGGCAAAGATGCAGCAAAATCTGGCCAACATGTGATTATAACAGGGAAGGCAAACGTCTCAAAAGTCAGGGAAATAATTTAAAGTGATGGCAGGTAAACGATACGTGCTGTTGCCAAAGCTGTTGGCATATCGCTATCGCGGGTGCATTTCATTTTGAATTGTACTTTGAGAGTACGAAAAATTTCTGCCAGATGGATATCGCATATATTGACAGATGACCAAAACCGAGTACAAACCACTAAGCAATTACTCAAATTGTTTCCCAAATTCAATCTAAGACAATTTGCAAATATTGTTACTGGTGACGAAACATGGGTTTACTATTTCGCACCAGTGAGAAAAATTGAAAACAAAATATGGCTAACTAAACACGGCAGAAGGCCTGTAGTTGCCAAAAAAACCATAAGCATAAAGAAGGTTCTTTTTTGCATATTCTTCTCATGTGATGGTATAGCGGTACATTTTCCGGTGCCGAAAGGGAAAAGTGTTAAAGTTCGGTATTACCGAGATGTTGTAATAAAAAAGCTCAAGAAAGATTTTCATAAACGACGCCCTGTGTCAGGATTTAGGCATATTCGTCTAATTCATGATAATACTCCATCACATACATCTGAGCTTGTGAAGCAATTTTTGAAGTCATAGAAGGTTACCGTCTTGCCACACCCACCTCGCCCCATGCGACTTTTTTCCTTTTTCCAAAACTTAAAAAGTTCTTATTTGGTCGTCATAACAAGTCCCGACAAGCCCTTGGCTCAGCCATCAGTCAGTGCCCCAGAGGTCTACCTAAATCAGCGTACCATGATGCATTTCAGAAATGGATTCAGAGATTGAAAATATGCATTTCAACCCACGGAGGATACTCCGCAGGGATGTAATGTTCAGTTCACTATTTGAGTCGAATACGTTTGATACACATTACATATCGAACTGGACTGCAAAATTGTTAAGTGTGGCGGAAAGCAATAAATAATCAATCAATCAATCAACATATCGAACACCCTCGTACGCACCATTATTAGGGTAGACAACTCTCGTAAATATTTGAAATCTCGAGAAATTCCTCTCGGTATTACAACTAACACGCTATCATATTACACACTACTAACATTTCCAATGTTTTTACCTTCGATACGTGCATCTTTACAAATTGTAATGATAGTCATTTCCTCATAAATGCAATGTATTTGTAAATAATGCGCTTATGAATCTTAATAAATATAGTTATGTACGTCTATTTTAGAGACCAGAGGTTCTGAAAGTTCTAATTGAAAAGTAGAGGATAAATATGAAAAATAAATTTCATTTTCGAAAATACATGCATACATGGGGCATAAATGCGACATTTTACACATCCGTGAAAAGTATGCCGTTGTGAAACATAGCAGTTAATCCCTTAAGGCATGTATTTCAAAAATGAAATTTATTACCGTCTTCCTTGGAAGTTGCAGTCTTCGGACAATGCGCTTCCTCTCCTTTGTGATTGATAAAATATGCATGATGTGAAAATTCCAATTTTTATTCATTCGTTCAATTATATTCAAGAGAGATAATTTGCTGGCGAACTACTTCGCGTACGACTTAACACTTTTACAACATTTTCAATAAAACGAACACGAACAGAAGGAAATTGCAATGTAGTCAAAGTGACCCTTTAATCTTATTCAAAGCAACTATCAAAACATATGTATAATTCAATAAATAACAGAATTGCCTTTTTGCTCGTAAACCTACAAAAAAAAAAAAAAAAAAAAAAAAAATCGAAAAAAATTGGCAATTCAGAGCTATTTAGTATATCTTGCTGTGTGAAAAATAAATATTTTACTAATCGCACTGAACATCTGCTTTTCACTAGTTTCTTGAGGTTGAGAAAAAACGTTTTCGATTTTTAGTACAAATACCATGGATGGTTCAAAGTTACACTAGAAAAAGTAAATCCAGTGGTTTCTTGCAGGTGTTTAAAAAAAATTATCTTATATTAGATTGAATAATTATGTGATTATTTGAGAAAAAAGATTTAAATAGTTAGACATTTTTATCAGTTTACCGTATAAGGTTGTTCTTAAAGCTGAAAAAAGCTACTATAGCATCCTAAGGAATCAAACAATTTCTAGAAACAAGAAAATGACGGGGTCTGTTGTCACCATGACAATACGTGCATTTTAATAGATGACCACTTAAAAGTATCACCCACCGGTTATAACTATTTACATAGTGACTTATTTACATACTTAACAGTTCCTCCAATGAGTAATCCTTACACCCTGATTTCGGACAAATTGTCCATAGTCCTTCATGGTATTCTGTCTTGTCACTGTACCAGTATGGTACAGAGAAAGCGATGATATTGATGATGAATGCTGCGATGACTAAAACACAGGCTATTTTTAAGAAGAGTGGAGTATCTACGAATCTCTGTGTAATTCCCATAGCTAACCCACTAATAGTTGCTCTTGGTTGTTTTTTAATGTTTTCGTCTTCGCCATGACGACCACACTCCTGTGATACCGAAAGGTTCCACCATACCTTTCATTCGAAATATCCTTTCATTCAAATTTCTTATCTGTTTACAAAAAAAACCCCCATTCCTTACTAGCTCTAGCAAATGGTATCTCATTGGAAGTTTAACCTGCTAATTGTCCCCCATTATTGTGAAATTGAAGTCAACCTTTGTTAATCGCCCGGCGTGTTTACATACACACAATTAATCAAAGATTTATTTTAAGAACTTCACTTTCGACTTGATTACATACAGGTGACATGCAGCACAGTGTACTTTGACAAAAGTTTTAATCAAGCGATTTTATCATTGCCGATGAATCGGTGGTTAGAACGTTCACTTCGTGACAGAGAGGTCGTAAGTTTGAGTCCCGCTCGTACCCCGACCACACCTATGACGTAAAAGTACGTAGTGACTGCTTCTTTGATCAACGAGAAATAACAAACCTGATAAATTTGAAACGGATGAAAAGTGGAGGATGTGTACAATATTTTGAAAATGTAAACTTTCAAAACTTTATTTAGTCAAATAATGCAGTTAAAGTAATCTCAAAATAAATAAATAAATAAAAATAAAATAAAATAATAAAAAATAATAATAATAAAATTAAAATCCCTTTTGGTCTTGAACCCACGATTTGCAGATAAGCAGTTGGCATGCTAATCGACTGATCTACTCATTTAGGCGATTAGATTAAAAAGGATGTACAAATATTGGGGACATTTATAGTTCATTTATTTTTTAAAAGGACGTCAGCCATTATGACAATGAAGTATATATCCTTAACTTAAAACAAGAGGCCCACTGGCCTTAACGATCACCTGAGTATCGTAGCATAGACCTGTTAGGGAGTCTCATATTTGCATTTAAGCCTCTTTCTGTAGTCTTTTGTTCACAGCTTTGTGGTCTTTCTAAATATGCATACAATTCCCATTCAATTACAACAGAAAGAAAGATGAAGTTTCAAGCATTTAAATGAGCGCATATTTCCCTGAATAAGGTGCATTGAACTTCACAATTTTGGTAAAGGGCATCATGGACAAAATAACCATATTTTTTTCCCACATGTGTTGGAGTAGAGAGGATTAAAGCTTTTGCGGTTTTTCAGTTTTGGTTCCAACCATGAGGCCCAGGGAGAGCTGCAGGTATGATCTCAAATTTCACAACTTACATTCTTCTTATCCTAACTGTTTTTATACCACCCCTAGGTCCCCAGGGGAGCAGGAGACCTGAAACGTACAATTTGTGTCCCTTTTCTCCACAAGATGTTTCATAAAAAATCCAGAGGAGTTAGAATTTTAGTTATCAAGGAGTTAAAAATGTTCACTTGTTAACACATTTAGTCTCTGATCTTTTTGGCCCCACCCTCATACCAAATCCCCTACCCTTAGGGTCACGAAATTTACAATTTTGGTAAAGGGCTACCTGCTTATTATACATATCCACTTTGATTTAATTTGGTATCAATAGCATTAAAGAGGATGTTTTGTAAATGTTTTGCACTTCAAAATTAGATACCAATTTTGGCCCACCCTGAGGTCAAAACCCTTACCCTGGGGATTATGAAATTTATGATTTTGGTAGAGGCTGTCCAGCTCTACAGTCTATGCATTCATTTTTTCTGATAAATGTGCATTACTAAAGAAGGAGAGTTTTGAAAATTGTCAATTTTTCGGCAGTTTTGGCCCCGCCCCTAAGGCCACGTGGGGGGGGGGGGGGGGGGGCAAGAGTCTTGGAATTTACAATTTATGTGTACCTTTTCCCATATATACTTCATATTAGATCTGAGAAGAAGAATTGGAATGGTAGTTATCAAGAAGTTTATTTTTAAAATGTAAATGTTTAATTGTTAACATACCATTTTTGCCCACCCTCATACACTGTACCAAAACTCCTACCCCTGGCATCATGAAATTTAAAATTTTGGTAAAGGGCTACCTGCACATTGTAAGTATCTATTTAGCTTCAATTTGGTATCAATAGCATTAAGGAAGATCTTTTTAAAATGTTTTACACATAAATACTATATAACACGCGGAGGTCAGAATTCCTACCCTTGGTATCATGGAATTTTGGTAAATGCTTTCCTTGCTCTACATTACTATGCATTTAATTTTTCTCACAAATGTGCAGTTATAAAGAAGAGCTTTGAAAATTAGTCACTATTTTGGCAGTTTTGGCCCCGCCCCTAAGGCCCTAGGAGTACAGGAGCCTGAAATTTACAATTTCTGTCCGCGTTGTCCTAAAGATGCTTCATACCAATATCAAAGGAATTAGAATGGTAGTTGTCAAGAAGACATTAAAAATGTTCTATTGTTAACACAGTAATCACAAACCATGACCATTTTGGCCCCGCCCTCATACCAAAACCCCTTCCCTTGGGATCAGGAAATATACAAATTTGGTAAAGGACTATCTGCTCACTGTAAATATCCATTTAGTTTCAATTTGGTATCAATGGCATTAAAGAAGATGTTTTCTAAATGTTTGTATCATATTCCAAAATCGGATCTGCCCTGGGGTCATAACCTCTTACCAGGGGATCATGAAATATACAATCCTGGTAGAGGCCCGCATGCTCTACATTACTATGCATTTAGTTTTTTCTTACAAATGTGCAGTTCTAAAGAAGACGAATTTTGAAAATTGGTCAGCTTTTAGCAGTTTTGGCCCCTCCCCTAGGACCCCAGGGGTGCAGGAATCCTGAAATGTACAATTTATGTCCGCCTTATCCCAAAGATGCTTCATACCAAATTTGAAAATTATTGGAATGGTAGTTATCAAGAGGTTAAATGTTCTATTGTTAACGCACGACAAACGACGCACAACGACGTACGACGACCAATTCCAAAGGTCACCTGAGTTTACTCCTCAGTCGAATGTCTACTGTATGAGACCGTCGACGTTCCCTGTCGCAGTACGCTTTGGCGTTATAAAGAACCATTATTGTTATGGCCCAGAGCGTAATGTATAGGTCTAAAAGAGTAGTATTTCACCTACAACAGGTGACGTAGACGATTCTCAAAGGTGCGTAAAAAAATAGGCAAATAAACAAACAAATTTTATTAGGTTGGTTCCCTTTGCGTACGTTGTAATTTCACAAGGTGAAATATATTTCCAATAGTTTTTCTTACCTCATACATGTATCATAAACCCTGTAAGTTTTATATATGCTTGATTATAATCAACCTTTAGTGAAGAGTATATCACTACAGTATACACGGCGGGTGTGACCGGTCCACAGGACATACTTACTCCTTACCCATTTCTGGTATGTCCAGGGGTCCATGTTTACCCTTCTCGTAATTATTTACATCTTTTATGGCATTTATGAGATTTGCCACTGTTAGTTATGATCTTTACTCGCACATTGTACATTCGTACAATGTATATAAAGATAAGAGTTCCTCATTGAAGTCACCTTATCTACGATCTTCGTTTATGTAGAAATATGAAGGACGTTATACATCTATTCCTAACATTATTAATAAATTCAGGTAATGTCATCAAAATTTTTATTGTCATATACTTTTTCAAAACAATTTCGTGACTTCTTTCGAACATTTAGACATCATATTATATATTTGCTGCCTACTTTAATGAAGTGCAGATATGCTTTTAAAATTTCCTTGATCTAAATTGGTTTCAACATTTGTAAAGTATGATGGTTGTCTATCCATATTTCGTCTATTAGATTCACGTTTTGACGGTTTGGTGGATAGAAATAATATGATGTCTTATCATTCTAAGAATACTATTCAAAGGCCAATATTGATTCTGCCCCGTACTATTGTTGAGATCCATCATAATACTATATAATGAGTATTTTCTGCGGTTGTCAATTTTTATGCGTACTTTTGCTAATAGGATTGGGTGGTTTGTTGTTTTACGTCCTATCACGAATTTTTCACTCAGTCTGAGACATCACTAGCTGCAGGCCAAATACGGCAAATTTAGACCTATGTTTAGCGCTTACGCCGTAGCAGTGAGAGTTCTTTAACGTGCCAACGCCTGCCGCGACAGGGGGCCTCCGTGTCTAAGGTCATATTCGAAAGACCCATAATTCTCACTTCTAAATACTTAGCGTTTGGCGAAGGCGTCTTAGGTTTCTTATGGATCAAAATAACATAGGACCAGCATAAATCAATCACAAACATTTTAAAGAATTGACAATTTAATTACTTTGTTTTTTACAGAAAAAATGCTTTAATGAAAAAATTACTAACTTACGATATGTCTTATCAAAGCTATATGGTACGATGTTCATGAATTCTTTTTACAGAATAGCTCTAAAGGAGATGAATCAGTTTGTTTAGCTACTAACTTTCCCTTAATTACATGCTTGAAAGCATTTAAAAAGTAAATAACATTTGGAACTCATTATATTTACATTCGTTGCTCGTTAAAGCTGTTCTTCGTCTACAAATAGCCAAACGCACGTAAAAGAAATTCGAACATGATCAGACGAAACTGTCTAAATTTGGTTTGAAAGAGCGTAAAACAACGAATTACAAGAGGCATTTGATATACTCATTTCTCTTATGACACGGCATTGACTAGTGATATAATATACACAGTCTTACGCAGATGAGACCATTGATTTGGAAGTCTGAACTGAACACGTGACTTGTCATCTAAATATGGATTGGAAATGGCGGAGTGTCAGATGTTTGTAAACACCAATTTAAACCTAATTAATTCTGGATAAAACGTGTGAAATAATTTGTGCCCTGTCGTATGGCTTCATAAATACGTACGTGCTATCAGTTAAAAGTGTTTTACAAGGTAGACAAAAATTTGTCGAAATTCGGACCATACAACTTTAGAGTTCACAAAAAGAGCGTCCCAAGCTTGTTTATCATCGAGCTGAATTCAGATTAAGTTGATATTACAGGGGTTTCTACAGTCTCGTCTAACGTCAGCATTTCGCAAATTTTATGGTCGTTATAACGATCTAGTTTGCCAGTACAACTTTCCATTAGGTCAAACGCTGTCTGGTGTGTTTCATACCAATTGTAAGACCGTTCTTGGCACACGCATTACGGTGGGTGTGACCGGTCGACAGGGGATGCTTACTCCTCCAAGGCACCTGATCCCATCTTTAGTATGTCCAGTGGTCCGTGTTTATCCATCTCTCTGATTTGTATTCTCTGTAGAGATTACGAGATTGAACACTGTTAGTTATCTTAGACTTTTCGTGCAAGAATACAAGCTGTCACAAATCAGCCATCAAGTCCAATCCAATCTACAGAGTGCTTATTACCACAAAATTTACAGTCTACTTGTACAAAATCATAGCTTCCTGATCATCCCTTTTAAGAAAATGTATCATGGTGATAAACGGTATTGTATATCTTTCAAATGAATTCTGACAAACAGTTTTCTAAACAACAACAACAACAACAAAAAAGAAAAAAAGAAAGAAAGAAAAGAACGACTATAGTGTTCCTAGGTCACAAAAATGTTCTAACCACTACACTTTGGTAGATCGTTTGGTAGTATCCGAGAAATTGATATGTTTTAACAGTTGTTGTCACATGACATCGAACAAAAACATACTTTAATGAGATATTACCAGCGTAACTAAGGAAACCTAATAAACTGGACAATACGTACAGAGTTGATGATTTTCACAGCAATATTTTATCACTACACCCATGCTGTGCACTCAATTGTTAAGAATATCTCACAAGTTTGGGTGTCATTAACCCTAACACTGTTATCGATTGACGGAGAGTCTTGAGAGATAAAAATACTTATTCCACGGCTTTTTTGGTTGAATAATTAGCATAATTTCTAAAAATTGGTCTTTTCTCTTTAATACAGTCAGTACATTATGCATATTATTTTAGAAACACCCTGATTTTCTTTCAGTGTTCTGTCAGTATGCCGATAATGTAGCGTTCACTCTGGGCCAGACCAGCCACCTTTACCTCAGCCACGGAGAGCAGATAGCTTATAACAAGGTCATCACAAATATCTCGGCGACCTTTGACCCTAAAGGCTCCTTTATTTGCCAAAAACCAGGGATTTATGCTTTCCATTTCTTCTCCCTGGCTCACACACAAAGCAAAATGTGGATAGAGCTGTACAAGAACACAAATTACATCTGCTCCGTGTTTGGATATACGTCACATGGATACGCGGATGCTGGGAATTCGGTTCTGCTTCATTTGAGTGTAAATGATCACGTGACTATACGAACCCATCAGTCGTATAACACGACACTATTTGGAACAGACGACGAAATCTACACAACTTTCACAGGAATTTTATTATCTCCCGATTTAATGGGTATATAGTTTTGTATTTACACCTAATATTGATAGTTCATCAACGTCATCGCATATGTCATCTGGTGTAGGAAGTCCGTGTAAATAACGCAAGGAATAAATTTCATTTTAAAAACCACATGAACGCATTAACTGCGACGCGTCACACCGGCATAGTTTATGAAGCCCTTCATGAAAGGTATACCGGCGTGAAACGTCACAGTTCGTACCCTCATTCATTATTCTAAAATGAAATTTATTTCTTATATTTACATTCGACTTTCTTTTCTGTTGGATTTCCCAGCCGTTTAATAGAACTACTATATTTATTAAATATATCTAATAGTTATACGCGCATTGTTTAAACTGCGGCGCATTCATGAGGAAGTGTTTATTATTTCAATTTATAGCGATATCAAGGAAAATGCAAATATTGATATAAATACCAAGAGCTTAAATTACACTCACCTAATATATGACAGGTATCAAAACGTCAAGCCCTATTACGGTATACATGATCTATATCTTTAGAATTAACCCAGGCACATGATTTTTGTTTGTTGTTTTACGTTCCATTCTCGAGTTTTTCACTTACATCTAGAACTATTCAGGGCGTTCAGGGACGTAACAGTAAAGGTCCTTTATCCCACCAATACCTGCTGCGACACGGAACCTCAGTTTTTATAGTTGTGTCATCTGTTTTACTTCTAATGCCGGGCGCTTGGCGAATGAACAATCACCATCTATGTTAAACATCTTCCTAGATACCTATAGATAACGAAAAAGTAATATTCCGTGACTGAAGATATTGAAGTCTGAAATCAATTCCACCTTTCGATTAATTGATTGATTGATTATTTATTGCTTTCAGCCACACTCAACCATTTTTCAGTTATCTGGTGGCGTCCAGTTTTTGTTGGTGGAAGAGAGAACCCAGATACAAATGTACCTGGGAAGAAACCGCCGACCTTCCGCAAGTAAACTGGCAAACTTGCCTAGATTCGAACACGCGCCGACAGAGGTGAGAGGCATTGATTTTGAGCCCGATGCTCTTGAGCCCGATGCTCTAACCACTCGACCACGGAGGCCCCTCTACCTTTCGAATCCATATAAGAAATATATATTACATACAATGCACATCATGGTTTTGAATTCATTTTCGTTTTTACAGAATATACGTATGAAAAGGTATCTTTCTCAGTGGGACTTAATCAACATTTTCACGCAACCAATGGAGAAACTGTAATGTATAACGATTTGATAGTCGCTAACAGTGCCTACAACCCCTTAACAGGAAGATTTACTGCTCCAACTGATGGCACCTATATATTTCATTATCACGGACTTGCTCAAAATAATCAGGTAAGACGAACGCAACAAATAGCAATTATGCGACTATAATCAGTTAAGACTAATGCAACTCTACAACTATTAGACTAATGCAACAAATTGCAATTGTACAACCAGTAGACTAATGCAACAAATTGCAATTGTACAACTATTAGACTAATGCAACAAATTGCAATTGTACAACCAGTAGACTAATGATTGATTGATTGATTGTTTAATGTTTTACGCCACACATAACAATTTGTCAGTTATCTGGTTGCGTCCAGTTTTTATTGGTGGGGGAGAGAACTCAGATACAATGTACCCGGGAAGAGATCACCGACCTTCCGAAAGTAAACGGACAAACTTTCTCACATATGTCGGCGCGAGCGAGAATCGAACCCGCGCCGACTGGAGGTGAGAGGCCTTGTGATTTTGAGCGCAATGCTATAACCACTCGGCCACGGAGGCCCCACTGTATACTAGTAGACTAATGCAACAAATCGCATTTGTACATCAACTTAATCAGGTATGGCATTATCGTTGCTGGCAATTTTTTTGAATGGAATCTTGGATCCTGATCATGGCATTGCATTGACTGTATATTTATCTGATTTTATCAGCTGATTTGGCTGGAGTTGTACCACAACAGGGACTACGTAAACGCTGCTTATGGTCACACCGTGTCCGGATTTGCGGATGCGGGCAATACCGCCATATTGCATCTTCATTCCGGTGACGAAATTTACGTCAAAACAAGGAACAACAGAGTGGTAGACCTGTCTGGTACCCCAACACAGATTTACGCTACATTCTCAGGGAATCTGTTGGCCCCTCTGACACACAACTCGGATGGTAATACAATATTGATAGTTTCCGAATACTCTTTTGTTACATGGTATTTGTGTAGTGTCAGATCCATAACGATGAAGCTCTTACTATTATTATGAATTATTGTTTGCACTTTATACTATACATTTTATAATTACAGATTCCCAGTCGGAAATATCTTTTTCGGCAGGCCTCTCACATCACTTCACAGGATCCAACCTAATTTTTGACCGAATTTTCTCCAATCGCGGAGGAGGTTACAACCCTGCTACAGGTTACTTCACTGCCAAAGACAGCGGAATATACGTATTCCACTTCCACGCCCTATCTCGTTCAGATGCTAAAGTGTGGGCGGAGCTTTACCATAATTATCACTACATCGACTCATTGTATGGTAGATCTAACGGAGAGTTCGCCGCCGGAAGTAATGCCGCAGTGCTTGATTTAATTTCTGGTGATACAGTGTTCCTAAAATCTCGGCAATCATCTAACTCGTACTTCGGTGCCCCAGATGAAGTATATTGTACTTTTTCTGGTTATAAATTGCATTTGGAAGAAGAAATATCCATTGGCAATCCAGGCGAAGTAATTGGTTGACATTACAACAAGAGGATTTCTATATATTGTTAAACTTAGACTTAAAAAAGTGGGTTTTTAAAAATAAAAATTGTATTGTTTTGTACTGAATAAAATAAAGTACTGTATGATATAATAATGTCCAATGAGACAGGCCTATGGCATTCCGAAGCTTGATTTTTGTCCCAACTCAGGGAGTATATATATATATATATATATATATATATATATATAGAAAACGAAAAAACAATATCGTTTTAGTGATTATTTCATTTGTTATCGATATGAAAGCAAATGACGCAAAACCAAGGAATGTCAGATGAACCAAATTAATAAAGTAATGGCTTATTGAATATCAGATATATGCAAAAACCTAGTTTTTCAAAAGATTGATTGATTATGTATTGTTTAACGTCCCGCTCGAGAATTTTTCACTCATATGGAGACGTCACCATTGCCGGTGAAGGGCTGCAAAATTTATGCCTGTGCTCGGCGCTTATGGCCTTTGAGCAGGAAGGGATCTTTATCGTGCCACACCTGCTGTGACACTGGGCCTCGTTTTTTGAGGTCTTATCCGAAGGACCGCCCCATTTAGTCGCCTCTTACGACAAGCAAGGGATACTGAGGATCTATTCTAACTACCCGGATCCACATGGGGTAGTTTTTCAAAAGAAATAAATACTAGAACTCACATATATACAAAATACAAAATGAGTTGAGCCGGGGGCGAAGAAGTCTTACTCAAACTAATGGGTGAAACGTAGCGATAAGGAAAACGTAATTCTCCAGGCGGCAGACAACATCTGCCTTGCTCCAAGTACGAAACATGAATATTTACATATATACAAAACACATTTAAGCAGCAAAAGTTTATTGACCTGCACAGGGTGTGAAAATACTCCTATTGCCTATAGGGGCGTGAAAAAGAAAAGAAATCACCAACAAAATTGAGCATCGGACAACTTCTGAGCAGTCCACACCTTAATGTTTATAAAAGCATGAAAAAATCGGAACAAAAATTGAGCAGTAGACAACCACTTACCTGCTCAGAATGGCAAATACCCATATACCCATATACCCATAATGCCTATAAAATCTTGAATGATTATATATATATATATATATATATATATATATATATATATATACAAAATTTGAGCAGCTGACAACGGCTGACCTGCTCAGATTAGAAATAATTATAAGAATAGAAAACGGAATAAAAATTATGAGCTGGAGGGGGCTTGTGCAAAATTGCTAGAAGTTGTAAAAGGCAAAAATTGAGCAACAAAAGGTGACATAATTATGACAGAAGGACAGGGTATGTTGTTGGGTCTACGTTAAAATTTCTTGAACAGCAGTCAATTTCTGGACTGATTGATGCTATAAAAGTACTGAGCTCAGCATTGACATGTTTTTGCGGTATTTAATATGGAAAATGAATTAATGCGGATGTAACCCTTGAGAGCATTTGACTGCCATCGTCCAACCTGCTGAATGTAATTTTCAGAGTAGCCTAATATTGCAGCCTCTGTTGCGGCTCCAATCCGAAACTGTGACCTTTTTATTGGTGTGGATTGAGGTCGGAATATTCAAGATCCAATTTGAGGTGGTGCACTACAAAGGAGTGCATGAATGGGACTCCAGATTGAAAAGAAAACAGGGGGCCATATATACGTCGAAAGGTTTTGATGTCGAGTTGCAAAGCCTGCACAGGGCATATGTTAGAATTTGTACTTGGAGATAACATAATCGTAATAGGCTGGTTATTTTTCATGGTTTTGAAATGCCTAGCAATGCTCTGGACCCCTTGATCCAGTATAACGCTAATGTCTCTTCGTTGTACAACAAGATCAACAAATTTGTCACTACTAGGGTCCAACTCAACGAGTCTAAAGAAATCGTGAAAAGCTAAGAGAAACATTTTTCGCAAAAGTAATACAGTCTTTTCCCACTGCCGTATGCTGTAAAGCGGCCTAAATTGTTCGCAGTATTGGTATTGTAATAGATAATTTAGCATCTGAAGTCTTTCGCTACAAGATACCGGACCAATGAGGCATCATAGCCCTGCAATTCATGTGCTAATATCTGTGCGTTTATGGACGTTGGAATTTGATTTGGAGTTTGGAGTCGGACTGTTTTGAAGTGCATTTGGTTCTCGAGTGGGACTCTCTTCAGTATGGGGAAATCTATAAATACGAGAGACAGGTAGCACACTTTGGAAAGGATCTGGTTTCATAAACAACAACACAGTTGGAATTCCCAGGAGCACGGATTGTGTTTCTTTAATAACCGACCTGTATTTACGAGGGATGTTCCAAAAATAATGACATTTCACCCTCTTCGCGTGAAAACCGTATAAACATCTTACTGAAACCACACTGGCACGTTAGATTGATCACTGAACCGTAGCGGAAGAAATTGTTATGTTAACAATTTCACTGACATAGCTACAGTGTACATTGCTTATAGCGTATTCATTAAACTCTACTCAAAATGACTGCAAAAAGAACAATGCACTTGAAATTAGGACCTATATAAATCCTTACTTGACATTAAACCCTTAGCTATTCACCGTGAGGTATGTGTTTGTTTTACGTCCGGTCGAGAATTTTTTACCCATATTGAGACGTCACCAGCTGTAGGTGAAGTACCACAAATTTAGACCTATGCTTAGCGCTCAGGGCCGTAGCATTGAGGGTTCTTTAACGTGCCATCGCCTACCGTGACACGGGACTTCCGTTTTTAAGGTCATATCCGAAAGACCCGTGATTCTCACTTCTAAATGCCGAGCGTTCGGCGAAGGGACAATCACTACCTATTTTTCATCTTAGGTTTGACGCGGCCATGGCACGAGCGGGGCTCGAACTCACGACCTCCCGGTTACGAACCGAACGCTCTAACCACTGAGCTACCGCGACCGGTTCGTGAGGTATGTGATATCTATGGGAATGGTCATATATCTCATAGGTCTGTTTGTATGTGGGTTGCTAAATTCAAAACAGGTTATGAACACTTTGAAGATGCTGCTTGCAACAGTTACAACCAATAATAACATCGTAAAAATCCACCAAATCTTACAGAAAGGCGCAAGATATACCGTGAGGCAATTGGCTCGGATGACACACTTGTCGTTAGCAAGTGTTCGTAATATTTTGAAAAAAATCTAAGGCTTAGAAAGATAAAAGCTAGGTCGATACCTCATTTGCTTAACGGTGAACAAAACAAGAAATTATTAAAATTGTATCCAAAATATACCAAAAAGACTTTTTATAATTTAGTTACTGGCGATGAGACCTGGGTATACTATTTTGAGCCAGAACATAACACTTCTAATAGAATCTGGGCATCAGAAAATGCACAACGTCCTAAAAGATTACGAACCGTGAAGAAGGTTTTATATGTTATTTTCTTTGACAATAAAGGCCTTGTCATGCAAATTCCTGTGCCAAAGGGCAAAAGAGTCACAGGTAACATCTATAAAAAAAATTGTTGTTATTGAAAAACTGAAGAAATATTACGAAAGTTGTCACCCCAAAACGGGTATAGAGTATCTTCGACTTTTGCTCGACAATGCGCCCGCACAAAAAGCACGCATTGTGACCGAGTTTTCTCCATATTTATCCCCCGAGACTTCTTTCCGTTCCCCAAACTTAAATTCCACCTATCTAGAAAAAGATACAAATCACGAAATGCCCTTGTGTCTGCAATTTAACAGTATATGATGGGTGTCCCTATTGGGGAGTGTGCAAAATGTTTCAAGAAGTGGATTGATCGTCTAAAATGTATCCACACCAAGGTTGAGTACTTTGAAGGGCAGGGGCGAATAAAACGATTAAAGATTAATAAAGGTGGGTGACAACAGCCAAGTGTCATTATATTTGGAACATTCCTCGTATATTTTTATGAGGTATAATTTATTCAAAAGCTTCTACATAAGAAAACAAAATACTGATGTGGCCTTCAACTCAATATTTAGATAATACTACATCGACGGCGTTTTATCTATGAACGATGTTCATTTCATTCATATCGTGATTCGATATATCTCAGTGAACTAGAAATAAGACACCACAGACTTTGAAATCTGCTTCATATTTGTATATTTTATGGAACATAGAAGTTAACGGCAAACTGCCAACTCATCTTTATACAAACAAAATAACTTCAGCTTCTCCACTGCCAACTTCGCATATAATTATATTTATGTAGCAATATCCCATTATCATCTGCATATATTGTTTATGTCTCTCAAATGACGCGATAGGCAAGAGCATATCAAGCGTATGTTCATTTTTGTATCAAAGCAAGCTAATGCAAAATAATCTATGTTATAGGGGTTTCCACAGTCCCGTTTGAAGTCAGCATTTTGCAATTTCTATGGTTTTTTAATGATATTGTTGCAAATTCAACCGACCGTTAGGGAGAATGCTGCCTGACGTGTTTTATACCAATTGTTCGGCCGTTCTTTGCATAATGATTTTGAATACAGATTACTCCGTTTACCTGATCAAGATATAGAGCTCACTGCGGGTGTGACTTGTCAACAGGGGATAGGTACTCCCCATACGCATCTGATCCCACCTCTGGTATGTCTAGGGGTTTGTGTTTGCCCTGCTCCTAATTTTGTATTCTTTAAGGAACTTACGAGATTGATCACTGTTCGTTATCTTCACTTTTCATAAAAGTGAGAACCTGGACGTGACGAGAATCTTTCACTCATATGGAGACCTCACCTTTGCCGGTGAAGGGCTACAAAATTTAGGCCTATACTCGGCGCTTACGGCCTTTGAGCAAGGAGGGATCTTTATCGCGCCACGCCTGCTGTGACACGGGACCTCAGTTTTTGTGGTCTCATCCGAAGGACCGCCCCATTTAGTTACATTTTACAATTGGCATAAGGGACTGAGGATCTATTCTAACCCGGATTCTCATTGGTGTATTACTTTTTTAAAACATCTGAAGGGGAAATGTAAGTGCTTAAATGTTTTTCTCGTCCACCGTGTTTCCGATTTCTAATATATATTTTTTTTCAACTATAGTCCAGCTGGACATGCCATTACTGGTCAACTTTAATTGCGTAGACAACATGAAAGACATAAGTTTTTGTATTGAAATTACATTTGGTAAAATTACTAATTAGTATACCCTATTCATCAAAATCTCAAAGGTTTGACAGTTAACATTGTTTACAGAGTATTTAGATGTGTGGCACATGAATTACAAAATATGACGTAGACAACAAAACACCTAAATATCCTAAGAGTTTTAATGTATCCATCTTTTAAAAATGTATGCAACTAAATAACGGGTTTTACTCCGATCCTATGTCCCCACATGTCCTTCTGAGAAGATAAGAAGCATTAAGCCTAGTATAACCTTATCTAAGATCAAGAGACAATACATAGAAGTACACGTAGAACCATGATGGGCAGAATGTATACATTCTTGGCATTGCTATCAAATGCAGGTAACGGTGTTGAAAATTTCAATATCGTATATTTCTATCATCACTTCATTCGATTCATGAGATACCGGTATCTAGAATGTTTGTGTTATAGGAGTATATAAATATTGGAAGCACAGTAGTAAGTTGCACAGTGGGTGAAGCAGAAATTAAAGCATGCCCCCATCGTCTGTGTATTACCTGTAATACAAACAACGAGAATATTTATGCCTCAGATCTATATTTGTAAAATAAAACAAATACGTGTTACGTTTTATAACTTTCCACAGAACGGAAGTCTTTGACGTAAGCAAGACCACCTACATCAGGTACATTTATCGTTGAAAAACATTGGTAAATGTAAAAACATCGTCTATCCGTATGCTGATAATATATTTCCCTTTTCAGTGTTCTGTCAGTATGTCGGTAACATAGCGTTCACTCTGGGCCAGACCAGCCACCTTTACCTCAGCCACGGAGAGCAGATAGATTATAACAAAGTCATCACAAATATCTCGGCGACCTTTGACCCTAAAGGCTCCTTCGTTTGCCAAAAACCAGGGATTTATGCTTTCCATTTCTTCTCCCTGGCTCACACACAAAGCAGAATTTGGATAGAACTGTACAAGAACACAAATTACATCTGCTCCGTGTTTGGATATACGTCACATGGGTTCGCAGATGCTGGGAATTCGGTCCTGCTTCATTTGAATAAAAATGATCACGTGACCATACGAACTCACTCATCATATAACACGACACTATTTGGAACAGACAACCAAATCTACACGACATTTACCGGAATTCTTCTATCTTCTGATTTTACCGGTAGGTGGAGCGTTTCTTGGCCACTTTGAAATCTAAGGTCGAATCAGAGTCATCAAAGTTAAAAGACTGTTCTCGTAGAAATTGTGGCATACCGCTTAAGAGGTGTTTCCTGTTCAATCCTTATCAAACGAACAGTGAAATAATGTGTCCTGTTCTTGCTGATGCTTGTGTTTCTATGTCTTAAACGATAATAAGTTATTACGTAATACGGAATATCGGAAATATAAAACTTTTAAACTTTTCAGAAGAAGACAGTAGGAAAATTATGAGTAATTGGGTAGCTGTTGCATACAAATGTTTTTATTTATTTATTATTTTCCGCCACACTTAACAATTTTTCAGTTATCTGGTGGCGTCCAGTTTTTGTTGGTGGAGGAGAGAACCCAGATACAATGTACCTGGGAAGAGACCACCGACCTTCCGCAAGTAAACTGGCAAACTTGCTCACATAACGCCGCGGTCGAGATTCGAAAACGCGTCGACAGAGGTGAGAGGCCTTGTGATTGTGAGCCCGATGCTCTAACCACTCGGCCACGGAGGCCCCTGCATACAAATGAGTGATCGCTAAAGATGATTGATTTTTGATACAAAAATATATATACCCGTTTTAAAGATTATTTTTAAAATGTTGAATGTGAATATCAGAGTACGAAAAACGTGAGTGATTACGATTAAATTTGGTGATGCCCGGTGGCGGAAAGTAACCAAGAAAATAGATAAATAAGTAAAAAAAAAAAAAAAACAAATTTAAAAGGCACATTACCTCGATTATTTCGTTTACTATATGTAGATATTTACTCTCTTGAGAAATGACTATCGACCGCTATGTGATGATGTCATAAAAATCGCGTAATATACATTAATCCCCAGGCAAGTAAAAACTCTTTTTTTGAGAAATAATTATCCCGTTATTATCACCTGCAAACTTCCTTATTTCGACATGCAAGGATCGGTTTTATTGACAGGCTATTTTTATAGCAATGAAAAGTGATTGTGAAATTGTACCGTTCAACGGATGAATTAAACTCACAGACAAAAGGATACCACGAACGGTTTTGAGGCTCGGTCAGAACGACTTTTATGCAGAAATTTTCGATTTCGTTGAAGATACAAATATTAATACAATGATGGAATCGGAACCGAAATAATGGTTACAATATGTCTTATTCACCACTCTAATTCAAATCAATTGATATATCTGAATTGTTTTTTCTTTCAGAATTTGGATATGAAAAAGTGTCGTTTTCAGTGGGACTTGATCATCACATGGATACAGCAAATGGGGAAATCGTATTGTATAACAACATCATTCTGGCGAGCAGCTCCTACAACTCGCTGACTGGTGTGTTCACGGCTGCACTAGATGGGACTTATATATTTCACTATCATGGACTTGCTCAAAACAATAAAGTAAGTAAGGTCGTGGTAGCTCAATGGTATTGCGTTTGCTTTGTAACAAAGAGGCCGTGAGTTCGAGCCCCGCTCGTGCCATGATTATGTCTAATTTAAGACGTAAAATATTGGTAGCGATTGCCTCTTTGCCAGACCTTCGGCATTTAGATGTGAGGGCCACGGATCTTTTGGATGAAACCTCAAAAAGGGAGGTAACATGGAGCGGCAGGCGTCGACACGTTAAAAAATTCTCAATGCTATGGCCATAAGCGGTAAGCATAGGTCTAAATTTGTGGTACTTCACCTACAACTGGTGATGCCTTAATATGCGTGAAAATATCTATTGGACGTAAAACAAACAAATGAGATAAAGTTAATTTCCTGAGGAACACTTGCAATATACATTACACATTGGATCTTATCATAATGAATGAAAATTAAATGAAAAAGGAAGAGTAATAATACCAAACAAATTCCAGTTGCAAAAACTAGGACATGTAAAATTAATATAGTTATGAAAATAAATGAATAAAACGAGACAAAGAGAAGGACAATATGAAATGGCTAATACAACGAACAGTGATCAATCTCGTAATTCCTTCAGAAAATACGAATCAGAGAGATGGGCAAACACAATAATTTAATGAAAATATGTTTCTGTGTGAACAATCAGTTAAAATTGGCTGGCATAACTTTTAAGAAAGAAGCAATTGATAAAAGATGCACAAAGGTTTTCTTAAAAAGAAAATTTTCTAGTCGTTTCTTAATACTTTCGACGGTTTTGCTCAAGCGAAGGTCTATAAGTAGACTGTTCCATAGGGTAGTGGCTGCTATGTCGAAATGCCAGTCCCCACAAGTCTGTATGGACACGTGGTCTTACTAGTGTGTAGGAGTTACTTAAGCGCAGAGATTGAGACGGTTAATAAACGGTGACGTCTTGGGTGTAGGCAGGTTGTTATGGGTCATAATACCCTTGATAAATAACACAGCAGAATTCAGGCAACAGAGACATTTTCAAAATTACTACAGTTTATTTGCAATTATTGAAATAAAAACTAACAATAACAAAATACTAATTTACGATAGGTATACAAAGAGTGTCTGTCACGTATTGAAATGCCAGGCTGAAGTCACAGATGATAATATCACATATTGGCTATCAAAAGTAATTCCTGAAGTCTCTTAGATAATTCCAGAATGTTATAAAAATCATCAGTGCTTAAAGTCCCTGTCTACCAGAGCTTGATATCACAAAACTCACGATGTATTTATACCAAATATGAACAAAACAAAACCCGCCTAGGTTTCTGACACAATTTCAAATTGTATTTTTAACTATTGATTGTTCTGCCACGCTCAACAACTTTTCAGTTATCTGGTGGCGTCCTGTTTTTTATTAGTGGAAGAGAGAACCCAGATACAATGTACCCAGGAAGAGACTACCGACCTTCCAAAAGTAAACTGGCAAACTTTCTAACATATATCGGCGTGAGCCAGAATCGAACCCGCGCCAATTAGAGGCGAGATGACTTGTAATTTTGAGCACGATACCCAAACCACTCGGCCACGGAGGCCCTAGGTATTTCCAACTAAAGTTGGTATGAGGATGTATAAGGTTGTAAACACTATGAACACTGTCTCTTCTTAATTTACATGTAGTTTTAGCAAATTGCCATTCAGCCAAGTTTCAATATCGGCTAAACATTTCTGTAGCCGCATTGCGATGGTATTCACTGTATCCCTAGATTTGAAAACAAAGTATGAAAAACCATACCAGTTTCTCATGGCCAGATGATGCCAAGAATCGGATTCATCCAATGGGCCAAAGTCGAGGTCACAAATAAAAGGAAAAGATGTCATTTTTATCTGGATAATAGTGGGGAGACTCAACTCACACTTACCATAAAGGTTGATGAAAAACGTATACTGCGTCTTGACCTTGAATCAAGGTCTTTTGACCAAAGCGAGAGGAAAAAATGAACGCCACCATTTTAATAGTTCCACAATGTGGAGGATATCATGTCCATAAAAAGAATCTATATACTTAAAAAACTTGACCTATTTTGACACAGTCAGTATGGCTGGAGTTGTACCACAACCATGACTACGTCAATTCCGCTTGGGGCCACTCAGAGTCTGGATATGCTGATGCTGGCAATACAGTTATACTACACCTGTCTTCCGGTGACCAAGTTTACGTCAAGACAAGAAACAAAGTGGCTGTGGATCTCTTTGGTAGTATAAACCAGGTCTACGCCACATTCTCGGGAAACATGTTGGCACCGCTTACACACAATGCAGACGGTAAAAGTATAACATTTAGATTTTACAAATTGTCATTCACAAACTTCTGCCATATTGTTTCATCTGAAATGTGTAAAACTATATATTTATTCATTTTCAATAATATTAAACTGATGTACGATTCATACCAACATTTACAGATTCCGTGTCGGAAATATCATTTTCGGCAGGCCTCTCCCATCCTTTCACAGGATCCAACCTAATTTTTGACCGAGTTTTCTCCAATCGCGGGGGACTTTATGACTCTACAACTGGTCATTTTACTGCGAAAGAAAGCGGGATTTACGTGTTCCACTTCCACGCTCTCTCTCGTTCTGATTTCGCAATCTGGGCGGATCTATATCGTAATTACCACTACATCGACTCTCTCTACGGCAAATCTAACGGGGAGTTCGCCGCTGGAAGCAATGCCGCAGTCCTTGATTTGGTGTCTGGTGATGTAGTATTTATAAAATCTAGAAAACCTACTAACTCGTACTATGGTGCCTCAAATCAAGTGTACTGTACATTTTCTGGCTACAAATTGAACTTAGATGAAGAAACTATTATCGGTTTCCCAGGCGGAGTGGTTGGTTGATTTTACAACACGAAATGCGGATTCAAGCATTTGTTCTTTGATCAGGGTTAAATATAAGGTTTTTACACATGATATTTACATGTAATTCTAAGGATGTATGCTTGCGATTTGTTCAATGACTTGCAAAGGTGTTATATGGCATTTCAAACGTTGCGATATTTGATCTTTTCCATTTGTATTGTATAATTTTTTATTTGTATTCTGTATTTTTCATTTGAATTGTATAATTTTTCATTTCATTGCATAATTTTTTATTTGCATTGTATAATTTCCCTATTTGTATTCTATATCTTTCATTTGTATTGTATGATTTGTCATTTGTATTTTATAATTTTCCATTTCCATTATATATTTTCCGTTTGCAATGTATGCCTTTTCATTTGTATTGTATCCAAATGATTGTTTATTTTGGTTTGCTGCGAAGGATTTCATTAGTCAACGTCCCGTCAAGAACTTTTCACTGATATTGAGACATCATCAGCTGTAGCTGAAGTATCAAAGGTTTAAACCAATTTTTAACGCTCAACACCGTAGTAGTGGGGATACGTTAACGTGCCAAGACGGGATCTCTGGGTTTTTTTTAAGGTCATATCCAAAAGAACCGCGATTCTCAATTTTAGATGGAAGGCGTTTGGCAAAGGTGCATCTTAGATTTGATGCAGAAATGGCTTGAGAGGGGCTCGAACTCACGACCTTCCAGTCACGAACCAAACGATATATCACTGGCCTGCCGCGACTGATTCTGTGCCTGACTAGCTGAACATGGAAAATTATACAATACCAATGAAAAATTATACAATACAAATGAAAACAAATCAAATATTGCAACGCTTAACATGCCATAGTCTTATAAATTTTATTGTGTTTGATCAGGATATTTTGTGTTAAATTGTCACAGATAAATCGTATGTTCCTTACTCTATGATTTTATTTTTCAAAAACCTTTATGTTTAATAACTATGTAGGATCACCCCGCTGTGGCAGGGGAAAACCCCCACGTCAGATAGCCTATCACATAGCAGGTGCGCTTTTGGTCTTCTTTGTATCTTGCATTACAGTGCTTGCTTTACTTGACACAGCGGTATTAAGCGTGATACATGCTTTGATTTAGCAAGAAATGCAAACAAGGAAGCAGAAATACCCAGATTGAAAAGAGACATAAGTTATTACTATCAAAGTTATCTTTTCTGTCATCTTGAATTTGTTAGTGCTTTGAAATACGATAGCCTTTAAAACTTAAAATGGTTTTGGATACTATAATACATTTGTATGTTCCAATGGAAAACTAAACACGTACCAATGAAATATCACAATACACGTGTTTACTTAGTGCACGAATATTTTCCTTGATGATAAACTTCCATTACAAGTGGGTTTTTTTTTTCATGATGATTTGATAATGTACCATATCCTTTTATCTTTCAGGAGTGGGATAAGAACGTCTTGACCTAGTGACGGGCGGTTCTGCCCGCATTTTTGTACTAATTCTTTACCCATCTGTACTTGCCGCTCTTCGGAATCGAACGAATATATTAAGCATTGCATTTTGTCATGTTAACGGGACATGAACACATCACAATCATGATTTCTCAAAAATTCATAGCAAAAAGTGAAATGTTTATTCAATCGCTAAATGAGCATGATTTTTTTTTTAATTTAGGTGTTAATGCACGATAGTGTGCCTAATCACTGCAGGTCTCGGATAGAACATAACTGTAAGCGCGGTCCTTGTCATCAGACTAAACAAGAGGCCCATGGACTACAACGCTCACCTAATTCAACCTAGTGTTTGTTCTCCAGTAGAAGATTTTAAAAAAGGGAGTTTTCTCTCTCTCTTTATTCCCATGAAAAGAAGATGGGTGAACAAGACAAGACAAGAAAAGTGCCTACGAGTGGATGGATGGGACAGATAAAACTGAAATCATTCTCAAAAGAGTTAGAATTTAAAAGTATGTATATTTAGTAATATACCATAGGTTGTTAGTGAAACACACAAACAATTAAATTATTTAGAAAATAAAGACACAGTCAAAACTGTCAAATTTGACCATTTTTTGGTGGAGTCTGGTTAAATTTCAACGTGTGTGGGTCGACTCTCATTTCATTTTGTAATCAAATACATAGAGAAAACCTAATAGTGTACATTTTTATCCCCAACAAGGAGCAATGGCCCACTATAGCTGAACGACGTTAAAACCTTACACAAAATAACAGTGTTTTGTAGAAATATCCCAAGTCCCATACATTAAAGACGGTATGCATGGGATTAGTGAAATTTTGTGAAAATTGTAAGCAAGTTGGTCCAGTGATCTAAACCGCTGTTTGAAACTCTAATATCTTTTTTTATTTTCATAATGTTTTAGTGGCTAATATATTCTATTGTATCACGGAGTGTTGTTTATATATTGTCAAACAATGAAAATGTCAAACATCAGTTTATCACACATACAAAAAATATACGTTTATATGTTTTTTGCAGAATAGACATTATTCTCGTCTTGTTCACCCAATTTTTTTTGCCCATTTTATGACCCACCTAAGTCAACGGGATCATTACTTAAACTTGAATCCGTACATCCTAAGGATGGCCTATATAATATATTATCATGTAAATTTTTATCTCCGATTTTAGCCCCACCCTAATCCCATGACCCATATAGTTTCTAAACAAAGATTTTTGATTTCTTCCAACGTCCGGGAGCCAATTCAACAAATTCGAATCTATGTATTACCTGTGGATGCTTAGATATTAATATTACTGATAGTGGACCTATTGCCCTCGATGCTCATCACTTAGCGGTAGCTCAGTGGTAGAACATTCACTTCGTAACGGCGAGGTTGTAGTTGTAGATATAGACGAAATGCTGGTAGGTTGCTTTTTTACCTTCAGGGTGTTACAGAGAAGATAAACACGAACTGACAGAGAGTGTTTGTTCACCTGGGAGATTTCTGTTTAGAATTGTAATACAGACTCGCAGCAGGACCCTGACATGAACATATTATTTCAAGCCTCAAAACCAGTCTCGATCAAGTCCGTGATGGTTATAGTCATCAAAAATAAATAAGACCTACAACTCGGCCTCCGTCTTGTAGCTTCCAATATCGAAGTCATCGAATCAATTCGCCATATCCCAGAAGTTAATCAGCTGTTGCACTTTTAGTTGCAGACAGTTTTTTTTAAAATAAAACAGCTAAAATGTATGTTAAATGTTTCTGCTTTATTCATTGATGGAATTCTTGTCTGCTTACAAAATAAACTCTATATCAATAATCTAGTACAATTGACCCAAATACTTTGATGTGGTGGTGATTGTATTCAAACACAAGAAAATCTAATCACGTGATTGACTTCATGTCATCAAAAACTGAAATATCAATTTTGTGAGTATTGTCAAATAAGGAAACAAAATGGCAAATGTAAATATAAAGGCATATTATCAAGAAAATGTGAAGAACAGTGATCAATCTCAGAACTCCTTTATGAATAATCCCGTGGAGATCCGGGTTAGAAAAAGAGTCCTCAGTATCCCTTGCTTGTCGCAAGAGACGACTAAATGGGGCGGTTCTACGGATGAGACCGCAAAACCGAGGTCCCGTGTCACATCAGGTGTTGCATGATAGAGATTTCTCCTTGCTCAATGGCCGTAAGTGCCGAGCATTGGCCTAAATTTTGCAGCCCTTCACCGGCAAAAGTGACGTCTCCATATGCATGAAAGATTCTCGAGTCGGACGCTAAACAATATACAGCAAATCAACCGATCAGAATTTTTAAAAAAAAATTACGATTCGACCAAACATGGACCCCTGGATAGTATTGCGTAGTCAAAATCAGCGTGAAAAGGACGGTCAATCAATTGGTATGAAACACGTCCTATAGGAAAGGTTTTATTAATAAATTAGATCGTTTAACTACTATAGAATATGCGAAATGCTAAGTTTAAACGAGACTGTTGAAATCCCTGTAACATAAACTTATTTGTCTTTAGCCTGCCTCGATTTAAATGATCATACGTAGAGCAAGCTCTTGCGTATCGAATCAGTTGATAGACATAACACCTTATGCAAGTGATAATGGGCTATTGCTATACAAATATGGGAAGTTGACGATGGAGAAGCTGAAGTCATTTTGTTTGTCCTAAGGCTGAGTTGCCGTTCACATCTACGTTCAATAAATTATCCAAATATTTTTTTTCATTTGATGTCGTTTTCAAATGTGGTGACAATTTGTTTTCTTCATACAAAAAATGCATAATATTTACAGATTTTTATGGATGAATTCTTGGCATTTTAAGGTGGTAATACCGACCACAATGTATGTATTTCCTTTATTTTTTATCTTTTATACTTTCATTTTATTTGTAAATGTACCTTTTATAATTGCTTATAACTGTTGGTTTTAGTTTGTTTATAACTTTTATAAGTAAAGTAGACGAGTACCTGTAGATAGCGAAGTCCTTGGAATTTAACTGTCAACTTCCCATATTTATATAGCAATATTCCATCATCACCTGCAAATAACGTTTATGCTTCTTCACTTATTCAATACATGAAAACATGTGTGTATGATTTATTTTTAAATCCACGCGAGCTGCTGACAAATAAGTTGATGTTACAGGGGTTTCAAAAGCCTCGTTTAAAGGTGCATGGTCACAATTTGAGTTGAAAATTTTCATTTTTTAAAAAACTGTTTACGCTGCTCAACTAAGTTATTTCTAATGGTCAGCAAATATTTAATATCAGTTGTCGACTTTAAAAAAAGAGATACAGAGCTCACTAGTTTTTGTTATGTAAACAATGCTCGTGTCATGCCTCTGTTTACTAGAAAAAATTTTCGTTCAAAACAGATTTGATTTTCTTTCAATTCACAAATTAAGGTATATTGCGACAGTGTCCGAAAACCCACCATTTCGCAAGCACATTAAATTAAAACGTTTACTCGGCACAGCTTTAAAGCGCTTGAGTCAAGCGTCTGTCGCTACAAATACTACAGACGATAGACTAGTATCCGAGGTCTTCCGAGTGCAAACGGACAGCTTCGAGTACAAGACTATACAGACGACACCAATGGAGCGTAAGTGATGGGATGTTTGTAAGATCCAAGCGAGGGTTATATTTGAAGAAAAAACAAGGGAGGGTTTTGGAAATTCAAGATCATAATTATGCATTATTATCGTACAATAACGAAACTGGCCAAGATGCTAAAAATTCAGTGGCGTAGCTAGGACCTATAGGAAGTATAAGCACCGATTAAAGCGAGGGGTCTAAGGCCCACAATGGGTCCAGGGCAGTGCCCTGGTGGGGGTTCAGTGGGATGAAACCTCCCGACGGAAAACATATTTCGTGTTTTAGAGATCACTTGGCAACAAATTCTAGGCACATGCAATACACACAATTTTTGTTGTAAAGTTATGTGTAGGCACGTGTCTTATGTGCCTAATAGTTGCTACGCCATTGTAAATGTGTCACTGATTATATGTGACATCAGAAGTGAAGCGGGGATCATCTAGATGAGGATGGGCATGACTCAAATAAAAATTGGAGTGAGAGGATGATAATCACTGGTTAGGCCACTTATCCAAGCAATCTGATTAAATAAAAAACCCACAATGAGTCCACCTATCCAAATAAAAAATGCTTTGCCAAACATGTAAAATGCCGCTTCACCTCACAAACACGGTATGGATTTGCGTTTTTCATTAAAGAAACTTATGAATGAACAACACCCATGGCATGATTTTGTACATTTATATGAAATGTCCAAGTATATATATCCAAAGCGAATATAATGAGATTATATGCTAATGTACAACTTATTAACCTATTGCATACCGAATACATATATATATATATATATATATATATACTCTGCAAAAAAAGAAACGCATAATGGATTTTTTAAGATTTTAGCAGATGTATTTTGGATTATGATTTTACAATAAAAAATGTAGATATTCACTAGAATTGTTTCAATTGAAAACAATTACAGTCAAAACCTTAGATATTGGTGAAAAAAAAGTCAGATCATCACAGTTAAGAACACTTCCTGTCACGTTTAAGTTAGTACCGTGTATGACCACCTCGAGCTGCCAACACAGTTCTGCATCTCCTTGGCATAGAGTCAATCAATGTTCTTACGTTATTGCGTGGAATTGTTCGCCATTCCTGTTGTAACATTTGACGGAGCTGATCGAGGGTCTGAGGCGGAGGTTGGCGCAGGCGCACACGTTTATCCAGTTGGTCCTATAAGTGTTCAATCGGATTCAAATCCGGTGATCTGGAAGGCCATGGTAGCACATTAATGTTGTTCTGCTGAAGGTAGTAAATTGTTAAGCGGGCTGTGTGAGGCCTAGCATTGTCATGTTGGAATAACTCCCTCTGTCGGTCAATTACGCGCATAAGGTGAGGTTGGAGAATTTCGTCTCTGTACCTTTGAGCCGTTAAATTGCCCGGGACATGTACCAGTTCTGTTTTACGGTCATTAGAGATCGCCGCCCACATCATGACGCTACCTCCACCGAAGCTATCCATTTCTTGGACACACGAGGAAGAGAAACGTTCATTCCTGCGCCGGTATACACGGATTCTTCCATCACGTTTCTGTAGCAGAAAACGGGACTCATCGCTGAACCAGATTCTACGCCAGTTGCGGAATGTCCAGCCCCTCAATCTGTTGCACCATCGGACTCTTTCTCGTCTGTGTAACGGTGTCAAAACTGCTCCAAAATACGGTCTTCTGGGTCTAATGCCATATTGTCGAAGTCGGTTGCGGACTGTCTGCGAGCTGATTCTTCTCAATCCAGGTATTCCGACTGCAGTAGCTGTTGCAGCAACGGTTCGATTCCGTAGATGAAAGACCCGGATGTAGCGATCTTGTCCAGGAGTCGTAATGCGAGGTCGCCCACTCCTCGGTCGGTCATTAGTAGAGCCAGTCTGCTGGAATCTGTTCCACAGCCGAGAAATTGTGCTCTGATTTACGTTTTCAGTTCGTGCAATCTCACTTTGGGATACTCCGGCCTGGAGACGGCCAATGACGATATTTCGAGTAGCAGGGTCCAACCTTGGCATGGCAGCATTTTAACGTTATGATGAATTCAAGCTTCAAACTTCGTCCTTTTATACGCTTTAATGTAGTGGTTGAATTAAGCACAAAGTTCTCGTGAAAAACGTAAGCCAAATTCCATGGCGATAGAGGTGATGTGCAATTTTAGAGAGTCGCCGAGCTAATTTGGCAGAGAGCCAAATCAAATGAACAGACCTTTAAAGTTTCATACTTACCTGTAAAAAATCAATTACTCAATTGACCATTTCAGTTTACCTGGTAAAATACATAATTTGCATTTTTAAAATTTCAAAAGGGCTATGCGTTTCTTTTTTTGCAGAGTATATATATATATATATATATATATATATATATATATATATATAAGCGGGGTTATATTTCACTTCACAGGTAGATTTAAAAGCATTGATAGAGATTAGGGGGTAAATTATAAATATATTGATGAATATTGTGTTCAATTAGTTTTGAAACATATAATAAATAATAAAAATTTCTAAAATAATGAATGATATTTAAAACAAAATATTAGCATAGAATTTAACAATCTGCTGACCACTTCTCATTGATGGGGGGGGGGGGATATTTCATTTACCTCTTGTTAAGGAATCTCTTTCATAAAATCTATATTTTCTAAACAGTTTTTTTATTTTTTAAAAAAGTGTAATTTTATGAAATTTATGGACTTAATTCTTTTCTGACGGAGGTGTCCAAGACAAGATTAGTGAACTTCCTAAAACAAACATTCTGCAGGTAAAATTTCTTTTAAATTTTGCAAAAGAAGTAGTTTAATATAACAAAAGAGTCCTGTAATTTACAAAAAAAAAATATTTGAAAATTTTGCGTTACCTGTTGTGTACTATCTTAATTCTGAACAAAATTAAACAGTTTCTAGTGTTTTTCACAACAATAATAAATATGATATTTTATATAAGCAATCTATATGTAAACAAAAACATGCCACTTGCCTTTTTTACATAAGAATTATGAATGCTGTATTTCATTTGCAGCTCAACAACTGACATACAAATTTTTGCTGGTCATTATAAATACCTTAGTTAAACGTTGTAAACTTTAAAAATGAGAAAATAGAATTCGAAAATATTCATATTAAATCGTGTTTATGCCTCCTCCGCATTTCGCAAATTGTATGTTCCTAATAATGATCTGATTTGTAAATGCAACCTGTCATTAGGTCGAATGCGGTCTGACTTGGTTCGAACTAATCGCTTGAAGTGGTGTAAAAGTGCCGATTCTGGGAAGATACTTCAAAACATGACACCATCCATAATGATGGGAACAAACACACCATTGAAAAATAGGCTATTGATGACGACAACAAAGAACATGGGGAAACCCCTGGGACAGGACTACGGTAGACATTAAGATCTAAATTAGACAAAAGAAGAACAAAATGGTGTCTACGTCCTGCGACCTATATACTGCTGTTGTAACGTACATGTGGTTTTTCCAACTATTGTAGATAACATAAAAGAATGACATCAATTTAATTGAAAATGGAAATTCCATGACTCTGTATAAGAAAGATCAACTATCATAGTAATTCATATAACGAGGATGCAATGGATCAAAAGCGTGTCTCTCTGAATTTTTTTTTTTTTTTGTGACGTAAAACTGTATCTCCATTATATTATGATATAGGGTGTGCCTATTAAACGAAATGAACAATAGGGGTCGAGATATGGGACTTGCTAAAAGAGACATGAATCCAGTCATCCGAGTCATAAAACAGATAAAAACATGCCTGAAACAAATGAGTAAACACGTATCTTTAAATACAGTGACGATAGTATCCTAACAGAAGGAGATGGTATCGACTATCATCCAAACGGCTTGACAGCACAGACTTTCAATGTTTTAAATATACATAATAAAAATCATTTTCCTGTAAACAAGCTATTGAATAGTTTGTTTACAGGAAAACATTTTTATGCCCCACCATGAATAAAGCTGGAGCATAATAGTGTTTGTCATGTTCGTCTTCCGTCCTTCCGTCACACTTCGCGTTTAGCTTAGTTTCAAAGAAACTATTCAAAATATTTCTATCAAACCTTATATGCTGATACATATAGGTGACATCTATTCAACTGTATCAATATAGTTTTTTTTACCTTGACATTTCCTTTGACCTTGACCTCATTTTTCCTTGCTTAGTGTTTAGCTCAGTTTCAAACCAATTATTGACGATATTTTTATGAAAACTCTTACATATTAGTCGTAGAAATTTTACTGTGGTATTATTTCCTGTCCTTGTCTGTACCTGTGACCTTGACCTCACTATTCCCTATTTTGTGGTTAGCTCAGTTTCAAACAATTAATGAATTGTTTTGCTCCACTCTGAATATGACCGGGCATATAGAGTTTGACATGTCCATTTCCATTAAAAATAAGGATTTGCATTTCATGTGAATGTTTTTTTTTTTCTTTTCGTAGAAGTAATTTGGAATAATGATAACCTTTCTATTTATAGCTAGGCAACATTTCACCAATGCAAAATTGCTATTTATCTATATGACAGTTATTTTTTTCCATTGTAGTGAATTTGAATAATATTCAAAGCGAAATGAATGGGTGATATTTGAGTCAAAAAAGTTGTTTAAAGATAAAAAAAAAATTGAAAAAGGTGTTTTTAGAAAGAACACTTCACTTTGCCATATAAACAATGCATTAGATTGAATAACAATAAGGGAGAGTGCTTGAAAGTGTTTTGTTTTAATCTATATGTGATATGCCTCGTAAACAACTCAGATTTAAGTGATTAGCTTTTGGAATAAATAACAATAGAGAAGAGTCTTTCAAAGGTTCTCTTTATTTGTATACATATAAAAACACTGCATTTCTCTTCTAATTCATTAATAAGGTGAGTGGAAAAGTATGCAGATTTTTTCTTTCTCTATTGAAAAGCTAAAAAAAAAATTTTCACATGAAGGAGATTATTTCCCGTCAAACATCCTCTTTAGTTATCTTTAATATGCATAATTAAAGTCCAGTATTTTAATTTTTTGACGAAATGGAAAAATTCAAACTATTTTCCATTGTGAATGGGGCAGAATATCGGCCCATGAGAATGTACCAATAAATCCCTGTTATTTTTGTTGTTGTTGTTGTTGTTTCCTTTTTTGGGGGGGTGTGTGTGTGTGTTTTTTATTTTTTTTTATTTTTTTTTATTTTTTTTTTCTTTGTTTGTTTTGTTTTTGGGGTTTTTTTTATATTGCATCACAAATGTCACACAGGGCTGGGCATTCATGTCCTATGGGCGTTTTTTATTATTATTTTTTATCAAAATATAATACCGGTCGCGGTAGATCAGTGGTTAAAACGTTCGCTTCGTAATTGGGAGGTCTTGAGTTTGAGCCCCGCTCGTGCCATGACCGCGTCAAAGCTAAGACGTAAATATAGGTAGTGACTGCTCCTTCGCCAAACGCTAGGTATTTAGAAGTGAGAATCACGGGTCTTTGGGATATGACCTTAAAAACGGAGGTCCCATGTAATGGTAGGCGTTGGCACGTTAAAGAACCCTCACTGCTACGGCCCTGAGCGCTAGGCATAGGTCTAAATTTGTGGTACTTCACTTACAACTGGTGATGTCTCATTATGAGTGACAAATTCTCGACGAGACGTAAAACAAATAAATAAATAATCAATCAATCAATAAAACAATGTTAAAATATTTAAACGTCGAGATCCTGTGCATGACAGTTCGCTTTACTGAACGTGTGAGGTTACTTGTCGATTGAATGAAAGGAACACTATTTTGCATAACACAGTACCCGACCATACCACCGGTGGCACTGAGTAATTAGATCGAATGGCTGTTTACGAGAATTCTGTCATAAACAACAAGTGGTCCGTCACAATCTAATTAAAATCAGACCTTTCTGATCCGCTCCGTAAGCGGATCAAAAAGGTTCCTTTTTAATTAGATTGGGTCCTTCAATGAATGAAGTAGTAAAATGAATACAAGAAGGAATCATTAGCAGTGTTTTATTCAATACAATAACTTGATTATACCAGGCTTTGTTTCTTGAACAGACGATGTGGGAAATCATCGGGAAAATGTATTGAATAATGCATCAATAAAATCTTACCGTTAATGTCTGTTTACAGATTGAACGTGGGAGTGTATAAAATTTCAGATAAAAGAAAATCGGAAGATTTTATTAGACATGGTAAAAATGTACATTACACAGCGCGTAATTATAAACTGGCAGATTTAGAAATACTAGTTACTGTATTAAAAATCATAATATATTTTTCTGATTACTGTTAATACACATGCTTTTTTCCAATCTCATAAAGAAATAAAAATGTTTTATTTTGGTTTATGTGGCCTATAGTGCTCATGGAATAAACATGCATTTTCTCTTATTTTCAGCTTATTTTTTCACGTTTAAGTATGCATTATTTGCTGTATTTTAATAAGTTTTTTTTTATACATTTCGAAGTACATAGGTACATACGTCTATTTTGATAAGTGCTCTATGGATTGGGATGAGTTGAAGTGGTGGGCACGCTTGGGGAACTTTACTTGAAAATGACATTTGACTTTAAGATCCGCTTGGCTGGTTTGTTTCTTTCCGGATCGACTGGCAATTTATTTGAAGCCATTTTGTCAAATTTGATGTAATGGTTCCATAGATATTGTGGGGGGGGGGGGGGGGGGGGTTAAATCAAGGTTTTCGGGACATTTTCACCGGTATTATTTTCCTAGTTTTGCAATGATGCAATTCACGATCCCGGACCGCGGGAGGAAATAGTCATTAGCAATTTGCACTAGTTGCGGTTTATTAAATGACAACGGATATTCTCGAAAAATGTGTCTTTTTTTTCTTTTAAATTTTGTTTCATAATCAGTCGTTGTGGATTTTTAAAAGTTCTTTTTGAATTTTTCGTTTTTATTCAGAACGTCATGGGCGGATTGTACATTGATTTGACTATTCATTTCTCCGTAATTCTGAGATACAGTTTCCAAGTCTACGTTGCCTCGGACTTGTTCTAATTTACATGATGATGACAGTTTGAACATTGCTTCCTAAACCCAGGGAACTACTTTGTCACAAAATTTAATTTTGAAATTTTGCAGATGTTCCTTTGCACTCTCGCACTGGACTTCCAACTCTAAAATTTTCTGGTTTTAGAATATTTACCGAATGCTCGATGGGTGTCTTGTATGTGAACTTGTCAAATAGGTCCGTGGTGTCCTTTTATGCAGTAAAATGGATGTCGTAACCACTCTGGCTGGTGCACACTAGGGTGGCTCAAGAGCCTCTGTAAACCCTTTTTAATTGATATTGACAGTAGAATCCGCTGAGACAAATTCCCAATTACCTGTTATAATGGTTTTTCCCCAGTTAAATTGACATTGTCGCCGTCTTTATCTTGGTATACAAATATAGCTGCAGACTTTAACCCAATTTCTGAAATTGTCGCACCTTATAGTCCAATCAATGATGAAAGTTCGGAAAAACCAACGTATAAAGGAGATACACGTTTACAATATAACCCCATCGTTATTAAAATGATTTTTAGGTATACTTTTCGAAAAAACCTCGCTATGATTGTTAATTTAAACAATATTTTTATTATGTTGAAAACATAATTGGATTGGACAGCAGGTATTGCCTATATAAGTCCTCTCCATACAACATACATATAGAGAAATGTTTGATTACATATTTGTATAATTACAGATAAATGGTGACAATGAAACATTATAATAATATTGGATTAAATAAACTGTTAGTAACAGCAAAATATAGATTATTGATGTGTTTGAAAAGTGTATTCTAATTTGTAACAGAATACAATAATATTGAATTAAGCAGACTGTTAAGTAACATCAATATAATATACATTAATGATATGTTTCAAATTCTGTGATAATTTACAACTTAGTGTATGACCGACAAGAGTAAATTAGATATAGATATCAAGAATTACTGAAAAGAAAAGAAAAAACAAGAAACATATAAACAGGTTGGTTCTGTGGCCTGAGAATGAAATTAATTAAACGAATCTAGTTGTGGACAAGATAAATCCATGCACAATTTTGAAAATTGCAGCATTTTGGTTATAACTAAGGTTATTGTCACCATTCAAAATGAGTGTTAAAGATAAAGGTAATGATAATTGCAGATTATTAAAACTTTGTATCAATCGTTGTCTCTGTATGCAATATTTTGGACACTTCAGGAAAATGTGAAGTGTTGATTCAGAACTACTTTTACACATGTCACAATTTGGATTTTACCTAAGAAAATTATTACATAAATCAGCATTAAGATTTGCTAGCCTTATTTCGCAATTGACAATGCAGTATATTTGCTTTACGATGACCATCATTGTAATGTATCTTACATGTCTTAGGTGTAACGGAATACATACTTTTTATGACACGCTTGAATGATGACATAGTTGGAAGACGTCGAATATCAAAAGGTAGGTCATGGCACAACTTTATAGTTGAAGGTATAAAGCTATTCATGAATGAAGTTGTTTTCGCTAATGGGATATTAAACTTGTCCTGATTTCTTAATGAATGAGGATTGGTTGTTACTCTTAAAGAAAACCTTTTATATTTTAATTTTATGATAGAATTTATATAATATAATATTTATTGTGTCTTCCTAAATCCAGTCAGTGGGGATCCGGGTTAGAATAGATCCTGAGTACCCCTTGCTTGTCGTAAGAGGCGACTAAATGGGGTGGTCCTTCAGATGAGACCGCAAAAACTGAGGCCCCATGTCACAGCAGGTGTGAGATGATAGAGATCCCTTCCTGCTCAAAGGCCATAAGTGCCGAGCATAGGCCGAAATTAAATTTTGCAGCCCTTCTCCGGCAATGGTGGCGTCTCCATTTTAGTGAAAGATTCTCGAGTGTGACATTAAAGCAATACAAGCTGTAACTGACGGTATATTTCAACTATAGAATTATGCAATCTGAAGGAAATTCAGCAAAATAAACAAGGGAATATTATTTGAAAGCATACCTACAATGAGCGTTTCGTATCAACCGCCATTGCATCGTATACACGGACATGGGAACGATAATTGCCGAACATGATCGAGTTGCACCGAGACCGAGGTCATACAAAGATGGAGATTGACTTGAGTAACTACACATTCCGTTGGTTTTGAAATATTACATTGTACCATGAATGACGTTAAGTATTATAAGTGTAAGAAAGTAATTAGATTACGCAAATTTGTTATGGATTTGGCATATTAAATGTTTACAAATTTGACACGTGCACAGCGCCTCTCGTTCGGAGATTACGAACAGGAATTACTATCGGAATGACAATGATTTATAAATCGGCATTTTTTGTTGATTTGACGGGTTTATTGCTTTAGATTCACCCTGATTCTATGAAATTATATATATTCAATCAGAAATATGTTATAATATTTGTTCTTTTATTTTTCAATTTATTTACCGTCAGTTGCAGCTTGTATTGCTTTAAACAATAACCAACCAACTCTAAATTCGAGCAAAGCAAGCAAGATGGACAATAAGTCATGAATATAGTAGCCCCTTTAACTTTTCTTTTTATTTATTCATTTTCATAGTAATTTACACAAACACCTTTCATTCACACTTTCATACATGTTGGAAAAGAAGGGTATATACATATATATATATATATATATATATATATATATATATATATATATATAACAATATTTATGACGCTTTGAAAAGACATTTCCTCTTGGGCCATCTGGTTTTATAATTGCACAGGTATTTTATTACCTTTCCTCTTCTAAAACATAGTAACTATATGAATATTTCAAAATATCATTAAATGCTATACTGATATTTTTTTCTGGATTGATGATATAGATATAGTTTCACTAACAGGATTATTAAATTTATAGCTATATATTCTCTTTCACGAAGACCAAAAATAACAGTTTTCACACCAAATACAATTCTGTCTCCAGACTTTTGAAAAATCCAGCCTGACAATACTAGCCAAATCATAGAAACTTGTTGACAGTAAAAAAAAAAAAAAAGAACTGTGTCATCTGCATATTGTAATAGACATACTTTTTCTGTCCATATTTTAATGCCTTTGATATTCTTATTTGTCGTATTATATGTCCTAAGATTTGTACGCAGAGAGTAAATAAATAAGGAGATATCGGGTCACCTTGACGACATCCCCTGCCAATTTCAAAAATTTTGAAAAAATACCATTTTGAATAACACATACTTTAGCTTTATTACATAATACTGAAACTCATTTGATAAGATTAGGACCAAAATTTAAAAGAAATGTAAAGTATTAAAAATAATTTTCCAAGATATGGAGTCAAATGCTTTTTCAAAATCTATAAGTAATATCATACCAGGAATATGTTTTTCATATGTAGCATTAATTACATCATAAATTATTCGTGTGTTTTCTCCGATAAATCTATCTTTGAGGAATCCCTTTTGATTATCATGAATTAATGAATTAAAAAAAAATTATATGTTGTGTTAAGAAGTGATATTGGACGCCAATTTGACAAGAATTCTTGGTGCTTATCATCTTTTGGTAAAATAGAAATGATACCTTGTTTCTGAGTTACAGATAACAAATAACATTAAACCCAAAATTTATTGTTCTAATTAAAAAGCTTCCAAGATTCTTCCAAAAAAAAATTTAAAACATTCTACTGTAAAGCATCGCTTCCTGGACTTTTGTCATTTTTCATTTTTTTTTTTTATTGCAGTGAGGGGCTTCCGCATGATTTATACATCCTTCTAGGTTATTGAACATGATGTCATCAAGTACTTTGATATCATTCTTATTGATAATAGTTTCAAGATCCACGTCCTGCAATTTATTATCACAACAGAATTTCTTCTAAAATTTCTCAATTTCTGATAAAACCTCTGCCTGTGAGTTAATAGTATCAGATTGCTTTGTATAAGTTGGTTTACAGTTTTATTAATGAAGTTTCTTTTTTTTAAAATTAAGACAATGCTTTGTCGCTTTTTCACCCTGTTCAACCCACTTAAGTTTAGTTCTGTCAAAAAGGTCTTTAATATAATCTTTTCTTATTTCTTCCAAACTATTTGGGGCAGCATTTAACTTTTCTACAATTTCTGTAGAATCATTATTGTTTCTCAATATATGATTCTAAATATTTTAATAAATAAGAGTTGTTAAAAACAGTTGATCATGTATGAACATAATAACTCCAAAGAGATCTAACTTGTTTATAATCATCAACAGTAAAATGAGTATCTTGTAACAATGAAATTGAGATTATTTTTTTATTTTTGCATTAAATAATTAAGTACGTCTCTCCTCTTTTCTAGCCCCCAAGACCTCTGCAGTTCAATGTAATAATATTAAAACTCATTTTCATATTGTATTAAATAGCAATTACAATCTATACTGTGGCTTGACATGTGACGAAATAAACGTAGTAATTCAGACGTTTTCGACAGAAATAAGAATATGATTTCCTTCCTAACAAACAAACTTTCATACAACTTCTGTACCAAGACAAAAACAGACAAACAAAAGGAATGTTTTGCACAATTCCACAAAGGGCTCACAGGTTAGACAAAATTATCTCATTGTAATGTTCACTTCACAGCGAAAAAACAAATCGGATTAGAGTACGTCCAACTAAATAAAAACCCAACCCGGCTCGATTAACCTTTTTCGGATTTTTTTATCGCTGTCCTCAAAAATATCAAATTTAAGTCTGCGTTTTCTGCGCTGTCCATTGATAGATCCGTTAATGTACCAGGTCGCGGATATCCTTTGATCCTGCAGAAGTCTGGATATTAGCGCTGCATTATCTTGTGTTACATCGTCTGTTGCCTTAACGTTTCTTTGATATCTGATTGTTTTTTCATTACCTTTATTTTTGCTTCACTGCTCCGTAGCTTTATTATAATCGGTCAGGGCTGATCTTTCTTCCCTGGGATCCTATGCATCGCCAATACGTTACTTTTTACAATCCTCTCACCCACATCATCTTATCGAGGACGCCTTTATAACTTGTAGGAGTTTTTCCCCTTGGTTTTCTGGAATACCGTAGAATTTAACATTATTCTTCCTAGTTCGTTAAAATTTGCTTAGAAGATTGCTGATTTTCTCATCCATTCATTATCTTCTAATTCATTCAAATCCTCGTCTTGATTTCTGATTTCTTTTTGTAATTCTGTGTAATTTCTCCTTCAGTTTAGTTACGTCCTCATTCATCTTCTTCTCGATCTTTTCTTGATAGCTATCGAATAGCTCCTCCACAACACCTTTGATGATTGTTCGAATATCATAGGTCTTAATTGTCTTTTTAAGTTCTTTGTTTATCTCAGTCATTTGTGTTTGGATAATATCCATTGTTGTTTGCATGGATTTTTCTTTCGGAGTTTTTGGGGTGGAATCTGAGGGAGGAATTTCCTATTGCCTGTCCTTTTGACTGTTTTTGTGGTGATTTATTAGAAATTAGAGTTGTATTTCTGCGAGGTGTAACACCACTGGTAGCCATATTGAAATATTTCTCGAGAGTATTCATGTACTATAAATAGATTTTACTCACTATCGCCTCGATGTTCAACACTCCTTAAAAATGTCACTCTTCTCGAACACCACTTGACAAAATTACTGCACCCGTTCTCACTATGCTAATATTCACACTTTGTCCATATCTAAATCCCATTAGAGCTACCAAAACTTGTCAACCTCTTGCTCCCTTGCACAGCATGACTAGCCATGACCAGCGCGATTTTTTGGAATCTGCCTCCTTCAACTTGTTGAGGATTAAAAAGGCATGTTTTTATAGCAAAATTTTATGATTTAATTTATTTATTTCATTTTATCTATAAATACATAGAAGGAATGCGGAGTGGTAGGTTGTGGGAACGTTCGAATTGTTATTCCTTGAACCAATTAAATTATGCACATTTCCCTAGCAATGAAACATTTGCAATGATCAATAGTATATACTTGTACATCTATACACACTTTTCATATTCTTGTACATCTATAAACACTTTTCATAAAAATGGAAAATCAGTGTAACAGCTAAAATTGAATTTTATTTCGCGTATAAGATATGTTACCTCTTTCAAAATCGTTGCTACGTGCCTTTTTCAGAACAAAACACTCTTCGTAGTATGCGAGTAAAGTTTAACTATACTCTGTTCACTTATACAAAATATTTTTGCATGCTAATAATTTTTCAGAGAAGTATACATGATGAATAAAGTGCTTCAACAAATTTTAAAAACCTTGTCCCCTCCCCCTCCCGAGAAACGATGCTCGTGTCTGACTATTTGGACGAGTTAAGAACGAGCGGATTTCAAATAGATTTATCGCACCTTCCAGTTTAATACGAATTTACTTGTCTAGATAGTGCACACATTTTATATGTTAAAATTAGAACTAGGCTCTGATACTTTAGATATAATTTTAGGAGGATGACATGGAAAACAAAATAAATTTGGAAGAGCACATACATGTAATGTGGTAAAGAACAGATTGAGGACATGCGGATGATGGTAATCAAGGAAGGGATGTTTCAATTCCAGTATTACCGAAAGGATTACGTCGAAAGCTGGTATTTCTGTGAATTGCACTACCTCAATTTGAAAAAAAAATATGCATCTCTTGGTACCGTACTGTCTGCAGAAGAACTCGTCGTGGAATGCACGATGAAATAAAAAACATAGTGTACATCCTTATTTCGTTGTTGTGTGCTCTACTTTTAGTATCATGGAATTTCCATTGCTTCGATATACGTATATACTGGAAGTTAGACTGTCGTCTGCAATATTTAGTAGATTGTTTACAGATTTTGAAGATGGTTTGATTTATTGTTTTACGTCCCCTTGAGAATTGTTCACTCGTATGGAGACGTCACCATTGCCGGTGAAGGGTTGCAAAATTTAGGCCTATGCTCGGCACTGACGGTCTTTGGGTAGAGGTTGATCGTTATCGTGTCACATCTGCTGTGACATGGGGTCCCAGTTTTTGCGAAGGACCGTCCCCATTTAGTCGTCTCTTACGACTAAGGACCTATTCTAACCCGGATCCTCACGGGGATTTGAAGATGGAAGAGAAAAGGAAAACGTGTCACCCAATGTTAAAAAATAGTATGTTATTAATGAGGAACGAGGGATATATCTTACATCATATTGCGGATACATTATTATTCGTCGTGCAACAGGTTCTGATGTAAATGTAAGGTGAGGGGAAGCACAGAAAACAAACCTCGAGGCGGACGACCACGAATTCTGGGTCCCTGAGATGAACGATCTTTAGTGAGGCTGGTTCGGATTAATCGTAAAACTCTTCTCGGTGATTTAACCAGCACATTTAACCAACACAGACTTATACTAGTATCTCAACTAACAACACAGTGATGTTTATATCTGCAAGGGTACCACAGGCGTGTTTATGAAGAAGACAGTGAGAGTAAGCAAACCGTGAAAAGTGATTGACCTGGTGCAGGAGTAAAGTGAGCTGGAATGTAAATGGTCAGTGGGATAAAGTAATCTTTTCTGATAAAAGTCAACTTGTTTTGGGTGTAAACCAGAGGATCTTTATAAGGGGCCGCAAGGATGAAGCCGAATCTTCCGACTGTCTGTCCCCCGACCCAGCGAAAGATCAGTGCAATGATTGGGTATTGCAGAACCCGGCATGGTGTGGGAACTATAACAAATGTGGATGGTACTATAAGCAGGCACAAGTACAAAGAAATCCTGGAAAATAATCTGTGACCTGTAATCGCACGACATTTACCTGACCAAAATTGCTTGTTTCAAGATGACAATGCCCCTATACATAGAGTCCTAGACGTTGAAAGTCTAGATATGATGCACTATCCATCAGCTGACCAGCACAGTCGCCTGATTTGAACATCGTAGAAAATGTGTGGTTAAAACATAGGAGGTGATTGCAATATTGCTGAAAACATCAGGACTGTTGAACTTTTACATGCGATCACCTAGGAGTGGCAAGGTTTGACTGTTGATTATAAATTTTTCTTCTAAAGTGATCATGGTGAAGGGTGAAATGACAAAATACTAAAGAAATATTTGTCTTTTTATTACATTTTTCCCATGTAAACAATCCCCTAACGCAAAGTAAACAAACGTCATCACGTCACGTTTGCCAGTGACTTACGACACACGTCTGTACATGTATATGTAACAGATTTACATTACCAAAGGACAAAGTAGTGTATTGACGGTATATGATCGCTAATTTCACGGAATTTTCATAATCTGTCTTTTGTTCATGAATTGTATAAATCAAGGACTACAGACATTGATACTAGCTAAACTCCACGGTAAGAAAAATGACAATGTTCAACAATGACGTTATAAATACGCCAAACATGGAATGATTAACAGAAAATGTTGGGTTTTTTTTAAATCGTATTATGATTTTACGGGAAGTTTCTAGTATACCGGCCCCCAAAAGCACGCGACTGCGCATGAGCATTTATTTCCCTTGACGTTACTTAACACATCGCCTTTTTTATTTTCTCTTCGGATGCTGAGAAATTATCAATTATTTCTTTAAAAGGTCCTGCGGCGTTTGAGCGAAATTAAGCCTGGAGTTGGGGTGGCAGCCCCCAACAAGTTAAAAGATAATAAAGAAAAAATATCACTTGCCTCGCATAACAAAATTATTAGGGCTGTTGTTAAAGTCTGAAGGGCAGGTTGTTTTGTTTGGTGAAGCGGGTTTAATGTCAGTCTTTGGATATGTTGTGGAACGAGCAAGGTAGGTATACACGATTTTAACAAGGTGGAGAAATTTTAGAAATGGGTCAGTAAAATTATCAAGGTACTTTATACGTACATATTATTGCCTGACGTCTCAGATAACGTTTTTGTTGTTACCCACAGGTGAAGATTTTTAGTGGTCTCTTAGTCGATTCAATGGTGTTAATGTGCGCTTCATTGTCTGTGTCAACAAAATGAAACGAATTGCACTTTCAGACGTTCAAATCCTTCCTTGTCTGATATGTTGTAAGCTCACCAGCAGTCACTTATGATAGTAGTTTCGGGTAAAAGACAAAAGATTGAAAAAAAATGATGATTGAAAGTAAAGTTCCTCGTGATCTGTCCGCAACTTTGATAAAAAACAACAACAAAAACAAAGAAAAAAAACCCTCCACCGTTTTGTATCTCTTTCTCTTCCTCCAAATATCCAAACACCGTCCTCCTATAGGCCCTTGTCAATTTTTTTTTCCAAATTTGGATTCGTCTATTTCTACAGTAATAGAACTTATAGCAATATGAATTGTAAAGCAAGGAAAGAAAACAGACATTGGTTTGATAACGAGCGTAACCAAGCAAGAAAATTGTTCAAGTCAGCTGATAGGAAATATAAGAAGTTTAGAACAGAAAATGCTAAGATGGCTAAGCTTGTTACGGAGAAAAAATACTAAAAAATTATGAATGCTTGCATTAAGGAACATGACAGGGAAGTGCGTTGTAAAATAAAAAAAAAATTAAAAACAGCAAATCCCCAGGAATATTGGAAAATCATTAATACTGGTACAATACAGGTATGGATATTGGTGCTCTATGTGACTTTTTGAGGAATTGCATCAAGGGGAGCAACCCGATGATGAACATTTTGTTGCGTACTTACCTAACAATTTTAATCTTGACGGTGTAAATGAAATATTGAATATGCCAATATGCGAGGAAGAAATAGTAAAGGCTGTTGAGGGTTTAAAATGTAATAAGGCTTGTGCAAAGGATCCAAATTGTCAATGAGTATATTAAACACTCTGCCAGTAAACTTATGAATGTTTATATCCAGTTTTTTAACATTATTTTTGATACAGGTATTTTACCAGATGTCTGGCTTAAGGGCAATATAATTCCTATTTACAAGAATAAAGGATCTTCAGGTGACCCAAAAAACCATTACTTCTGTTAGTTTCCATATTAAACACTAGATTATCAAAGTATTCCAGTGAGGTGACCTTAATATATGAAAACCAAGCTGGTTTTAGGAAAGGCTATTCTACTATAGACCATATTTTTGTACTCAAAATGTTAATTGACTACTTTATGTGTAATAGAAAAAAGAAACTGTATTGTGCTTTCGTTGATTTTGAGAAAGTTTTTGATAAGGTTTGGAGAAATGGTCTATGCCATAAGATGCTAATGCGTAATATCACTGGTAAAATGTACACCTTAATCTATAATATGTATCGAGGCATTAAGTCACGAATTGTCCATGATAATAAATTTTCAGACTACTTTATGAGTAATAACGGAATTCGTCAAGGCGAGAACTTGTCACCATTATTATTATTATTTTTTTGTATTTGAATGATTTAGAAGAATTTTTTGTAATGAATAATGTCACAGGTTTAGATTGATTGATTGATAGATTATTTGTTGCCTTCCGCCACATTCAACAATTTCTCAGCCCCCCTTGTATTAAATGGAGCAAAGGTCACCACCTCTGATAACATTCTCACATTAACAATATTTAGTAAATTCTTAAAAGTCATTCATCATACTCTGCCCCCTCTATAGTGAATCTGTTTATATTGCTGCAGTTTGTACATATGTATATATTGTCAACACATTATGTTGTATATTTATGTATTTTCTCAATACCTTTGAACTATTGGTAAGGAGAATAAAGAAACTTGAAACTTGATACAATTTTCTCGGGTCCCCCGAGTTTTTCAGAATCTTCTTTCTAATATACAGGTGCTCACTTCAAGAAAATAATTAAACCAATCTACCACTGTCTGGCACGCAATGCCAATTTGAGATGAAAAATGATTCATCTGCCTTGTAAACCCCAAGTGTATGTAATCAAAATAACTTTACCCAATGATAATTTATGATTTTCAAACCAGGTTCCAATCAGAATGGACACTTTTTTATGGCATTTCTTCTTTAAACATCTCAACACATGCTCATCAATAGAATAGCTGGAATCGTTTCGTATTCCGAACTTTCCACTTCCACATTTATTACATTTAAGTCCTTCTTAAGTGACTAAGACACAGCAACTGGCAAACTTTCTCATATATATCGGCGCGAGCGAGATTCGAACTCGCGCCGACTAGAAGTGAGAGGCCTTTTGACTTTGAGCGCGATGCTGTAACCACTCGCCCACGGAAACACCTCAAAACGTATGTAGGTATGAAAAAGCTTGTCTGGAATTTGCGGTACTTTCCAAACTATTTATTTGTTAACCAACTTAAACAGGAATGCGGAGATTGCCGTCCGGAGGCGTTTGTACGCATGTGCGAGATTTATCGTGTAAAAGGCTTATTCCGCACTGACGGCGACATTTTTTCCAGAGGGATTACGGGTGATACGTGCGCATTATTTTTCAGCTGAAGAAGAGCAAGTCACGTGATTTGTATGTTTAATCATTGAAACAAGTTCGCAGCATTGCTTCGCGACGCGAGCTTCTCTCGCTATCAGCGTTGTTCTTTATTTTGCATTTATTGAAATCACCGTTCACGACACTGCAGTTCTTTTTTTTTTTCTTTTCAGGTAACATTCTTTGTCATATTTCCTCTTCCTAACACATGTGCGCTAACATACTAGCAGCGGTGTCTATTGCAGTAATTTTCATTTAGCATTTCTTATTTTCCTTATTTACACAATATTTTGAAACATGCTTGTAGGGTGACCACGTGTTGTTTACGACAAAATGCTGTAATGAAAGTCTCGTAAACATCCATTTAATCCGATTGGTCAGTGCTACCGATGGTATTGACGGATATTGTGTTTGATATGCAAAATAGTATTCATTTTATTGAATTCAAACGATTAAGCGAGGAGTACGATCGTTTCGATAACAGCGTGCTACTTCGCTTGATCGAGCGCGCAAATTCACTCACTGATTGGCCGTATGGTTTCAATAGAAGTGAGTTTTGTTGACCACACTGAGCCTTTCCTTCCATCGATTGGTCACTGAGAACAAATTTCATCGGTATCTCTGAGAAGCTCGCCAAAACATTGGCACGCTCGATTTTGCGAAGTGAGATGCTGTAATTTAAACGATAGTAATGTGATATTCATTGTATGAAAATCTCGCACGCTCTGTGAAGCGAATTGTCACGCTGTTGTTGGAAGAATAATAGTCTATCTCTCAATTTGTAAGTTTCGGATATTGTCCAAACAAGAATAGAAATGGTTTTTACCGGGATAAAAAAAACTGACACAGAGTGTACGAAGTGGACGTTGGAGCCCAACATTACAAATTGCTGTAGTGATGACTCAAAAATATATGTATTGACTGATTTTATTTCGGATATGTTAAAGCTGAACTTTAACTTACTATTTATGAAAGTTTTGGAAACTTTTATTACTGCTGTAATATATAACATTGTATTCTGTATAATGTCAGTTTCATATTTTGTTAAAATTTTCAGATATTAACTAACAATTCGTTCCCATGAAATAAAATTCGTTGCTACGATTTTATTTTTAATTAGGAACAGGCTATATGTTACATTAACTTTCATTACCTAAATCAACATATAACCTCCTTGTCAGTGTCATATTGTTATTATATAATCTCGCTTAACAAACGTCATGTCTTGCAATTATGCAATCCAGAATAAATCTGTAACAAGTTTAGTAACTTTAGTTCATATACGACATGTCTGTGTCTGTTTTTTCATGTTGAAGTACGATGAACATATATAGTTTTTGAGAACATTAACGTAATAGGGCTTCCATGCACTTTCAACGACTCCAATTTAAGACAATCAAGAGTCTAACGATAAACTAAAACTTCAATTTGTTATGGAGAAACTTAGTTTGTGTGTGTGTGTGTGTGTGTGTGTGTGTGGTGTGTGTGTGTGTGTTGTATGTATGTGTGTGTATGTGTGTGTGTGTGTGTTGTGTGTGTGTGTTGTATGTGTGTGTGTGTGTATGTGTGTGTTTGTGTATGTGTGTGTGTATGTGTGTGTGTATGTGTATGTGTGTGTGTGTGTGTGTGTGTGTGTTTTTTTTAAGATTTTAGGTTGTGTGCTCTGTAATGATGCGGCTACACCTTGTGAACTTTAACTAAGATCCCTGTATTGTCAGGGGAAAAAGAGAACACTGGTTAATTTCTTCTACTAACAGCAGACAAATACATGGTCACAAACTACATGCACTGGATTATTTTACTGATATATAGATTACATGTCCTAGGATGCTTCACCAGTCGCGGTAGCTCAGTGGTTAGAGCGTTCGCTTCGTAACCCGGAGGCCATGAGTTCGAGTCCCGCTCGTCAAACCTAATACGAAAAATAGGTTGTGATTGCTCCTTCGCCAAATCCTCGGCATTTAGAAGTGAGAGTCACGGGTCTTTATTATCATTATTATTATAACATTTATACAGCGCTAAATATAATTAAATTACTCTAAAGCGCTTTACATAATTATTTGAAACTGCACAATGAATATACACAACTAAAATTAATTGAAAATAACATGGGCATACAAAATATAAAAGGGGGTTTAGATATACAGAAATGGGTTAAACAGTGATTAAAATATTCGTAAAACATGTTCAGCACAGATTAAGATCTAAATATTAAATTGATGATAGGGTCAGTTAAAAAAAAAGCTAATTTAAAAAGATGCGTCTTAAGTAACTTTTTAAAACTGGCCAGGTTGTCTTCGAACCTTAAAACGGCTGGCAGGCTGTTCCACAGTGCAGCTGCACTGACATCGAAACGCCGATTTCCATAAAATTTGGTACGTGCCTTGGGCGTCACCAGAAATTTCGAATTCTCTGATCGAAGCGATCTCGATGGAATATATACATCAACAAGGTTCTGAATGTATGCTGGTGACTTCTCTTGCAACGCCTTGAAGACAGTTAAAACAAGTTTGTATTGAATTCGAAATTCCACTGGTAGCCAATGAAGACCAATCAGCACCGGAGTGATATGATCATGTTTCTTGGTTCTTGTTATTATTCTGGCAGTTGTATTTTGAATTCTCTGTAGCTTTGACAGGGAGCCCGAACTCAAACCATACAGCAATACGTTCCCATAATCAAGCCTTGATGTGACAAGGGAACACACTAGCGTTTTGCAAGCATTTTCCGAAATGAGTTTACGAATTCGACCAATATTTCGAAGTTGGTAGAAACACTGTTTTGAAATTGAACTAATATGGTCATCCAAAGTCAGAGTCCGATCAAAGAGCACTCCGAGGTTTCTAACGCAGGAAGTTGCATCAATAATCTGACCATCAAAATTTATTCTGAAGTTTTCAAACACACCAGGTCTGTTTTTTGGAGAAAAGATAATAAGTTCTGTTTTGTCTTGATTCAATTTAAGCATATTGGTCTTCATCCAATCGCTGATATCAGATAGGCATGCCTCAAGTCTACCCGCTATAGTGTCCCATGTAAAACTTGGTTTGATAACCATATATACTTGAGTGTCATCAGCATAGCTATGGAAAGACATTCCGTGCCTGCGACAAATCTCGCATATGGGTTTGGAGAACATACAGTAGAGCTTTGGTCCTAGGACTGACCCCTGTGGTACACCATAATTAAGTTGAAAATCGGCCGACACAGATGAAAGGACCGCAACTCGCTGATATCTATTGTTGAGATAAGATTCTATCCAAGTCAGAGCATCGCCACCTATTCCATAGGACAATTTAAGACGCTTAACAAGGATAGAATGGTCAATCACATCAAAGGCAGCCGACAGGTCCAACATCAAAAGAACAGCGCATGAGTTGGAGTCTAGTGCTGTCACAATATCATGGTGTACCTTCAACAGAGCCGTCTCTGTAGAGTGATATACCCGATATGCAGACTGGTATGTATCTTGCAGATTGTTTAACACAAGATGATGCTCCAGTCGTGCATTGACCACCTTTACCAGGATTTTGGATATGAAGGGAAGATTGGAAACTGGGCGGTAGTTCTTCAAAACCTCATGGTCGAGTCCCTGCTTTTTTACCAACGGGCGGACTACAGCTTCTTTGAAAGAGGATGGCACTGATGAATTTGAGAGAGACTTGTTGATGATAGTTGTAATAGTTGATAGTAGGACGTCAATAGATAGTTTAAGAATATGTGTAGGTATTGGGTCTAATTCACAGGACTTAGAAGCTGAGCATATGATTAATTTGCGAACCTCAGTTTCAGTTGTTAGTGAGAAACAATCTAATGGTTGTCCACAAAATGCCGTGTCAGCGCATAACTCATCCAGTCCGAGGTTTTTCTTTGAAATAGCCAGCTGGTTACGGATGGTGGATATTTTCCCGATGAAAAATCTTCCGAATTCGTTTGCCATTTCCTCCTTGTTGTCATGAGTGGGGAAAATTGGACCACAGTCTTTGCCTAAAAGATTGTTTGTTATTTTGTAAAGTTGTTTCTGGTCGCTGCCGATCTCTGTGATCTTTTCAGAGAAGTAGTTCTTTTTGGCCGACAGTAGCAATCTACGCGACTCTAAAGATTTGCTCTTGAACATTTCTTTATGAACAGTAAGTCCAGTTTCTCGCATGAGTCTCTCTGCACGACGTTTTTCGCGCTTTGCCAATCGAAGTTTATCAGTATACCTTGGAGTGTTTGGATGAGATGTTACAGTTTTGGATTTCTCAGGAGCATGTTGGTCCAAGAGAGTGCGTAATTCCTGATCATAACATTTAACTAGTATTTCCGAGGACCTGTCAAGAACATGAAGCTTGTCCAATGATATTAAATCATTTCTAAATTTTGATATATCGATCTTACGGAGTTTGCGGAAAGTTATGGTTTTGCATTCTTTTAACGGTTTGGATATCTGTAACTGAACGCTTACGGCAAAATGGTCACCTCCAGCGTTGCCGTTGTTATCACAAAGAGCAGGGTCTTTGATTGTAGGCACACTACTAAGGATGTGACTGCTGTTTCGCGTGATAATCAAGTCCAAGGTGTGACCAAGGACATGAGTAGCTCCTTTCACGTGCTGCGACAACCCATGCCCATCCAAATTTCTCTGAAACCTTCCTGCATCAATGTTGTTTGGATCATCCAAGTAGAAGTTAAGATCACCTGTTATTATCAATTCCTCGGGAATGATAACAAGATGGTCAAGGTAGCATGACTACTCCTCAAAAAACACAGTGTTCTTGAATCCGCTGGATTTAGAAGCTGGTGGGCGGTAGATTACACATAACCTCACATGGTTGTTTGATGAGGCAACTGTACACTCCAAGTGTTCAAAATGAGTGAAATGAAAGTCGGTGGGAATAGGTTTGTTACAACATGAAATATGCTTTTTATGAATTACTGCCAAACCACCTCCCCGGTGTTTTCTTAGCTTTTGTAAAACAGTGAATCCCTCAGGTGTAAGTTCGGATAAAATAACATTGTCAATTTCGCTTCCAAGCCACGTTTCTGTAAGGGCTATAAGGTCAATATCGTTGGAGACAATGTAATCGTTGATTGCTACCGTTTTGTTCACCACTGAGCGACAATTTAAAGTAGCTAGGGATATGTAACCATCACATGTGCGGTGTTTAATTTTTGGCACCAGTTTTAGGTTCGATGTGTTGATGTTCCTGAGTGTACACAGGGCCTTTCGGATATGACCTTATAAACGGAGGTCCCGTGTCAGGGTAGGCGTTGGCACGTTAAAGAATCCTCACTGCTACGGCCCTGAGCGCTAGGCATAGGTCTTAGTGGTACTTCACCTACAGCTGGTGACGTCTCAGTATGAGTGAAAAATTCTCGACGGGACGTAAAACAAACAAACAATCAATCAATCAACCTATGAGCTTCAAAGGTTGATTAATATAATATTTGTAGTCCTTTGATAAGTGAATATAAAGAGCACTTTTCTTTCCTTGGACGACTTTATTTTGTTGGAACGAATTCTATTTCCTTGCAACGGATTTTTAAAAACATTCTTCCACCTTTCCTAAATCAGCCACCTTAGAAAAACATCTGTGAAAATTAGTAAATCGATTGTGAAACGAAGAATGAAGTTGTTCACTGGATTTAACAGCTGAGTTATAAAGAAAAAATATATAAATGATATCAATAGATTCTAAAGGAGGGCATATGTCGTTCTCCACTGCATTATATATCGTTAACAATGATTGGAGGAAAATAATTTACTCATGAGTTCACAGATTTGTATTGGTTAGCACTGTAAAGTGAACATCTGGAGGAGAGACGATGAAAAGTGACTCGAACCTTATCTGGGAGAAAAAAATCGACTTCTACTTTAAACCCCATTTATTAACGACACAATACAATATAACATAACTGCACGTAGATACAAAATATTTTCTACTCTTACAAACTGTCCTGACTATCCTGGGAAGCATGTAGTGAAGCCAGGAGTTATCATACCAACACAAAACATGTAACCCTAACATCGTAACAGACAAAACATGATACACTGCATGAAAACAAAAAGGACAATAATTACAACTGATAACAAATCCAAAGTTAGTACCCTTTCATTAACGACGTGACCGGCCAGGAAAAACCAGAAATAAAAAAACTTTCTTATATATATATATATATATATGACTCCAGGATAATGCAGGGACTTAGAATTTAAATATATCAAGTATCGAATATACAATAATGATATATTTTAGAAATACAAAAAAAATTGTGTGGGTTTTTGTTTGTTTGTTTGGTTTTTTTTTGGTGATAAAACAGGTAAATGGAATACCTCCTTCCTAATGAGCACCCCTCGAAAACAAAAATTGTCACCACGTGACTCATAATTACAACTTATTAGACCATTTATTCCCTAAGTAAAAAGACAATTTGTTTCCGTACCACGGAAAATATAATTTTAAAGTAAAAATCCAAGCATGTTGAGAGCTCCGTGTGTCGTCCTAAACTGACTTCAACAATGTTACTCAAAAAACCGGTTCTGCTGAATAGCATGACAGAACAGACCTATACAGGCAATCGAATTGAAAACTTTACATATCGGGAAAAATCATTCATTATACCTACCAAGTAGAAATAGATTTCTATTTAATTCGTTCCTCCAACGACAGAAATCACGTAACTCTGCCGTTGCAGATGTAAGTTAGTAAATGTCATTTTTGGAAATGTATATTACATTTGAAGATGTCGGCAAATTCGTTCCTGTGGATGGGACCAAATTATAGAAAATATTTGGAGGTATATTAAAATTCGATTGCAAAAATGGTGAAAAATTTAAGTATGACGTCATTAGCATAGCAAAGCGTATGATATATGGATGTCCTTTGAACCTACATGCATAAAATCTTTGTATACTTCCATTCCTACAGGAATTCGGCGTGTATTGAGAGGAAATGGTTCTACGATAACAATGTTAAGGTAAAATTGCTCACTGTCTTAAACATACGGTTGCTGAATCATCCCCTCCCTTTTAGTTTGAAAATGACGTCGGCCATTTTGCGGAAAAATCAAAAACCCATGACCCTTTGAGTGTAGTAAAAACATTTTAAAAGTAAAAAAAATGCAAATTATTCCATTCTCTGATATTTGAAATTTGAATACTTGTTTTATGTGATGCAGGGTGTCGAAGACCAAGCACTGAATCAAAGTCGATTTTAAAAGGACAGGGAAATAACCATTGCATGCGTAGCCTACACATATTTTCTGCCATTAACTTCCTAGCAAACTTCACCTTCCGTAACTAGGTTTACTGTTTTGATAAATAGGCTCTACAGAACTAAAATGCCTGCCTTCACAGTTCGACGCTTTAGGAGTTTTATTTCATTCTCATTATTTTTTTTCCACAGATATGATGTCAAGGATTTTCCAACTCTGCTTTCAAGAATGAGTGGAGGCATCCTTTCTTTTGTTTTGTTTTATTTAGTACCAATTGTTGGAAAAAAACACATACATCACATACTCCTTTTGTTCTTCCATAGTCTACTTGTATAGTGGTATATACATTATTGTTTACCGTAGTGATGTCACAAGTTTTTCCGGGGCCTCCGTGGTCGAGTGGTTAGAGAATCGCGCTCAAAACCAGAAGGCATCTCACCTCTAGTCGGCGCGGGTTCGAATCTCAAAAGAAAGAAAGCAAAAGTTAAAAGATTATATCAGGAATCTCGAGTATTCACGATATTGCTTTTCTCACCTTTCAATCATTTTATTTATAGTATAACACATCATATAACATGTCATTAACTTGCTTTTATAATTACATAATAATGAGAATAATGATATTGTCACTTGCTTGTTGCAAACGTGACCACCCTATGTCACTGGAATGTTGGTACACTGATTTAGAACACATTTAAAATATTACTTCCTGTGTGTGAAAGCACGTGACTATAAACTATACAAAACGTTTGATATAAATACGGCAAGCAAATCAAAATTGTATAGTGCACATCCTCATTCAGGAGAGCGGGAAAGAGGGGAAAATCCAGATGGCAGTAATTATACACCAATAACCTGTCAATACAATGTCATATAATTTCGGAGCATGGAGGCATACACGTACTGTATCCCACAGCTCACTGCCAACAGGAAGGTTCCTATGTAATATTCAGTCAACTTAATATATCCTTTGTCAACAGAACGAGTGTTTGTCCCGCAGGATGAATACATTCCCATGAAACATTAAAGAATAACGAGTTTATGTTCTTTCAATTCTTTCATCGCTTTCGTACAATAGGAAGGGAAACATGACAGTTATGTTTTTTCCTGCTAATTTCAATCAAACCGAATCGATAACGATTACAATCAAGGGAGACCTCTTAAAGTTACACATTCTTCATAACCCCGTGCTTCATTCAGCTTAACAGGGAATTTAGTCAGTTTAGTCTTGACTCCCGTTGAAGGTAGACGTATTTTTATTGCTCCGTGAAAAAACTAACGATTTCATTATGTAGACGCCTTATTTTTCCTTAGCTTTTGTAGATTAGTTTTAGTGCTAGAGTGTTTTTATTACATTAATTTTGAATCAGGGAATGCTACAAGTAAAGTTTTTTAAAAATATATTCCGTATCACGTCCCGTTAAATTTAGGGTCTTGATATTTTGCTATATTTTTTCTATTGATAGAGGTTAGGGGAAAAAAGAGATTTACTGAACTTTTTTTACTTTTTTTTTTGAGAATACCGTAAATTGCTGTGAAGACATTCTGAGTGATCTTTCCTGTTGCCTCGCTTGAATTAATTATATAGTAAGTAACTTTGTATCCCATGTTTTAATTGTATTAGATTTCTTTTCTTTTTCTTGTTTTTAATATATTACTAAAAAGCTAAATTGACTGTGAATACTGAATTATAGATATCTGACATCCGTGTTGCTGAGCAATGTTATAGATACTGTCTATTTTAGATAATGATATCGGTAACACTGCATTTCCTGGGAAGTGCCCTGGTTGATCTTTAGATATCTCTAATACCATTGATATATAATTACTATCATTTAGTAGACAGTAATGGGGTAATTATTTGTTAACTGTATCAAATGCTTTCTGTATGTCAATATATATATATATATATATATATATATATATATATATATGTGTGTGTGTGTGTGTGTGTGTGTGTGTGTGTGTGTGTGTGTGTGTGTGTGTGTGTGTGTGTGAGACGATGGGAGAGTTGTAATTACATGTATAAAAAAATTAATGATCTATGAATTTGCGGTGCAAAGTGTCGCACTTTATAATAAGGAAGTAGGGATTTCGTAGGTGGGTATTAATATGGTAATAACTTGTTCGTTCATTGAAAAAAATATCTTGGTGCGATGTATAAGGTTTTTATTACAAATTGGGAACAAAAATGAAATGATAGAAAATAATCTCTGTTAATGCATTTAAATTACATGCTACTATTTAGTTCGTAATTCTTTTAAAAGTCTGAGGGAAATAGAATTTCATTCGTCTAAAACATAAAATGAGTATGTACAGCTAAAAAGTACGTGCGTTTTAGCAGTTGAATGAAACACACGAAGGTCATGTTGATATAGTTTTTTAAAAAAAACTCGCGACTGTTAACTTGATGAACAAATGTCAAAATGCCATTTATAGTAGAATAAACTCAATGCGGAAGTTTGTAAGTGACGTATATATGAAATCATAGGTAGAAGTCTACACCAGTAATTGAACGACTTCTACAACAAAACTCAGTGTGACTATCATGATGAGAAGAATATACGAAGATTTATCCAGAGATGTGTTTTTTCCTAGACTATTTTGTGAAACAACACTGCATTGTCTTTAAATCATATAATTATAGTTCTTAACGAACCTTATAACCATCTAAGCGTCCCTGTGACAGACTGTAGGTAACATGCTAACGCATTAAATGAGTGGTCAGTAAGGATTAGATAATCCGAGTGGTCAGTGAAGAAGCCGAGTTAGATCTACATAATCCGAGTGGTCAGTGAGAGTTAGCCATAAACTGAGGGGCAGTGTGAACACATAAGGTATGTGTAAAATGAATGAATCGATTTGCATTGTCAGCACGTTTTAATGGAAGGTGTTGAAAATTAAAACCGGCATGAAAATTCCTGTACTTTTATTTTTTTTTTCAGAAATAGTTTATTTTTTTGTGGAACCTCTCTCTCATGAAAATTTTGATAATCAAATTATAGATAAAAGAAATTAGATCATTATTATGCACAGTAGCATCAGAGAGAGAGAGAGAGAGAGAGAGAGAGAGAGAGAGAGAGAGAGAGTATCCTTCATAAAGACCAATTTTAAATCAGTCTTATTGTTTTGAAAGTTCGTCCAGTGTTTCCGTCGATATTGTGCCTGTGGGCATTGTATCTGTCGGCATTGTGTTTGTCGGCGCTGTATCTGTCGGCATTGTGTTTGTCGGCGCTGTATCTGTCGGCATTGTGTTTGTCGGCGCTGTATCTGTCAGCATTGTGTTTGTCGGCGCTGTATCTGTCGGCAGTGTGTTTGTCGGCGCTGTATCTGTCGGCATTGTGTTTGTCGGCGCTGTATCTGTCGGCATTGTGTTTGTCGGCGCTGTGTCTGTCGGCATTGTGTTCGTCGGGGTTGCTGTTCTACTGTGTACAGCAATACACCCAATTAATCGCATGCAGACCAGGAAGTAACGTCTAACTCCCGCTATTAAATATCCTTTTAATTTCATCGAACTTGTAAATCGTCGCACCAACACACGTGATAAAATTTTTTTACACGAATCTCAAGAGTTCCTTTTATTTCACAATTGACAGATTTTAGTTCTGTGTTAAAGGTCATATTTGAAGTAACAAATTCATATCGTAGTGAATGGGGTATTTAGTTTTGTGATTAAGGGGATCAGTCTTGTACTGAGCTCTCTTTTGTAATTTGATAAACACAGATTAATATATGGTATAATATATTATCGCGAAAGTCAAGATTGGCACATGTTACCAGGAAATCTGAAGCTGCTCAAATCATTGGAAATATATTTTTAAGTAAATGCCACTTAAGAAATATTTTAGGGAGAGGAGTTGCCAAATTCAGACATGAATATAACTCTCATAAGTATTAATCGTACATGTAATGAATAAACAAGGCTGTTCACAACCTCAATTTTAAATTTTTAAGATGGAGATTAATAGAATGACACTAAAAAAATTGAATTTTATATATATATATATATAGGTGTGTGTGTGTGTGTGTGTGTGTGTGTGTGTGTGTTTAAGATGAAGCTTTTCTATAAAACCTATAAAAAAATCAAGTTAGGTAATCGACTTCGTTTTTGAGAAAAACGGGTGATTTTAATAACACGTTCTTTAGTCTTTATAAAGCATAAAATGTGACGAAAAATAAGTAGAGAGCAATACTCAAGAAGAGGTATAACATTTTTATTGTAAAAACAATCATAACTTGTCACATTTGGTTTTAAACAACCTTTCACATTATCGTATATTTCACATCAAATTTCAGTTCAGCAATCATTATAAGAATTCAACAGTATTACTTTAACCAAGGAGCATTGGCTAATTACCAGAAAATAGTGTACAATATCTTCACTCAGAGTCACACTTTTGCTTCAGCTGCGGAAAAAAAATACCTATCAATTTTTTTCTTTTATTTCATTAAGTAGTTAGTCATTTAGATAAATTTCAGAAACAAATTATACACCATAATGAGGTTCAATATGAAACTAGCAAAAATTCCTAACCCCACCCCTATTAACAAACTATACAATTTCTTAAGAAATAGGCATATTAACAGATATTGTAAACAATCCACCAAAACAATATTGCTGAAATTAGATGGTTCTTTTAAATATCTTCATAAATTTGTAAATACGATACAGAAGTATATATTTTCACATTTCAGCTATGCTTTCGCGTAGTTGACCTTTGTGCACTTAAAATCATAATACATAAATTTATCATAGATCACTTTTCTTTGATACTTAAATTAGAGTTTTATCACATAAGAAATTCACACAAATGAAAAAAAAAAAAGTAATATACAATTTATTTTGCTTAAATAGCATTAACTAACTGTATTTTTCACTGGTCAAGGTCTATGTGCATTGTATAAGTGCTGTGTTGAAGGAAGGAGGGCATTGTCCCATTATGACTTTTCTAAAAATTGGCATATACATTAAAGTATCTAAAAACGTCTAACAAAATGTAAAATCCATCGCCATCCATTATTTCAATTAAATTTTTATTTGAAAAAAAAAACCCAAACATATTGATCATAAAATTGGTAATAGATCATGTGCATATTTCTCATTATGAAATGCTTACTGATATGCCAAAGATTGTTCATTGATTGTATATTGATTATATAATCTCGAGAGTTTTTCACTCATATGGAGACATCACCATTGCCTGTGAACGGCTGTAAAATTTCGGCTTATGTTTGGCGCTTATAGCCTTTGAGCAGGGAGGGACCTTTATCATGCCACACCTGCTGTGACACGGGGCATCGGTTTTTCGGTCTCATCCGAAGGACCGCCCCATTTAGTGGCTCTTACAACAAGCAGGGGACACTGAGGACCTAATCTATCCCGGATACCCAAGGGGTTATATGTCAAAGAAAGAATAATCAATAGTGACATTTCCTGTAGAGTTATGCAATATTATTGTCTTCAAAAAGGGATGTACATATAATACATAAGTACAAGTTTTCTATTAAATTCATTCTTTAGTGGAAAGTGCATATATATGTTGCACTACATCCATGGTTCTGGGCTCAAAAGAGCATTAATAATTATATCCAAGTCCCAAATTTTGCAGTTCTTGAATTTAGACAAGCGTCTCTGTAACGTGACTCTCAATGGTGACATAAACAGTATTTAATTAAGTTCTCAACACTCGGACATTACGATGCATCAACATCTTTGTTTACGTAACTCAGCTGTGCTTGGTATGATGGTGGTTTATATTTCGTTGGTAAGATTAAACATTTGATCAACCATTATTTTTCATTCACTTGAATCCTAATTCAAAGTATTGCTAATTTCTCTAGCTACCGCGTATACACTTTCGGAGCCCCCTTTTGTTTTTCAGTTATTCTATGACAGTGTAAGGAATTCAGAAAAATAAATTCACGTGCAAATAAACAATTTTTGCTGATCACGTGGTTGCTATCCGTCTCTACCTTATAACACCCCCCCCCCCCCCCCCCCCTGTTATTATCTACGGAAGCGTATCATTGCCAAATGACGGCTTCTCGGGTACCCCGGTTTCCTTCCACACAATGACCCCTAGAGCCAACATACGTAATTCAAAGGACTCAGTTATAAATAAGCTTTCGGACTATCATGGGTTATCCTTAGTATTTGTGTGTGCATATTTGACTGACTATAAAATAAACTTTTATATTTCATTTTCATTGAATAAATGGGGTAAAACAAACAACCAAAATACATAAGTATAAATACAGTACACTGTACAAAGACATAAGTATCAATACAGTACACTGTACAAAGACATAAGTATCAATACAGTACACTGTACAAAGACATAAGTATCAATACAGTACACTGTACAAAGACATAAGTATCAATACAGTACACTGTACAAAGACATAAGTATAAATACAGTACACTGTACAAAGACATAAGTATCAATATAGTACACTGTACAAAGACATAAGTATCAATACAGTACACTGTACAGAGACATTCTCGAACATATGTGACAATGATACACACTTTATCGTCAACGGAAATGACTCTTTGAATCAAAAATTACACCAGGTAATTGATATTACGGAATATGAATAAGACGATAGTAAAATACATTTGCCATACCAGTTTATTTAACTGGGCCACAGCTTCCGATCATGTTTAAAATCTCTTTATGATCACATATTGAATAATTTACTAAAATACTAAATTCTACATGTATGCACATATACATGTATCAGTCTGTGCATTTTACATGACTTAAATCACAGACACAGTTCTACTTTTTAGTCAGTTATGGCTACTAGATATCGTCTATGAAATGAAACATACTTGATACTTTTTTAAGAAGTTATAATAGTGACAATACCCTTTGGAATAACTACCAAACTAGTTTTTCCTGAAATATTTTACAAAAAGATTTCAGAAATCCCCGTCAGGACTTCCTGTTGGTTAAAACACAGTGGTAGGACCAATCAACTAATAGAACAATGTAGAAGACTCTAATAGAGCCATGCGCTAATCCGTATTATGTCTTTAACTGGACCTATACAGATTAAACCTTCACTTTGACATTTAGATAAATCGACAGCGCTTTATCTAGTAACATTGATCAGTTTCATTCATATGTCGATTCGATATATCCCAGTGAACTTGAAATAAAAGATACCACAGAGTCTTCTGCATCTGCTTCGTGCATAGATATTTTATTGAAATTAAATGCTGACAGCAAACTAACAACTCAATTTTATGACAAACGGGATGATTTTCATTTCTCCATCGTCAGCAATATTCCATCAATACCTGCATATGGTGTTTATATCTCTCAATGATTCAATGTGCAAGAGCTTGTTCTGCATATGATCAGTTTTTAAATTATGACAGGCTTCTGACAAACACGTTGATGTTATAGGGGTTTATACAGTCTCGTCTAAGATCAGCATTTCGCAAATTATATGGTCGTTACAACGATCTAGTTTGCTAGTACAACCTTCCATTAGATCAAATGCTGTCTGACATGTTTCAAACCAATTGTTAGGCCGCTCTTGGCACATTAATTCTGATTGCAGATTACTCCGTTTACCTGATAAAGATATAGGGCTAACGGCGGATGTGACCGGTCGACAGGGGATGTTTACTCCTAAGAACCTAATCCCACCTCTGGTATGCCCAGGGGTCCGTGTTTGTCCATCTCTCTGATTTGTATTTTCTGTAGGAGTTACGAGATTGAGTACTCTTCGCCATGTTCGCCTTTTCATTTAAAAAGGATGTTTAGGTTTCTTTAGTAAGTAGCACAGCGCAATATGTATTGATATAATATAAAAACTACCACACAATTTCTTACAGGAATATTTCAAGACCATTCGTCGTTGATGTACGATTTGGTTACCTTGTGCAGGTACAACTTAGTTATTCTTGTACATGTACGATATTAGTTATATAGCTTGTACATATACGACTTAGTTATCTTGTACATGTTCGGACGATTTTTTATGGTGGCAAGGAATAATTTATTTATTTGTTTGTTTTCTTTTTTTAAATGGATGGGATACAATCTCTTTCAGCTTACTGGCTCCTCTGGTTAAAAATTACATTATATGTCATGCACATTGAATTACAGAAAATACAGGTAATTCAAGTGGAATATGGTATAGTGACATTAGGCATAGTGATTACTTCAATCTTAGATTCATTCATGAATTTAAGCACTGGTATCGGTTTGTAAAGACAACATTACATAACCCCATAATAGCAGGTTTGTATCCATGTTGACCCAATCATTTGGCTGTATATTCCTACAGGGACCCGACTGGAAATATACTTCCGGGTTTCATGGGTTATGCTAAGTTTGTGTACTTACAGTGTTATGCAAATTCTATTTTTTACTTTATACTCGAAGTGTTTGATTCCGACAAATTATATATTTATTGCTTTAGTACCATTTATATTAGTGTCAATCGATTTTTATAAAATATGAATTATCACAATTTATGAAAATATAACATATGTGTATCGGATATCTGTCTAGATGTGTTCAACGTGATCAGTTTTTAAATCAGGGCAAGCTACTGACAAATGAGGTGATGTTAAGGGCCTTTCAACAGTCTAGTTTAAAGTCAGCATTTCGCAAATTCTATGGTCGTTATAACGATCGTATTTACAAATACAATCTGGCCTTGAATCAAATGCTGTCTGGCGTGTTTCATAACAATTGTCAGGCCGCTCTCTACACACTGAACTGACAACGGATTACTCTGTTTACTGATCGAGATACAGGCTCACGGCGGGCGTGACCGGTCGACATCTCTCTAACAACTGATCCTACATCTGGTTTGTCCGGAGATCCATGTTTGCCCTACTCTAATTTTGTATATATATTTCCTTTATTTATTCCATACGTGTATTGTTCGACTTTAAGATGTGATTTTGTTGCGTCTTTGATTCTTCCAGGAAAGGTAACTTCAAATTAATTAAGGAATGACTTTAATTCTGCTGAAACCGCTGGAATCAATTATTTCATTGAGTGTTTTTTGTTTTTCATTTCTAATTTACATTTAATATATTTAATAAAATAACTCTCTCTCTCTCTCTCTCTCTCTCTCTCTCTCTCTCTCTCTCTCAGAATAATGCATACATATACCTTCGGAAGTTTGTTATAAATATTTTGTGTGGGTTTCTTTGCAGCAGAATGTATACAAAAAAATAAATATCTATAATAAATAAAAATAAAACAAGTGGTATGATTAGTTATGTAAAAAGAATTGACGTGGTATGACTAGTTGTGTCTAATAAATTCAGGTAGTATGACTGGTTACGTCTAATAAATTAAGGTGGTATGTCTGGCTGTGTCAAACAATTAAGGTGGTATGGCTGCAATGCACAAACAGTTTGTTTAGTGGTACAGTGCCAGAGCCCAGCTAAAATTCGGCCAACATTTCTTCATTTATTTCTTCATATGTTAGAAAGTACACGGAATTTCGGGATGGACATTTTAGTAATGCAGATTGATTATGTGTGGTTACACAAGAATTCTGAGTAGAATTTTACACCATTTGGTTTATTGTTTTTTATCAACAATCTTGGGTACCATGGTTTACTCTTTAATAGTAAATTCAAACCCAAATTATATAATTGCCTGTAAGTATGACTGGTGAAGGTATTCAGTAAAAGTAATCATTGGTGACGCAATGTTTCTGACATTTTCTCTAAAATTATTTTTTATCTCTTCGATGAAAAAGCCAAGATAACTAACAGTATTCAATTCAATTTCCTACAGAAAATACAAATCAGAGATTGGCAAACACGGAACTCTGGTCAGACTAGAGGTGGGATTAGGTGCCTAGGAGGAGTAAGCACCCCTTGTCAACCGATCACACACACCGTGAGCCCTATATTCCGATCAGGTAAACGGAATAATCCGTAGTCAGAATCAGTGTGCCTAGTACGGCCTAACAATTGGTATGAAACATATCAGACAGCATTTGACTTAATGGTAAGTTGTACTGGCAAACTAGATCGTTATAACGAGCATATAATTTGCGAAATGCTGACTTTAGACGAACTGTACAAACCTCTGTAACATCAACTTCTTTGTCAGTAGCCCGCCTCGATTTAAAATCTGATCATATGCAGAACAGGCTCTTGCGTATCGAATCAGTTGGGAGATATAAACACCATATGCAGGTGATGATGGAATATTGCCGCATAAATAAGGGAAGTTGACGATGGAGAAATTGAAATCATCCCGTTTGTCATAAAGTTGAGTTGTTAGGTTGCCGCCGGCATCTATTTTCAGTAAAATATTGAAGTACGAAGCACAAGTGGAAGACTCTGTGGTGTCTTTTATTTTAAGTTCACTGTGATATATCAAATCGACATATGGATGAAAATAATCATTGTTAATAGACAAAACGTCGATATATCTTAATGTGGAATTGAAGGCCACTGCAAGAGAGTTTTTCTTCTCATGAGAATATAAAAAATAGATCAACTAACAAAGGAGCACAATTCGTGCTCATGGGAATTCCAAAAGACTGTTGGAAGACCTGATCACCAAAGATTGCGAAAATATTGTCAATGAGGAACTCTAGAATCTGTATAATATCAACTTCAGAGTACTTGTGCGTGGAGTCAGAGTTGCGTTTAGCAAAATAATTTTTGGGATGTCCAATCACTAAACATGAATATTTCCTTTTACCATTTTTGTTCACGAAGCAACTGTCTACGATGTCAAAAAGTCTCGTCTTTAACTTATCGTGAGGTATGGTCGTGTAAAGTGTTGTAAAATCATACATTTTAATGTTGTGAATTTGAGAAAAGTTTTGTGATTTCAAATTCACTAAAAGTTCTTTAGAATTTTTAAGAATCCACATTTGATTTACACCACTTCTAGCATATGTACGTGTGAAGTTTCTCCTTCACAGCAGCAAAATATTTTCGTAAGGAGCAAAGATAGGTGTTTGGTAGAACATTGACTGGATCCAGCAATGTATCTTTGCTTGTAAGGGGTTTTGTGGAGATTGGGGATCCAGTATAGGTATGGTGATTCATATTCATCCGCTTCATTGACTGGGATATTAAATGTATTTAAAACTGAAGCAAGATTTTGAAGAATTTCATCTTTTGAAAGGGCAATTAGAGAAAACGTGCCCTTATTAAAGGTGGAATTAATGCCAAGTTCGTTGTAATAATGAACCTTACAAACAAATACAATGTTGTTGCCAGCGTTGTCAGCTGTAACATATATCTCTTTTATCATTCTGATTTACTAAACACAAAGGGATAGATGGTACGCATTTTTGTTTTGGCATGTCTGATACGGGATTTTAATATTCCTACTATACTTTTTATCCATTCTGACAAGGTATCTGAAGAGGTCTTGTATAGCAAGTTTAGATTTTGAAATGTAATAATGTTACCGAATCTTTTAAATTGTACTGAGTAGCTCAGTGGTTAGACAGTCTAACTTGTAATCTAAGGATACCGCGTTCGATACCCCATTGTTCCAAAGATTTTTCTCATAAGTATTAATCGTACATGTAATGAATAAGCAAGGCTGTTTACAACATTACATATAGAAAATCAATTCAAGAATAGAAAGGATTGGGTTGCTTTAAAATATGCCATCGATGATGAAGACAGTAGTATCACTCATTTGCTACTATGTTGAATGTTGAGGAATATCTGTTGGGAAGCATGTGAGAGGTGTTTAATACACAAAGTACGTACCATCTATCCACAGTATGGCAGAGGAAATTACAAAGTTCAACAATTTGTAATTTTTGTTTTAAAAAGACGTTTGAGCAAATTCAAAAATTAACTTCCACATCTTCAATGTGTCTTCAACAACTGTACAAGGTCTGAAGTATGCCACGTTAAGGCTGTACGAGAAGTTGCTTACACATAGTAGGTACCACCTATTTAGTAGATGCTGAAAAAATTCTACAAAGATTTTAAATATCGTGTTAATATCTATTTCAACATGAAAATGAACATGCATTAAAGCAAGCTCTGCCAGTCGGAAGCAGGCAGAAAATAAAATGTCATTTCATAAATGCAAATTAAAATGATTCACAAAAGTCAAGAAATTTTTGCGTAATGTTATAAAACTACACAGATATTCTCTCTCTCTCTCTCTCTCTTTCTCTCTCTCTCTCTCTCTCTCTCTCTCTCTCTCTCTCTCATCCATCAATATAAAAGCAAAAAGTGTGAAAAGTCTCGGCGTACTTTCAATCAATATGCATGGTGAAATGCTTAATATAGTTGAAGAAATTACTCATGTTTTAAAATTTAGATGCAAGTGTTAAAACAAACCGATTAGCCCCCCCCCCCTTTTTTTCCTTCTTCTTTTCACTTGCCGGGGGTTGTGTATCAAAAGTGTTTTTTAAGAAAATTATATGACTTAGATAAAAATGAATAATCAAAAATTCATTTTTTTTTTTTTTGCTAATTAAAATATTTGTCGCTCTCCTTAAAGTATGATAACACAATAAAACAGGAGGAGACAGGGGAGGTGTCAAATAGAATCAAATATCTAAACTCTTGCCTCCGATTTTTTTGTTTTCAGGACGTGCAAAGTTTCATAGTACATATTAGTTCATTGTGTTATATGTTGAATGATTTGTTCCATACCCTTTGTTAGACTGTCATTCTTCATACCAACTTTGACTACGGGTAATCCCGTATACCAAATTTCGACTAAGGGCTCATGGCTGGTGTGACCGGTCAGCAGAGGATGCTTACTCCTCCATGGCACCTGATCCTACTTCGCTTTGTCGGAGGTCCGTGTTGCCCTACACTCGAACTTGAAAATGTCTTTGGGATTTATGATTACGATTAACACATTGTTAACTTCACCATTCAATATAGATATGTCTTTTCTTAATATACTTGTATTGACATGTAGATAAGTCGATGTACTTCTAAGAACACATAACACAGAGATACTTTGTAATCGCAAACAAGGTCATTATAGCGACCGTAAAATTTGCGAAATGATGACTTCAAACGAGATTCGTTATAACCCTGCAACATCAACTTTTTGTCAATAGTTGATCTCGCTTTAAAAATTCTCATAGGCATGCTCTCGGGTATCGAATCAACTGGGAGATATACACATCATAAGCAGGCGAAAGTGGTATATTACTACATAGATATGGCAAGTTGATGATTGCAAAGTTAAACCCATCACGCTTGTCATATGATGTAGTTGTCAGTCTGCCATTAGAGTCAATATTAAGTAAAATATCCAAATATAAAGCAGTCACGTCAGATTCTGTGGTGTCCTTTATTTCGAGTTCATCGGGATAAATCAAATGGACATAATTATGAAAATTATGATTATTGATTGATAAAACGTCATCGATATTTCAATATGTATGGTTGAAGGACAAGTTTTTTTGTTTTTATTCTGTAACAGTTTCTGAACAAATTCCGCGTCATATGAATATAAAAATAAGTCTGCCAACAAGGAAGAATAATTAGCGTCCATGGGAATGCCAATGGATTGTTGGAAAACTTGATCTCCAAACACTACGTAAATGCTATCTAGAAAAAAGCCAAGCATACTTTAATATGTTAACATATTAGTGATAATGTGACGAAAACGAACAGTTATCAATCTGATAACTGATATAAGGAATACAGATTAAGACGTAGGCAAACATGGACCTCTGGATACACTAGAGGGGGCACCAGGTACCTGGAAGGAGTAAGCATCCCTGTCGACGGGTCACACCAGCCGTAAGCTCTTTATCTTGATCTGTTAAACGGAGGAAACCGTAGTTGAATCAGTGGGAAAAGAACGGCCTAGCAATTGGTATGAAATACGTCAAACAACATTACACCCAGTGACATAATTTATTAATTGTTTGTTGTTTTCCGCCACACTCAACAATTTTTCAGTTATTTGGTGGCGTCCAGTTTTTATTGGTGGAGGAGAGAACCCAGATACAATGTACCCGGGAAGAGACCACCGACCTTCCGAAAGAGGCCTTGTGATTTTGAGCGCGATGCCCTAACCACTCGGCCACAGAGGCCCCTAATTCGGGTTAGAAATTCAACTTAAAAATGCTATCTTATGTTGAACATTCTATGTAATTGCTTTTTGCAATGCATAAACATTCTGTTTAGTTGTATAGTGCCAGGGGCCCAGCTTAAACTCGACCAAAAAAAATAAGAAGCATTTAACTGAATTCATTTCTGCATAGCTTGGGAAGTATACAAAGTTTTGGGATCAACTTTGGTAGTAATGTGGATTGGTTATGTGTGATCATATTAGAATACGGAGTAGAATTTTATACCATTTGGTTTACTGATTTGTCATCGGCAAACTTAGGTACCCTATATTTAGAGTTCTATACCTTTACTCTTTTATTAGTAAATTCGGACCCAAGCGATATAATTGCCTGTGGGATGAAAGGACGGTCCGGAACAAACCAGATAATGATCAGATTTCTTCTTTCCTTACATCAAAACGAATAGGAGTGGAAACTGGAATTTTACTAAGGAATACTGTAAGGTGATTTACAAAACCTTTCTACATAGAGGCTATGTATGGCAAAGATCGCTACCATGATTTAATGAAAATTAGCTTTCACTCGTACGTAAAATATTTTTATTTCATTGCATTGTCCTTTCTGACATTTTTATTTTACATTTTACACCGCAGGTGATTTTTTAAGTTAAAAAAAATACCTGTTTGAAGCTGTCGTTAAACTTGATAAATGCATGGATTGATAGCAACTGATGGGAGAGTTCCTTCACGATCTTGAAGGGGCATGTATGTACTATGAAAGTTTGCACGTCCTGAAAACAAATAAATCGGAGGCAAGAGTTCAGATATTTGATTCTATTTGACACCTCCCTGTTTTCTCCTGTTTTATTGTGCTGTTATACTTTAAAGAGAGCTGCAAATATTTTAATTAACAAAAAATGAATTTTTGATTATTCATTTTTATCTAAGTCATACTTTTCTTAAAAACACTTTTGATACACGACTCCCGGCAAGTGAAAAGAAGAAGGGAGGGGGTGGGGGCTATTCGGTTTGTTTTAACACTTGCATCTAAATTTTAAAACATGAGTAGTTTCTTCAAGTATATTAAGCATTTCACCATGCATATTGATTGAAAGTACGCCGAGACTTTTCACACTTTTTGCTTTTATATTGACGGATGTGTGTGTGTGAGAGAGAGAGAGAGAATATCTGTGTAGTTTTTAACATTAAGCAGACTTTCTTGACTTTAGTGAATCATTTTAATTTGCATTTATGAATGACATTCTATTTTCTGCATGCATCAGACTGGCAGGGCTTACTTTAATGCATGTTCATTTTCATGTTGAAATAGATATTAACACGATATTCAAAATCTTTGTAGAATTTTCAAAAACGTCTTCGTTAATTTATGAACCTCTAGCCTAACATTTTCCAAACTTTGCACGGTTGTTATAGACACATTGAAGATGTGCATGTGACTTTTTGAAAGTACTCGGACATTTTTCGAATGATTTACATGTAATTGAACTTTGTCATTTTTGCGGCCCTTTCTATTCTTAAATTGATTTTCTATATGTAACAAAATATTTGACGTATCAGACGAAATTTAACAATCTTCCAGATAATGTTTAGAAATGTTATTTCCATAAAAGTTGAATAATATCAAGTCAATAAAAGGACATTTTAAGTGGATAAATGATTTAATTATGTTCATGTTTTTAAACTGATTTTTGAAGAATTTATAGGCAAAAATGGGAGCTTATAAATTCATTGATAATAAAACTGGTAGTCTCACCCGACATCTTTCTTGTTCTAAGAGCAGCTAAGGGTTTGTACGCAACGAAAAAACATGGATGTCAAATGGTTCCTCAGGCACGCTTATAATTATCCCCTTTGTATTACTTCAGCAGTGAAATACTGTATAGTAATTTTTTTGAAATAGATTTTTTTCAGAGAGGTGAACAGCGTGAATGAAGGCTATATCTCCGAGTGAAACATTATAACGCCGAGTTTCACCTGAAAAAAAAAAAAAGGTCAAAACAAACACAATACCATGTTGAGAAGGAATAATCTTCATGAAAAAAGAGAATTTTTTCTTTACCATCCACCCTCCCCCGAGTTTATTATTATGCTTAATTTTTTTTCTTGGTTTAATGACTTCGTATAGACCCGAATATAAAGAATCGTGAAGCTTTTCGTGCAAACAGTTTCATGCAAACCATTCAGCGTTCCGTGAAAGAATCATTTCGTGTTTCGTTCCTCTGAAAAAGCCTTACACTGCTACGCCCTTGAGCTCCACACTTGGGTCAAATTTGTGGTACTCCACCTACAGCTGATGACGTATCTATATAAAAAAAAAAACAGCATGCAAACGAAACACGTATATCGTTATTGTAACCTTTAGTATATACACATCTGTATCGTTCACAGCATTCACTTAAGAAATAAATTGCTCAGTTTAGTTTAAAAACTGTATCGTTCACGGCTATCACTTAAGAAATGTATTTCATTTTTGAATATGCATGAGAACATGAACTGCGATGCTTTGCATCAGCAGCGCTTCATGAAAAGTATACTGGAGTGAAGCGTTGCTGTCCACACCCTCATGTACTTTTTTTTCGGAATAATTCCAGTCATTAAAATAATACTGTAATATTTATCAAGATTCATACGCACATTGTTCACAGTCATAGGATATGACTATCACATTTGGTAAAAATCTCGAAGGTGAAAATATAAGAAATGTAATATCTTAAACCCAGTGGCTAATACACATTTTTATATTGTGAGCAAGAGCGTGCTTGAACTCACTTTTCTCCACTTGATACTGACATTAATAAGTAGGCAGCACTTTGTAATTGGCTAATTCATTCTATGTTCCCTGTCTAATATACAATTACACCCTTATACATCAATGAGATGAAACCCATGCATTTTTCAAGTTTCCATACACTTACCAGTAAACCCTTCAACACAAAGGTTATTTTCCGGAAACCGCTGTGTATGTGTTGCATTTTTTTAAAAAAGCTTTCCTAACATATATAGATAATTTTAAATATATATATATATATATATAGACAAAAACGAAAACGGTATATTTGACATTGCAATCCCCTTGGAAGACGTGTACCATACATGCACATGCCAATCAGTATGATAGTATGACGGGTAGCAACACGGTATGGTGTTCGTCCGTTAGCTAAAAAGGTGAAGATAACGAACAGTGATCAATCTCATAACCCTCTATAAAGAATACAAACTTACGATTATATATAGGGTAAACAAGGACCCCCTGTACATACATGTACCAGAAGTGGGATCAGGTGGCCAGGAGGAGTAAGCATCCCCTGTCGACAGGTCACATCCGCGCCGTGAGCCCTATATCTTGATTAGGTAAACGAAATAACCCGTAGTCAAAATCAGCGTGCAAAGAACGGCCTCAAATGGTATGAAACATGTGGGCGACATAACACTCCAGGGCTTTCTTGTCACTTCCGGGCAAATACTTAATCAAGGTCATAGCTTTTCTTTTAAATGAATAAAACATTTGGTGACCAGCGTGAGGGTCATTTAAACATTAGGATAATAATGCATGACTAGTCAGTGGATCTAGTCATCCTCAATTCCAAAAATAAATTCTGTCACGGAGTTCCTACATTGAATAATTAAACCTAATGTCTTGCAAATCATCGGCCATTTTCACAAAAAATCGTACTACTAAGATAAAAAAAATGTCTCTGCCTTATACTTAACTGAGTGCAACTAAGCCCTGAATAAGAATGCTAGTTTTATCACTTATGCATAGATTTAGTTTTCCTCAGTCAGAAATATATGAGTGAATAATTATAAAGAAATGACGGTGTTTTGAAAGTTTAATCTTAATCGTAAGATTTTTTTCTTAAAAGGGCCGCATACCTACAGATTATTTTAGCTAATAGTTTTCAAACTTCTTCTGGAAGAAGGATCTTATGAGGTCAAAGCTTAAGGTGATGGGGATGTTCGTGGAAATTGTTAACAAGACCAGTACCTAGAAATTCTTACTGTTGATAATCATCAAACTTCATAAACAGATAAGGTCATATGAGGTCAAAGGTTATCTATATATATCCATTTTCGTTAAAGTTCATGACCAGAGAATTTGTAATTTTACAAACATTTCTTGTTCACAAGACCTTTTAATATTCCTTGTACATGAATCTTCATTTCCAACAGAAATTATTGGTATGAAAATATACAAGATTTTTAGTTATATTCAATATGTAATACGAATGTCAGACTGTCTTCATCAATGTATCAGTTGTATTTGCGTTGCCATCGCTGTCCAATCCCGTGGACAGAATGGTTCGTAGCCACGAAAATAGCTCAAAGTTTACAAAAAGCCTTGTAATTGCAGGAAAAAAACAACAACAACAACAAAGAAAGAAACAAATAAACAACCCCCCCCCCAATTTTTTTTTTAATGTAATTGCTTATTTAATTTTAACTTTTGATACCTTTTCAGTATAAAAACGAGCAATAGTTTAGTGGACGGGATTGATTTAGGCGAGTTTCTTTTGTGGAATGGGCGCACGTTAACGCTGACCCAGATGTCGTTATTTTTAGCCCGTTTCTCCCTCCGTTTGTATAACTACACGAAATGTTGTACATGCACATAGCGGAAGATGGCTGCTCCCCCTCACCTTCCCCCTCACCTTCTCCCGAATGGGTTTAACAACATTCATTTTCTCTTAGTTTAAGTATCTATTACTTGTACTGAATGATATTCCCTCCCACTCTTGTTGATGATAGTACTGAATCGTAGGAATGTAAACTACTTGTTGCGTTGCCTGGTGTGTATGGTGGGTTCATACATTTTTTCTCTATGACTAAGTAACAAAAAGGGTTTACTTACTTTGTGATCTAAAATAGCATTATGAATCGGCGGATCCATTTTGTTGGGCTGGATTTAGTGTAGTTTAGTTTTCGTGCTTTCTGAACATAATTGCATTTGATATTCTCACTCGCTTTATGAATGGTCGCAGTTCATACCCTCTTGTATTTTAAAAATTCTTAATTGAAATGTATTTGAAGTCTGAGACATAGGTGTTTTATTTTCTTGATATATATATATATATATATATATATATATATATATATGTGTGTGTGTGTGTGTGTGTGTGTGTGTGTGTGGTGTGTGTGTAATTGCTCTGATTTTCATTCGCAGTACAATATATTATTCAACCCTGCTATTAGTCATTCCAGTATTCTTCAACTGCATGTTACAGTTCAAAAGAGACAGGTCAAATCATGTTTGCTGTTCTCTTTATCCATATATTGAAAAATCATTTATAAATCAAGAGTCAGTTCATCGTGTTTGCCGTTCGCCTGTGGGTTTTCATTTTTTTATCACGGACAAGTCAAATGGTGTTTGCTGTCCTTTTTGCTCTCAGATTTACAAATAAGCTCATGTAACTTTCACATTTATGAGAATACTTTGAGTTTATTTTATTTTGTCAGATCTGTGTAGGTTGCTATTACGGGTTTGATATACTCATATTATTTCTTTATTAAATAGTTGAATCCCCATTATGCCACCGACTCTTCTATAAATCACAGCGTACCTTTATTTTCGTCTACATATTTAGTTGTTGTAAGGTCACTATGTAATAATTTTATCATTGACTTATGTAATATAGATTACGAACTTGAAGGATGATGTAGAGGTTTAAATTATTTCTCAAAATGATGTCATTTCCCTAGATGGCGCTGCTTTCACCACTGTTCTTTGTCCAGGTCTGAAATCTTATGGCTGTTTGATGCGCCACCTTTTGTGCTATGGAGTTTTGTTTTTTTTTTATTATGACCGCAGTTTTGTTATGTGGCTGGGAGGTTTTAGAATGTACGATAAATATTTGTGTAAACCTTCATCCCAGTTGCTATGTTTTATTATATATTTACATACAATGTTGCAGGGATGAAGTATTTTGAGTCTATTTTCATTGTATCATATTGGCTTTAACCTTACACCCCAGCTTTGCTTGTATTGTCAATTAATCAATAAGAGAATAAATGACTTTCAACCACTCATCCTTATTATTTATTTCCACTCAATTGAGCAAAAATACTAGCTGCGGAAATGCGTTCTAAAAAAATTAAAAATAAAGGAAATATATCGTCTGCTTGTCGTCATAAAGTAAACAGAGCGCGTGCATTGCGAGTCGTACAATTCTGGGAAGGTTCATTGATAAAAAAGAAATCCTACTAGCCTATTTGTTAGAAGACTTGTTCTCATTACATTATTATTTTGTTTGTCACAACAATGAATCATATAAATATACTAGAAAAGTACCCTATTTTTTGTCCATTTAGTTGAAAGAAGTCCTTCGATAATTTCATTATTGCTTAACAAAAGACCAGTTATGATTGACTGCATTTGGTAGAGCTCCTTTGGGTACGTTTCGGAGTTGGCGGGAGCTGTAAAAAGTTTCCACATTTTAAAGTTCAATTTGTATTGGTTGATACTTTCTTCAGAATGTTCTAAGAAAAACATTGATTTTGGTCTTGATAACTTCACATGACGGTTGTGACCCAAGGTCACAGCAGTGTTTACCTATGTCACAGTACCAAGCGAAATTTAATATTTTTAACAATCTGAGCTCTCTCTCTCTCTCTCTCTCTCTCTCTCTCTCTCTCTAATAGCGTATAAATATGTCAAGATTGTTGCTCTTGCAAGAAATTGAAATTGTTTTAAAAAAAAAAAAAGAACGTAGAGATAAAATAAATAGATGTACAATATCAATAACAATTTTCGATCAAGGAAGTTCCTTTGAGATCTCCGAATGTAGGTTAGCAAAGCAGCATACGAAAAATGGGGGGAAGTGCTGCAGCACTATACATAAGAGAGATATACTTTTAAACTTTATTTCTATTTCACAAAGTTTGACTGGCAGAATTTTCTGTTAACATTGGAACGTGACTGACACCATAATTTCCATCTCTAATCCAGTATAAACTATTTTGATTCGTTGAATTCAGCTTTATTTTACAATGGTATAAAGTATCTGACTTTCTTGAAATTTTCTATCTTTAATTTTCTAAAAGATGGGTTCCTAGTTTTCAGAATAAAACCTTTGATTTGTTGAATTCATTTTTACCACTCTGAAATCCCCCTTTTCCAAATGATAACGCACTTGTGTCCGTACGCTCCTGACAAACAATTTCATAATTCATATCTAATTAACTGGTCCAATCTTTCGCTCATTGAAATCCATATACAAAAGCGCACTGCACGAGTCCCTATTATAAAGGATTATTTTATGTTCATTTCTTAAAAAGTATTATCGCTTTCCTGCTAATATATGTACTTATCTAATGTACTTAAAAACTTAATTTTTTTTTACTGGATGGGTAGAAAATGAATATGATATCTCAAAAAAAAAAAAAAACCCTTTGAAACCAAAAATTCCTCAATGATGTCACAGAACGAGTAAGCAACACGATGTGCATTTAGGTCAAATCATTAAGTGCCTCTCCACTACTAGGAAGGTGTTTTATCGTTGAAAAAGAACCAATGACAAAGTTTTGTGTGTTTTTTACATCCCATTTGAGAACTTTCCACTCATATCTATAGACGCGTCACCAGCTTTAGGTGAAGTGAGACAATTTTGACCTACACTTCTCTATTGTCGCCACGCTCATCATGACAAGTGGTCTAGTTGTAAAGGTATTAATGAATTCCTCGCTATGTTTTATATCATAACTAAAGGAATGCATTTTCTTTACAGTTTACATAATTATTTCAGTTTCAGTAAATCAAAATGTTCCTTTTCCAGTATAAACAACTATGAATAGGTTAATTTAGGCCCCATTTCAATTCAAACGGCTGTAAATTCACAATTTATGTAAACAGAACCTAATTTCTTATAACGAAAAAAAAGAGACAAGTGTTCTCTTTCATCTTTTGGAATAACAATATACGGTTGTACATTTCAAAGACAATAAATCCTCAAATATATGACTAGCTATTTAAATGTAGAGTATGAGCTGTAGTGCCATCGTCGGTAACCCACGATGGGTCCAGCTGTCGCTTTTGGTCTCGCTGTTTCTTTGGGTCCCGCTGTCGCTTTTGATCTCGCTGTTTCTTTGGGTCCTGCTGTCTCTTTTGGTCTCGCTGTCTCTTTGAGTCCCGCTGTCTCTTTTGGTCTCGCTGTCTCTTTGGGTCCCGCTGTCTCTTTTGGTCTCGCTGTCTCTGTGGGTCCCGCTGTCTCTTTTGGTCTCTCTGTTTCTTTGTTTCCCGCTGTCTCTTTTGGTCTCTCTGTTTCTTTGTTTCCCGCTGTCTCTTTTGGTCTCGCTGTTTCTTTGGGTCCCGCTGTCTCTTTTGGTTTCTCTGTTTCTATGGGTCCCGCTGTCTCTTTTGGTCTCTCTGTTTCTTTGGTTCTCGCTGTCTTTTTTGGTTTCTCTGTCTCTTTTGGTCTCTCTCTTTCTTTGGGTCCCGTTGTCTCTTTTGGTCTATCTGTTTCTTTGGGTCCCGCTGTCTCTTTTGGTCTCTATGTTTCTTTGTTTCCCGCTGTCTCTTTTGGTCTCTCTGTTTCTTTGTTTCCCGCTGTCTCTTTTGGTCTCGCTGTTTCTTTGGGTCCCGCTGTCTCTTTTGGTTTCTCTGTTTCTTTGGGTCCCGCTGTCTCTTTTGGTCTCTCTGTTTCTTTGGTTCCCGCTGTCTTTTTTGGTCTCGCTGTTTCTTTTGGTCTCGCTGTTTCTTTTGGTCTCGCTGTTTCTTTGGGTCCCGCTGTCGCTTTTGGTCTCGCTGTTTCTTTCGGTCCCGCTGTCTCTTTTGGTCTCTCTGTTTCTTTGGGTCCCACTGTCTCTTTTGGTCTCGCTATTTCTTTGGTTTCCGCTGTCTCTTTTGGTTTCACTGTTTCTTTGGGTCCTGCTGTCTCTTTGGGTCTCGCTGTTTCTTTTGGTCTCGCTGTTTCTTTGGTTCCCGCTGTCTTTTTTGGTCTCGCTGTTTCTTTTGGTCTCGCTGTTTCTTTGGGTCCCGTTGTCTCTTTTGGTCTATCTGTTTCTTTGTTTCCCGCTGTCTCTTTTGGTCTCGCTGTTTCTTTGGGTCCCGCTATCTCTTTTAGTCTCTCTGTTTCTTTGGTTCCCGCTGTCTTTTTTGGTCTCGCTGTTTCTTTTGGTCTCGCTGTTTCTTTTGGTCTCGCTGTTTCTTTGGGTCCCGCTGTCGCTTTTGGTCTCGCTGTTTCTTTCGGTCCCGCTGTCTCTTTTGGTCTCTCTGTTTCTTTGGGTCCCACTGTCTCTTTTGGTCTCGCTATTTCTTTGGTTTCCGCTGTCTCTTTTGGTTTCACTGTTTCTTTGGGTCCTGTTGTCTCTTTTGGTCTCTCTGTTTCTTCGGTTCCCGCTGTCTCTTTTGGTCCCGCTGTCTCTTTTGGTCCCGCTGTCTCTTTTGGTCCCGCTGTCTCTTTTGGTCTTGCTGTTTCTTTGGGTCCCGCTGTCGCTTTTGGTCTTGCTGTTTCATTGGATTCCGCTGTCTCTTTTGGTCTCGCTGTCTCTTTTGGTCTCGCTGTCTCTTTGGGCCTAGCTGTCTCTTGCCTAAGACGATGCTGTAGTGCTTACTATTCTGAAAACAATTCGCTCTTTTTGTTCTATCATAGACCCAGAATCTCTCCAAACTGAATACAGGTAAACAACATTTGTAGTTGCAAATGTTATCCACAATGACGTTTTTCAATTTTAAAAGCCGATAATAGTATTTAAACCATCGCTGAAACATTTGCAAAATCATGATAATCAATTACTGAACTTGACATTTGTAAAAAGGGCATAAGCGATTTTTCTTTAGATACCATATCAAATCTCAAAAAATCGTAATTTCGTCTATATTGAATACTAACTACGTTATCAGAGACAGATATTGGAGGCTTATGATTTAGGAATGCATTTGTGTACATTTAGTGACCATTATCAATTGCTCTGATAAAATGTTCAAGAAATTTCATTTGTCATTTACTTCTATATATACCATGAAACATATATCGTGTTAGATATTTACCGCTGAACCCTTTGTCAAAATGAAAAATATGAAGATAACGAACAGTAATCAATTTCGTAATTCCCATAAAGAATACAAAATTGAGAGTATGGAAACATGGACCCCTAGACACAAAAGATGGGATCATGTGCCTAGAAGGAGTAAGTATCTCGTGTTGACCGGTCAGACCCGCTATAAGCCCTATGTGTTAATCAGGTAAAATCAAAATCAGTATGTAAAGAATGACGTAATAGTTGCTATGAAACGTCAGACAGCATTCTACCAAATGAGTTGAAAAAACTAAGTTTAACTATCAATGAGAACTTATTTTGAATTAACAAACGCCGAGGCGAATTTGACATTTCTAATGTACACATTATTTCATGTGATGTATATGTATTAAAATTAAAATTCATAAAATCGTGGGACTTCAAAAATTCTATATCATCTTGAATACTACAGTGTACGATTTAAAACGATACAAATACAAATTTAATGTATTAAGGTTGTAAACTATACTGTACCAATAGGACCAGAAATAATATTTCAGAAATGGGAGCAAAAAAAAAAACCAAAACTAAAAACGGTTGGATATACCAGTCAATTTCCGAACGTCTCCAAAGACGTTCTCTTATGGAACAACATGAACCAACGTCCTTGAGTAAAAAAAATATCCCTCATGTGTAATCGACCCCCGATATTTTCTGATCTTGCTACTGTTGTTATAAAAATGTTTACATAAAAAATTAAGAATTTCCACTTCTATAACTTTGACCTCCATAACTTTGTACAAAGTACCATTCCTGCGAGGTTGATAAATATCGGACTAAAAACGCTGCTCAGATGTTGTACACAAGTCTGAAACAGAACAAACTAAGAATAGTATGTGGTGTGGATTTTTGTCGTAATTCAGACAAATTAGAAGATATTCACCAATTTTATGTAGTTTCTGTAAAACAGTATTTACAAAAGGACAGAAACAAAATTTCCAGTAAACCACTTGTACTAATATATATATACAACTAATGACAACTCTACTAGAATTTCATACTTCTTCGGTATAAAACGACGATGACTTCACATCAACACAAACCGTGTGTATGTATGTGTGTGCGCGCGCGCGCTAGCATATCCAGAATGTCCTATCTATATATGCAAAATATCACGCGTCCAATAATTAGGAGAAGTCATCCCTAATGAATATACGCACACAGACAACTATAGCATGACTCAATGTCATAACAACTACTGTGACGATTGTGATAATCACAATAAGGTCAGCACTTCTAACGATAGTGAACCACTGCGCGTCATTTGTTATTTCATACTGCACTTTGCTTCCGTGTATACGATTCCTTCTTATCAGTCAAACTCCTTGTTTTCTATTTGTGAATGAATTGACGTAGTCTTAGATTAAGATGAAAAGCCCCTAAAAACAACAACAACAAGCGAACACAAAAACGGATATTGGAAGTTCCGGAAATTCTTAAACGAGGACGATTGCACTTAAAATGTAAATCCATGACCTATCTGGCGTGCAGTTCCTCGTTTTCGTTTAGCTGAAACCTGTGAAGGAATGTAAACACACAAAACATTTTCGCCGATATTTGAATAGTACTTGTAAGATACCCGACCTTGAAAAATATCTATCAGTACCGTATCAATCACAAAACATGCAGGAATAATTTTTTTTTTATTAAATCATTTTCACACGACTAGATAAAAGACTTTAGAATAAATCGATAATAGTTATTTTTATAAAGAAATTTCCTTGTCATCCCTATGGAATGAGAAAGGTTCAAGTTGACAAGACATGTTTATATAGGTTCAAGGAACAAAAACATTTTAATAGGTTCTTGATTTCAAAGTTATTTCAGTAGGTTCAAGGTTACAGATATTTGTCAGTTCCTTTATGATTACAAATATATGTCAGTAGTTCTAAGTTATGAAGATGTGTTGTTGGGTTTAAGGTTATAAAGACATGCCGGTGGTTCAAAGTTATAAAGATATGTTAATAGACTCAAGGTCACAAAGATAGATCAGTAAGTTCAAGGTTATAAAGGTATGTCGGTGGGTTCAAGGTTATAAATATATGTCAATATGTTCAAGGTTTCAAAGCTACGTCAGTAAGTTGAAGAGTACAAAGTTATGTCAGTGGATTCAAGGTTACAAGAAAATGTCTGTACGTTCAAGGTTACAAAGATATGTCAATAGGTTCAAGTGAGAAATATATGTCAGTAGTTTCAAGGTTACAAAGGTATGCCAGAAGAGTCAAGGTTTCAAAGATATAACAGTATGTTCAAGATTATATATATATATGTGTGTGTGTGTGTGTGTGTGTGTGTGTGTGTGTGTGTGTGTGTGTAATGTAATTATTGTATTGACATTCAGATTTCATTCATTGTAATACAGAACATTCAACTGGCCTGGTTTAAAAATGATTAATAGATAAAACAATTTGGTCATTAGATAGTTACGTATTCTTCATTTTTTTTCTGTGTTAAACCCATCTAACACCCCTTCCGATAAAATTGTGAATAAAATCATTTCGTACGTAGTGGGTAATATATTTACAAACTGAACTGTTTCCTTTTCATTAGTACATTTTTATTATATACTGCTTCGTCATCTGACAATAATGACTTTTCGGGAAATTTGAGGACAAGGCAATGAATAGTTCCAACATTCTCTACTCAATGAAGTTCCTCGTCTAGTTTCAAAATTCTCAGCAAAGTATTCTCAACACATCAAGGTTATGGATTTTTGTCTAATTTTAGAATTCTAGTCACGGCAAGGTTTGGATCCTTGTCTAATTTCAGAATTCTCAACACAGCAAGGTTTGGATCCTTGTCTAGTTTAAGAATTCTCAACAAAGAAAGGTTCCGGATCCTTGTCTAATGTTAGAATTTTCAACACAACAAGTTTACGGATCCTTGTCTAATTTCTAAATTCTCATTAGTGCAAAGTTCCGGATCCTTGTATAATATCAGAATTCACAACATAACATGTTTCAGGGTCCTTGTCTAATCTCAAAATTTTAATTCTTAACACAGCAAGGGTGCGGATCCTTGTCTAATGTAAGAATTTTCATCACAGCAAGGTTCTGAATCCTTGTCTAATTTCAGAATTATCAACATAGCAAAGTTACGGATCCTTGTCTAATTCCAGATCGGCCGCGGTAGCTCAGTGGTAGAGTGTTCGCTTCTTAACCGAGAGGTCTCGAGTTTGAGCCCCACTCGTGCCATGGTCGCGTCAAACCTAAGACGTTAACTTAGGTAGTGATTGCTCCTTCGCCAAAACACTCGTCGTTTATAAGTGAGAATCACGGGTCTTTCGGATATGACCTTAAGAACGGAGGTTCCGTTTCGCCGCAGGCGTTGGCACGTTAAAGACCCCTCACTGCTACGGCCCTGAGCAGTAAGCATAGGTCTAAATTTGTGGCACTTCACCTACAACTGGTGACGTCTGAATATGAGTGAAAAATTCTCAACAGGACAATCAATCAATCTAATCCCAGATCCCTATCAGTGTTCTCACCACCGGATGGTGCCGGAACCTGGTATAATTTAAGAATTCTCAACACGGTAAGGTTCCGGATCCTTGTCTAATCTCAACATTTAAATTCTCCACACAGCAAGGTTGCGGATCCTTGTCTAATCTCAACATTTAAATTCTCCACACAGCAAGGTTCCGGATCCTTGTCTAATCTCAACATTTAAATTCTCCACACAGCAAGGTTGCGGATCCTTGTCTAATCTCAACATTTAAATTCTCAACACAGCAAGGGTGCGGATCCTTGTCTATTTTCAAAATTTTCACCACAGCAAGGTTCCAGATCCTTGTCTAATCGCAGATTTCTCAACACAGCGACATTCCTTACCTGGTTTGTGGGGTAATTCTATAATGTATGTAGAACATGAATATAGTTACCTTGTCAGGAGTATAAAAAAAATCCCATTTATGGATGCATCTACATAAATTAATTAGGCTGGCTGCCCCAAAGGAAATACTAATAGTGATCTCTAAATGTTTTTTTTAATCTCAATATCAGTCCGTTTCATTTTTGAAAATGTAAAATCTGAAAAGGGCATAAATTGTTAAGGTTAACACTCTTCAATTATACGGCCAAGTACCCCGGAAATTATTGTACACGTATCTATTTATTCCTAATGTATTACCTTTTATATGATTCATTTGATTGATTATATATTGTTTAACGTCCCGCTCGAGAATCTTTCACTCATACGGAGACGTCACCATTGCCGGTGAAGGGCTGCAAAAATTTAGGCCTATGCTCGGCGCTTATGGCCTTTGAGCAGGGAGGGATCTTTAACGTGCCACACCTGCTGTGACACGGGGCCTCCTCGGGTTTTGCGGTCTCATCCGAAGGACGGCCCCATTTAGTCGCCTCTTACGACAAGCAAGGAGTACTGAGGACCTATTCTAACCCGGATCCTCACGGGGCTGATTCATTTGATATAAACCTACTAACTGCAATAACAAATTACTATCAAAATGACTAACTACTATTAGAATTACAAATTACAGTATTCTACAAGAATTACTATTACGATAAGAAAAAATCTTGGAATACTTTTTCAATGTTGAATTGGATAACTTGATCATTTTCCCTGTCTTGAATTAAATTACGAAAGGTTCTTTAAATATTGAAGTGATAATCACAGACGAATGTGTTCTCGAATCTTGTTATGATGACGTACTAGTACAAAATGATACTGTAAAATGTGATATGAGAAATCTGTTAGGTTTATATCACTGCTAACAAAATAATAGAGGCAGTTTTTTTAATTTGATATAGACATTAATGTTACAATCGGTGGTTTTGCAAAACTGCATTCATACCTTCGTTACAAAAATGTATGTCAACGATAAGATAACTATCATATCATTTACGTATCACTCAAGGAAGATTTGCGAATATTTCTAGGTAAAACATTGTGAATCTGGTGTAAACAATGATTTAGAGGACATTTTTTCATATTTAAATGTCCTGGTTATAAAGCTCTACGTGTAGTGAGCAAAAAGAAAACAAATTTTTCGAGTTCATCGAACTTTTCTGTTTATAAATGACAACAAGGAAGTGATTTTCCCTCGGAATTTTCTTAAAATTCTTGTAAGGGTAGACATTCATTCGTTCATTGCCTAAAACATGTATATCCAAGAATTTTTTTCTCCAAAGTAAGATGATGTCTATAAAAAAAACAAACTCAAATAATAAATGCGTTTGCGTTTCCCCCAAAAATGAGATGAAAATAAAAACAACTTGAAAAGTTTAACTTTTCCCACAGGACAGGGGAAATCTGAGTGCAAACTGGCGACTTTGTAATGTCATATATATTTCAATGACACAACGTTCAGGGGAAACGGGTTAATTGGGAAACTTGATTTTTGTTCATCAAAAAACACAATATCTAGTTTATCACGGTGAAATTTGCACCGACTCTTCACGTTCCATTTGAAACTCACTATACTGCAACCTAGGGGGTATAGCGTTTGCTTTTGCTATTGAGAGGCACGAGTTCGATTCTCGGTCCTGACTCTGTACAAAACCTAAAATAAAAAAAAACCAAAAAACAAAAAAACAACCCCCCCCCCCAAAAAAAAGAACAAACATACGTAGTGACTGTTTCGTCACTAAGCGTCAGGCACTAAAACTGAAAGTCGCGCGTGTTTCGGTTATGACCATTAAAAAGAAAACAGATCTTTGAACGCCAACCGTAGGGGGTTAGGGCAGTCTCTCGGAAAACCTCGAAGAATTTCGGTAAGGGACGATATCATCTCTGTATCATTGATTCCGGGAAATGGCGTTTGCTTCGGACAAAGCCTCTATCATTCTGACCTGTGTGATAAAAGTCAAACTTCAGTTACAAACTATCAAATTATGCTAGTTTCACGTTTTAGGTATTTTGTATCGGGTCTATATTTAAAATATTTACCGGGCTATATACAAGTACACATGGAATTTGATCGAGAATCGAACATTCCTTAATATATATGTTGTACAGTTTCTTTCTTTATCTCGTTTGCTATTACAAGGCAGTGTCTGATTGCCCTGTAAAGGTATGAATGGTTTCACTTGAACTCCTAATGGAATACTAGTAGATCACAGGACCTTTGATTTATATAAGACCACTGTAATTTCAGTTTCGGTTTCTTGTCTTTAACAAAACATTGTGGAATAGCAACCACAATAATAATAAATAAATTCTAATGCGATTTTGAATTCATCAATAGACTTATACATGGGATCATTTTCATCTTTATTCTTCTGAAGTCAGTGTGTATAAATTTACTAATGTATTGTCTCAATTCCCGCATTATGGTTAGAGACAAATCCATTTTTAATTAATCGATGCTGAAAAATCCATTCCATATTGAAAATTTCGCATAGATATGCATTTTTATAATGACGTGCGCGAACGTTTTAGCAACTTCGTAAAGTAACTGATACACTGAGATCAACCAATGGGCACTCGTTTAAATATCCAAGGTCGATGTGGTTTTCTCTGAAAAAGCTTGTTCCTCGTTTCCTAAAACACAGTACTATTGGAGAGGCTTCGTGTCACTTCCTTGTACAATGAAAATCGGTTTAGAATCATCAACCACACTCAACTGCTTAGTTATCTTTATATTAAAAGCAAGCAAATGTGGCTTTTACCCGTGTTTTACAGTCGAATTAAATTGATCTGATCGAACTAATTAATCCAATCGATGATTTGTGTATAGGCCTAATTATAATCAGTCCAACAATTACAAGATAAATCTGATTCAAAATGTCATTAAAGTATTTTAATGTGTTGCGTGTATGCTCAAGCTGAAGATATACAAATTCTAACGTCATTCATATTCTTAACATAAGTAAGAAATTAAGTTATTTGATCTATAAATTATGTTGACATACAAACTAATTGTGTTAATTTGCGACATAGTTATGTCAACATGCAGTTGTAAATTAATTATGTTGACATACAGATTATTTATGCTGACATGGAACTTAATCATGTTGATATGGAACTTTCTACGTAATTTTAAGGTTGCATGTTGATCTTTTTGGAACTACTGTTCAATTGTTCAAGATCTAAACAAGATAAAAGACCTTTTTTTCCTGAAAAATGTGAAAATTCTTGTACAATCGAGGTTTGAAAATCTTTTATTATTATTATTTGTTTTGTTTTGTTTCTTTGGTTTTTTTTAAAGCTTAAATCCGTTTGTGACAATACTATATTATTAATTGCGGGGCGCCCTGTGTAGGACTAACTGTACGACTTTCCTATATACGTGGATTTGAATGTAAATTGCAGAATTCGTTATAATGAATGGTCGTTTGAATGTAAATTGCAGAATCCGTTATAATGAATGGTCGTTTGAATGTAAATTGCAGAATTCGTTATAATGAATGGTCGTTTGAATGTAAATTGCAGAATCCGTTATAATGAATGGTCGTTTGAATGTAAATTGCAGAATCCGTTATAATGAATGGTCGTTTGAATGTAAATTGCAGAATCCGTTATAATGAATGGTCGTTTGAATGTAAATTGCAGAATTCGTTATAATGAATGGTCGTTTGAATGTAAATTGCAGAATCCGTTATAATGAATGGTCGTTTGAATGTAAATTGCAGAATCCGTTATAATGAATGGTCGTTTGAATGTAAATTGTAGAAACCGTTATAATGAATGGTCGTTTGAATGTAAATTGCAGAATCCGTTATAACGGATGGTCGCATCAAGATTTTTTTTTTCTCAGTTTCGGTTTCTTGTCCTGAAAACGATCCCGAAATGATATATAAAGTTCTTGAAAAATGACAGAGAAGACCGCCTTGATTAAAGGAAGAATTCTCGTGCGGCTTCAAGTTTGTCAATAGACTTGAATAATCGGTTCAAAATAATGCTGTAGTTTTACAGGTTTTTGACATTTCATTGAACATCAGCGTTTGCTGTCTTCGTGCTTAAACAACACATTAAAATCAAGCATTCGACAACAAATCTACAAAACTAATCAACAAAACACAAAATCAACCAATCAATGAGACAATGAAATCAAATCAACCAAATCAAGCAATCAATGAAACAGCGAAATTAACAAATCAACGAAATCAAGCAATCAACGAGACAACGTATTAAAGAAAACAACGAAGTAAAATAAAGATTTCGACGAATTTTTGCATGAACGATATTGCATTATGGGGCTTATTAAAACTGATGACGAGCAAATATTTTGCAGCATTGAAATATTTTTAGCTATGTATTTTTTTTAATGATGAATCAAAATTCATGATGAATAGTTTATAACCTCTTCAAAACGATGGATAGTAACGATAATTGTAAAATCATTGCACGTGAGTCGTGGTCATTTTTTAAAAACAATTATTCCTCATTTCTCAAGGCGGACATCGTGCTAGTTCCTAGTATAGAGATTTTTGCTCATCAGAAACATGTGACACGCTCAATGTAAATATTTTAACTTACAGTTAAAGTAGAGGAAGTCTCTCTCTCTCTCCCATATCTATCTATCTATATCTATATATATATATATATATATATATATATATATATATATATTCAAAACGCATTCGGCATTATTTTTCCTCAGTACAGTTTTCAATCAAAGTACTCTCGCGACTTCCCGTCAAACTGCGTTTTCAGTTATTCTGATTTCAGGGAATGGCATACCGCAAATTCAGCTGAAAAAGGAAGTTAAACTGCGGTATGCAATAAATTTGCATGGAGTTCTGATAGATCAATATATAGAAAATTGAATACACATAAGTACTTACTGATTTAAGTTTCTGAATTCTGTTGCATTTTTTTTTCTATTTTTAAATCATTTGTCTTCAGAATCATTTATGTAAAGTTACTTGCTACAAACAAAAATATCGATGCATGGGTTGACATATATTTTCTTGGAGTTATTCTGGTTGTATTCAGTAGAAATATTAAAAAGTTTAAGGAACTTGTAAAAATTCTGTGATATTCAGTAGTTCAGAAGTTGAAATATGTTAACACTCTTTATATAACTCTACAAAATTTTCACCCACTTTATCAGACGGATTTGAGAAAAAAATGACACAAATAAGAATCTATTTGGTAAAATAGATTCATTTTACTAATATAAACAAAAAATCAATGTAAATTTTCAACACAAACAAAAAAAAAAACAAAAACAAAAAAACAAAAAAAACAAAAAATAAATAAATAAATAAATAAATAAACTTTATACATGTTGTGAATGTTAAAAAACCCACATGTTTTATCGTTCACGGAAGTACAAGCAGCCTTTGCTATGTTTTGTTCTGTACTTTTTGAAGGCAATCAATAGATAGTGATTTTAATGATTTCCAGAATCTTAATTAACATATGCGTGTATTTGTTGAGTTACAGGGTAGTTATCAAGAAAAATATTAGTATGGCAGACATGACAGGCTATCAAAAAATCAAAAATTATTTCCGAGTTGAATTTCTGAACTTCGCGTTCAATATTAGGTCACTACGAATTAGAAGTGACAGAGAGATTTTCAGATTGTCCACACATTTTATCGTGTAATGTGATATATGTATATATATATATATATATATATATATATATATATATATATATATATATATATCACATTATATATATATATATATGAGCTATACCATTTTCTGACTTGACGAAATATTCACATATTTATTTAAGATACATACATTTATTGTTTGATATAGATATTGTCGTATATTCACATGTGTCATTGTATAATATGCATACATTATATTTCTATAATCTTTTACATGTTACGCATACAAATTCATTTAATGCCATTCTAAAGCATATTGTATACAATTTGAAATGATATTACAATTTTTATATGATACAAATCTCACATAATCAATCATAATATGCAGATCTGATAAAGCAAGTAAAAGAAAGGTTTGAAAACACAGCGTTATATAATAGAGCATTTTGAAATGTGTTTGTGTGTATTTTCTTTAATATATAGGCGTGGAAATAAATTCAAGTGTGTGTGTGTGTGGGGGGGGGGGGGGGGGGGGGGGGTTAAAGATGTTGTTAAAATCCATGGCAAACAAAAATATATGAATTTTTAAAATTGTTAAATCACATCCCGTCCCATAAAAACGCGTAATCTAATAAAATTTTCCCGACGTGTTCGTATACTTAAAACTGTCGACCAATAACTAACAATTCTACTGATCTGATGAATTTTGAAAATCCTTCTGCATCATATTTGTTGTATTAGAATGAGGGCTGAATACACATTTATAGATTGCGAGTTTACGTTCCCAGAAAATAGATAAGCGTGTTCTATCATTATAAAATGAGGACATTACGAGCACCTAAACATAGTAGAAATCTCGACCTTTATAAAGGAACAGCGAAAACATATGAATATCATTTTGATACAAATTTTAAAATTAATCTGATTGAAGTGTAGAGCAAAGTAAGAAAATGGAGTTGATGAGTAAAATTGGCAATAAATGTGAAAATGAAATGATATTCCTCAATATTCCGTATAACTATATCTAGTTTTGTTTTTAGAAATCTATATTTACGTTGCAGGTGTATCTCTCTCTCTCTGTATACCGTAAATCTCGTGTGGCCAATCAGGAACAAGCTCTTTCTAAGAAAACACAGCAGGGAAGGCGCTTTAAAGGAACTATATTCTGTGAGTAAACGTGTGAAATTTACAATGGGTAAGACAGTACATCTTCTTTAAAAAGCTCTTTTGGGGTTTTATGTAAACGGTTAATATCCAATTGTTATTGTACAAAGTAAGACGTTTGAAAAGGTTTATCCGTAGAGTATTGACCTCGGGAAAGGTTTATATCTGATTACAGGTTGTTTTTATTTGCGTAAAACTAAAACAAGATTATTAAAAGTATTCTAAAACGTTTTAAAGAAAGACTGTATCTTACGTCATTTCACAATAGATTCTTGATATGTCTCTAATAACTACGATCATTAGGACTGAAAAATAATGGTCATTTTATTGTCATAATAACGAAAAATGCGTAAAATATGTAAATACACATTTTAACGTCCTAGTTCGAAGATTATGATGAAAATAAAAGGAAATAACAGCTTTAGGAAAAAACATTGAACGGATATTTCTTAAAAGCGATCGGGTAAAGAAGACTACGTGGGTATTTCCTTAATTCGACGAAAATGTATGAACAGACTGAAGCCTATTGAGTTATATGTCACGTATTTTCTTTGAGTAAATTACCTTATGGACCGCAGTGCTCACAAAACTCTTAAGTACGGGCATACTAGAATCCGTGACGTGTACACTGGGACGGCTCCAACTTGTCTTCACCATTTCTGAATCATCTGCATGGAATAAGACTTGCCTTGCTTTACAGGTATCGGTTTGCCATTTGTCAAAGTAGTGTTTCAACTGATAAGTGATTAAGTCATGGAAAAAAGGAAGCTCCGACGCAATGACTGTCCATTCTTTTCCTTCATTAAGTTAATTAAACTTTATTTATTTATACACATGAAAAAATGCAGACAATTCCCCCTTATATTCCTTGAACTTGGCGCATTATTGGATGAATCAGTGGGTGGATAAGAGGTAGTCTCCCCCAGGTTTTTTTTTTTGGGAGGGGGGGGATTTCGTCATCTCTATCTGATTCAAATTCTTGCTGACTATTAGAAATATCTTAGTTAAGCATTGTAAACATTGAAAATTAAAAAAGAAAAGTTGAAAATTTTCAGCTCAAATCGTGTCCATGCCCCTTTTCATGATCCGCGTTTATTCTAATTAGAAATTGATGGATTCAACTTTTCATCCAATATATTAGGTCGGACATACGCGCAAATTACCACATGTTAAACAGCAGGAAAGTAATGTTTTGTAACATTTGTTTCAGTGAATGCTCCGTATGTAGGACATATGTACTCCACCCACAAGCCGAAATTATAAACTTCTGCATTTTGCAACATAAAAAGTGATTGCGAAATAATCATCAGCTAAATGTACAGCCCTTTAGAGCTCTAGTGTTAAGTGTTTCGCCATATTGTATATAAAATTTTTATTTCAAATGTTTTTTACCTTCGATCTCTTTACCAAATGTAATTGATAACCATTTCATTGGTACGGTCCTTCGGATGAGACCGCAAAAACCGAGGTCCCTTTGTCGCAACAGGTGTGGCACGTTAAAGATCCATACCTGCTCAACTGCTCAATGCCCTAAGCGCCGAGCATAGGCCTAAATTGTGCAGCCCTTCACCGGTAATGGTGACGTCTTCATATGAAACATTCTCGAGCGGGACGTCAATCAATTAATCTTATATATATACATATACTGAATCAGTGGGGTAAGAAGTTTTTTAATTCTCCTCGCCGAGAGGTAACGGTAGCTTAATCATCGTCTTGACCTCAACAATGTTAATAATTGTATATGTATGCAAAAATTATCATGTAGAGTAGACCCAAGCCTCTCCAAGCCAGGTTCTTATTAAATATTTACATCCTATTCGAGACTTCCTCACTCAGATAGAGATCTCATCACCTATTGACTAAGGAGTTCAAGGCGGTAGCAGTGAGGACTCCTTATCATATAGCACAGAGTCAGTTAAAGATGCAGCAAATTCTGGCCGACCTGTGACTTTAATAGTCAAAGCAAATGTCTCAAAAGTCAGGGAAATAACTGAAAGTGATGGCATATCGCTATCGCGGGGGCATTTCATTTGGAAGCGTATTTTGAAAGTACGAAAGATTTCTGCCGTGTGGATACCGCATGTATTGACAGATGACCAAAAACAGATACGAGTACAAACCGCTAAGCAATTGCTCAAAATGTTTCCCAAAGTCAATCGAAGACAATTTGCAAATATTGTTACTGGTGACAAAGCATGTGTTCACTATTTCGAACCAGTAAGAAAAATTGGAAACAAAATATGGTTAAACACGGTAGAAGGCCTGTAGTTGCTAAAAGAATCATAAGCACAAGACGTTCTTTATTGCATATTCTTCTCATGTGATGGTGTAGCCGTGCAAATTCCGGTGCAAACGTGTTACAGGTCGGTATAACCGAGATGTTATACTAAAAAAAGCTCACGGAATATTATCATAAACGACGCCATGTGTCAGGATTTAGGCTTGTTCGTCTAATTCATGATAATACTCCATCACATACATTTAAGCTTTGAAGCAATTTTTGAAGTCGGAGAAGGATACCATCTTGCCACACCTACCATACTTTTCAGATCTTGCCCCATGCGATTTTTTCCTGTTTCCAAAACTTAAATAAGTTCTTAGCTGACAAGTCCCGACAAGTCCTTGGCTCAGCCATCAGTCAGTGCCTCAGAGGTCTACCTAAATCAGCGTACCGTGACGCATTTCAGAAATGGATTCAGAGATTGAAATTATGTATTTCAAACCGCGGAGAATACTTTGAAGGGATGCAATGTTCATTTCATTATTTGAGTCAAATGCTTTTGAGATATCGTACAATACACATTACACACCGGTCGCGGTAGCTTAGTGCTTAGAGCGTTCGCTTCGTATCCGGGAGGTTGTGAGTTCGACCCCCGCTCGTGCCATTGCGACAAACCTAAGACGTAAAAATAGGTAGTGATTGCTCCTTTGCCAAACGCTTGACATTTAGAAGTGATAATCATGGGTCTCTAAGACATGACCTTAAAAACGGAGGTCCCGTGTCACGGTAGTCGTTGGCACGTTAAAGAACCTTCACTGCTACGGCCCTGAGCGCTAAGAATAGGTCTAAATTTGTAGTACTTCACCTAAAGCTGGCGACGTCTCAATATGAGTGAAAAATTACGGGACGTAAAACAATCAATCAATACACATCAATCAATACATATTACATATCGAACATCCCTCGTAGATTGTATAGCTGTTGCGATATTGAAAGCGACTCAATGAAACGATTGAAATAAAAGCGCTTTCGTAACACAGACTCCTAAACAGGAATAACGATTTTACTTTCGAAGTATAACTCAATTTTTAATGAATATTTAAACGCTTATTTTTTTTTTTTATTTTTTTTTTTATTTAATGGGCAAAATTATTTTTATCTCATGACATTAAAATTTGCAAATCTTTTGTAGTAGTATCTCTCTGAAAATGTCATACCTATCGGATATCTATATTCTGATTCTAGACTCAGTTATCATTATGCAGTAGGTCTTGGTAGAATATCAGAATTTGAAGATTGTGATTTGAACGATAAAAGGCACGCACTGTCCACCAGTTTTAAATTAATATTCATTGTGACGTCATGCCCAGTGGTCATAGTTACTAGAACAAACTTGAATATAGACAAACATCAAGAGATTAGCAAAATAATTTTGATAGACTGAACAAATATAGTTTTTATTTTGGAAATATATTAGGGTATGAACGGCGGCGCTTCACGTCGGTATTCATTTCATTACGCGCTATAGAACGGAACTTCATGAAATGTATGCAAGTGTGAAGGTCGCAGTTCATACCCTCATGCATTTTAAAAAATGAAAATTTGTTTTTATATTATTTACATTCTATTTCTATTTTGATCGAAGTTCTCAACCGTTAGAATAGACACTTGTGCTATATTTATCAAAATTAAAGCGCGCATTGTTCACAACTGCAGCTTATTCATGAGGAAATATGGCTATCATTACAGACCACACAAAAGCGCGGTCTGTTCGAGTTTTCAAACTGTACTTGCGTTTGTGCGGGGTAAATGTTTTTGTTTCTGCGAGATTAATGATTTTTGTTTCTGTGGGAATCCCGGATTGGTGTGAATATTTTCAAAATTAATGTAAAACGTACTGGGATTGAAGATGTTGTTATCATTAGTATTCGAGTTGTATAATCTCTAGAAATAATCAAGCAACATGAAAAAAAAAATATCATGAACATTAAAGTTATTAATCGGTAATGCGTTTGTTTCGGATTCAATTTATTTCATTTATTACTTTGAATATGTATTTATTCATTCATGAAATATAAAAAAAAGTGTGCCGTGTTTTGTGGATTCAGAACCATTTTGCTTGATTCACACCACTGGTAATGTATATTCAAGTGGTAATAAGGGGAGCTGAGTTCCGATAAGTGAAAACTCAAAACATACATACATGTATGCAATTTTGTACGCCTTTTAAAATCGTTATCTTTCTGTGTAAAATTGTTTCTAGATTCTTATCTTGCTTAATATAGGAATTAAAATATTTTAATTAAACATGACTTCACTCAATTTTCGAAGGGATGTACAAAATGCCACAGGCTCTCGACGTTTTTGATATATATAATAAAAAAAGCATCTTCTTGTAAACAAAATATTCACAAAGTATATATATCACGTCGCCATCTTGGTTTTCCTTTTTACCAGCTGCATCGCTTGCAATTTTTTGAAGTTTGATATAATATCATAATTAGACCCCTACCATTTAGAAGCAACGCTATAATGGTCTTACCTCTCGTATCGTCATGGTAAATTGGAAATAAAGTCCAATTATAAGCTATAATCAACCCTCAATCATCGTCTACTACTTCTCAAATGCGAAAAATCGGTAAAAGGGGGACGGAAGTTGATATAATATTGGGATAACCCTTTTTGATTGGTCGACAAAATTAAAGATAGTAAAAATTATCATTAGCAGTAAATTTAGATATGTTCTAGATAATCTATTGGTATTTTTTTTTCTTTTTTGCAACGTTAAACATGATAACTTCCCTTATTCATACATTCGTTGCATAAAATTAGTTGAAAGTAAATGTCATACGTAAAAAGAAAGGTTCACAGGCTCAACAGTCACACACGCGTATACGTGGGCACACTCTCAAACGTTCACAGTGACATTCATACATCCAGATGTCCTCCCCTTCTTATCTGTAAATTTTCACTGTTGTCAAAAAGGTGACAAACCTTTGTTGGTTGGAGTCAAAGCAAAAAAAGGTGGAAGGGCATTTCCAATGTTGTTTTGGCATTGCGATAGATTTACTGAACTTCCGTTGCCAGTCTCCCCCAAAACCATACGATTGTGTCGGAATTTTATTGTTTGCAGGGTTGCACACTACCCTGCACTCAGTGTTACTCCCTTTTTCCCCGCACAAGCGTCAGAGGGTACACCAGCAAGGCAATTTTCATTTGCATAATTATGTCAACTTCCGTCCCCCTTTAACCAATTTTTCGCATTTGAGAAGCAGTGTACGATGATTGAGGGTTGATTATAGCCGATAAATGAACTTTATTTCCAGTTCACCAAGACAATACGAGAGGGAAGACCTTGACAAGAGTTGCCTCTGAACGGTAGGAATCCAATTATAATATTATATCGAACTTTTCGCTGAAAATTGCAAGCGATGCAGCTGGCAAAAAAAGAAATCAAGATGGCGGCGTGATATACCTGTGAATAGTTTGTTTACAGGAAGATATGTGTTCTTTAAGTTATAGATATTTAAAACGTCGAGCGCCTGTGGATGTACCCTCAGATGTTTTGGCGGGGGGCGGGGGGGGGGGGTGGCACTGAATGCAGGGTAGTGTGCAGCCCTGCAAACAATAAAATTCGAGCACAATTATGTGGTTTTGGGGGCAGACTGGCACTGGAAGTTTAGTCAATCTTTCGCAATGTCAAAACAACATTGGTACCCCCCCCCCCCCTTCTTGCTTCGACTCCAGCAAATTATGGGTCGACACCGATTGTGACAAAATTGAAAATTTACAAATGGATGTATAAATGTCACTGTGAACGTTTGAGAGGATACCCACGTATACGCGTGTGTGGGTGTTTATTCGATTATGAACGTTTCTTATTACGTATAACATTTACTTGCAACTAATTTTGATACAACGAATGCATGGATAAGTGAAGTTATCATGTTCAACATTATTAAAAAAAAATAAAGTATAGACCAATGGAATGGTGTTCAAGATCCATCACATCGCTATCTACATGATCTGGAACATACTTAAGCTTGCTACTGATTATAATAGTTACTATTTTTAATTTCATCGACCAATGCAAAATGGGCTATCCCGAAAATATGTCAACTTCCGTCCCCCTTTTGCCAATTTTTCGCATTGTAAGCAGTAGACGATGTTTGACGGTTTATTATAGCCGGTAAATCGACTTTATTTCCAGTTCACTAAGACGATGCGAGAGGTAAGACCTTGAAAGGTTGCTTATAAACGGTAGGAGTTTAATTATAATATTATATCAAACTTTTTGCCGAAAATTGCAAGCGATGTAGCTGGTAAAAAAGAAAACCAAGATGGCGGCATGATATACCTTGTAAATAATTTGTTTACAGGAAGATAAATTTTTTTGGGTAAATTATAGATACTTAGAACTGTGCAAAATGCATATCGTCAGTGTGGTGGTCCAGTCAAAATAAATAAATATAAATTAATAAAAATACAATGATTTCTTTCATCTTTGACGCTTGCGTCAAGTTCTGTAAATCTATAAAAGGTAAACACAATGGAAATTAGATACGCTTATATGTATAATGTTAATACCCTGGCTCCAGGATTATAGTATAATAAATCAGTTCTATACAAGTTTTGAGGATTTCCACTTTATGAATGCCATATACATTGTTGGGATCGATTGTACTATCTTCGTATTTCGTAATCATAATTGTCTTGTCATATGACCAACACATGTCTATGAATTTTATGATAACGTCTATCCCTTACAGAAATCACCAAGACATGACATTTTGCAATTTTGCGTTTCGTGTGTAATGTTCCGGGTGATAATTCATGTTTCTATTAACCACATTTACAAACACGTGTGTTTAAAATGCTCAAGTCATTGAATCGGATCGCATGTCACCAGAAATTCCACCCGCCCGCTATTTTTATAAATGACTTCCCATCAAAGTCGCGGAATCAGCTGTTATAATGTCAAGCGAGAATGGGTGACTAAATGAATTGAACTGAATTGAGAACGTTGTCTTTCAGCAATCTTTATCTCAGAATTTGTTTACTATATTACTCGGACAGCAGTGCGTATCTTAAGATTGCTAAGTCCTCGCAAGACTTGATCCTTTGTCTTTGCTCGTAAGTGCTTTGTTTTATTTGTCCATCGTTGTGTTAAAATCTCATCAAATTTTCAGAAGTGATACATGAAATCTGGGTCCTGTTGATAGTTATTCAAAGGTCACTGAAAAGAACATCTGAAAGTTCATGAGGATAAGATTTAACAATTTTCATTCAAAAGTTGTCAGACTTGCAGGAATGATACTTTGCATTCAAAAATTGGTAACCACTGGTTTCCTACATTACAGGTGAACGGTCAAGATTACTGAAACAAAATTTATAAAATTTTCGTATACTAAATTTGAACTAGATTTTTCATCAGAATATTGTCAGTCTTGGAGGAATGTTATCTTGTATTAAATCCTTGATTCGTTTATTTTGGATTTCGGGGTTACAGTGAAAGTCACTGAATGGAAAGTCGTTATTTAGAAAATAAATTCAATTTTAAAAAAAAAAAAAAAAAGGAAGTGTTTCACACCGATATGAAGTAAGTGTGAAGCGTCACAGTTCAAGCACTTTATGTAGTATGCCGGCGTGAAGAGTCGCAGTTCATACTCACATGCATTTTCAAAAATGAAGCTCATATTTTTATATCAACATTCTTGAGGAAATGTCGATCATTACATTTGGTGACGTCTCCATATGAGTGAAAAATTCTCGAGCGGGACGTTAAATAATATATAATCAATCATCAGGTTGGTATTTGAGATTTAAATTCATAAAAGATTATTTTTCAACATCGACATCACTTACACTGTGCACATGTATAACGGGTAATACGGTATATTACGTGGATACTGCTATTCTCTTTAGAGAAGTGGGCAGGCATAGTCCGCATTCACTTCTCATTATAAACCTTCAAGGCTGGATTCTGGAAAACGTGTAAATGCCGGAACCGGTGACGATTTACGTTTCGATCGAAGTTTCGACTCAAATATGTTATTTTCGCATACCCCCTTTCCTAGGTTTGAATTATGTGTTAATTTCTATTGTCGGTAGAAAATAAAAATGAAATTCTGATGTCGGAAAATTTGGAAATATTAGTAAACCTGCAATTTGGTTCTCCGGAAGCTTTTTGACATTTCATCTGTATTCAAACATGTTTTTCTATTGATATAAACAAATATAATCTTTTTAACTATGAGGAAAAGCTTTTCAAGAACCAAAATGTTTGTTTACTAATTGTATCCAAATTTTTCGATTTTTTTTTTCACCATTAATAAAAATTAACACACAATTTAAACCCGGGCCAGGGAGCATGTGAAAATGGATTAACAGCGAGTAAATGCTGATTTGTCAAAGCGTAAACATCAACAATCCAGGTCAGTACAGTTCAGTTTATTACACTCAAACGATCAAATGGTACATGAGGTACATGAAACATATTTACATCTATACAATAACAGGGGTCAAACAGATAAAAGGTTTGGAGATCAGACAATATTGTTGATTGCTTAATAAACAAAGCTTTCTTATAGATTTGATATCTTTGGAGGACATAAGTTTCACAGAATTTTTAGTGTTTGGAGCAGAACAATATTCTGTATTTAAAAAAAATCTCTACGTAATTTGCACAGTGATTTACATTCGAGAATATAATGAAATTCATCGACAATTTGATTACACTTACATGATGTACAAAAGCGTTCATTTCTTTCAATATCATTCCATCTGTCTACTTCAACGGGAAGGTGGTGATTAGTAGTTCCAAATTTAACAAAAATTCATTGTAATATTCTTGGTAACAGTGTCAAATATTCTTCACATTCAAACTTTGTCTTAAAAAATTTATAACTTACTCCCTTGGAAGAATTTACTACATCATTATGCCACTTTTGTTAAAACTGATCTCGTAGCTTTTGATTAACAGTTGTTTTGATCCACATAGGGTTAAAATTGCGTTTTTCTTGCTCAATCCAAATGTTTGAGAGGCCGCATTTGTCAAGAATACTCTTCAAAAGTGAAATACATGGATTTGTTACTTTTTCTTTGTCAGATATTTTACGTACATACATATAAATAATTTTGCTAAATTTGTTATCATCAGTGTTAACAAGTTTTACCCAATACGACACCATTCTAGTAAAAATTGTTATATACGAAGGATATCGCCCAGTTTCACCGTAAAATTTATAACTCGGAGTACTACTTTTTAGATTAAGTATGTTTTAAAAATCTTAAATGGACACGTTCAACAATATCAATATTTTCATAACCCCACATTTCACATGCATATAGTAAAAAAGGCACCACAACTTTATCAAATAAATCTAATTGGCAATCAAATGGCAAATCAAATAATCGTATTTTTCTTATAACACTAAATATGTGCTTGCTCACATAGGCGTTCACACATTCCATGAAGGTTTGCGAAGGGAGAGGGGAGGGGGCGGGGGGGTATGCCTGTCCAGTAGGATATTACAATACAGAGGGTGTACTTATGCCACTTGCAGGACTCCCGTGTAATTATGAATGCTTCGCTGTTATTTCTGCTCGTCAATGTAAAACAAAGTCATTATAATATTCCGGGACTGTTGAGAGAATTTCCCCTACACTTTGGCATTGTAAAATCAATGCCAACTTATTGGTGAAGACTTGAAAATCTTGGTCAATCTTTTCTGCTTTTAAATGATGCATATTATGAGTCCAAGTGTCTGTATGAGCAGATAATAGTACCATCAACACTTAACGACAAGATTTAATTTGTGTTAAAAGTACATAAATACAAAAGTGCACTTAAAGCTCTTGATTTTAAAAATGTATATATATTAAGGAATGATGAAAATCACAAGTTTCTTCATACTCTGACAAACAAACAAACAAAAACAAAACAAAAAACAAAAACAAAAACAAACAAACAAAAAAAAACCAAAAAAAAACCTAACTTGCTACAGCTCTTTAAACAAAGTCTTTAATGTTTAGAATTGATTAAAATTTTAAGCGAAGAAGTTTTACACGCTTTCGCATACATGTATCAGCTCAAAGATTAAACATCGGAAGAGGTAGACATTGACATATTCCTACAAGATGGGCACCGTATTAGATGTAATACCAATATACTTTATGATGAAAAACTATCACGTACTCATAATAAGGTGGGAAGACATGTTTTATATGAACTAGGGAATAACTCTTAAAGGAACTTTTGTAACAATGATCAAATGTCAATCTGTTTTATGATAAATGAAAATGCACGAAAGTAACATGACTTTAAAAAAAAGGGGGGGGGGGGGGCAGAATTTTAAGAATTTAGATCAAAAGTTGTTTAACTACTTATGTGTATTTTTTATTTTTATTTTTTGGGGGGAGGGGGGGGGGTCGCTTTCAAATTAACATATCTTAGTATGATTACTTAGGGTACAAGACTATATCATTCTGATTAACAGGGCATAGACACCGCCCCGTGGCACCCTTTATATTCGGGATAAAATTGTATACTGTTTTACATTACTTCTTATATTACATTCTCGTTGTAAATGAGCATTTTCATTAAGTGTTGATGTGAGAATGCAAATATAGAAATCCTTAGCATACATGTATTTATATGGCATTATGTATTTATAATAAATTTTACTTATTGTCCCCTTGAGGCCCTTGATTGGTCAAAAAATAAATGTATCATAGATGTGATATTTATGTTAGATATAATACTTGTATGCATCAGGTATGATGCTTGAACAAAAAAAAATTTATATTGACTGCTTAGATCCATGCGCAGAGCCAGGGGTTTTTTTGTTTTCCCGGACGTGGAGAATTCATCCCGAATAATTTTTTTCTCTCCACGGCTAGGGAATTTACAATTGAAACTGCATAAAAAGATAGACAAATATATGCATATACTAATTGGAGGGTGGGGGGAGTCGGCCCCCCAAACTTGGTCCTTTCCAGACAGCAGGGTTTTTTTTTTAAATACCTACACAGGTTAGAATTTTAAAATCTTAAGCGTATCAACTTTAAGGGGAGAAAAATAACTGTTACGCTACCAAGCATATTTTTTTTTTTTTTTTTTTTTTAGCATTGCAGAACTGTGTGAGGTTGACCTATATACAATTCCTCTCTGTTTAGAAGATATTACAAAACTTCCTTTGGAAGCGTTTTATATACTGAACTTTGATTGGTAACGCTCGTTATTGGTATATTTGTTGAGCATTGTAAATGTGACCCACTATCTGGGATAGCGTACATTTATATCACTCGTGATGTAATCAAGCATGTCCCACTGACCCCAAATTTATAAACTAAATACCAGAAATAAATAAGTCACATAATTTTTAACTGCATTGATTGTCGTATTTAATCAGCTGTTAACCGTGTTGAAGAGTCACCGGTGTTCTAGTACTTAGAAATGTAAACAAATCATTTTGAAAGAAAGGGGATTTCCAATCGGGAAATTTGTTTCGGGCTTTACCTCAACATATTTATATAGATGTATACAAAATGGATATACATCCCGTATACAAGCATGTAAGTCTTTTTTATTTCTATATCTTCCATATCTATAAGTAGACAGAAAGCAATCACGCACAGCAACAATGCCTATGTAAACGCACCTTACATGCATTAGAGCATTTTATTTAATGCCAGGGTTACACAGTGTTTGTGGTGAAATCGACAAGGACGAATCCCCGGTCGTCATCAACACAAATAGCAATAGTATACACAGCCAGTCTTCCTGGTTCTGTTTTAACTGACTCAAATTTACTTGAGTTTTCGTAAAACAAAAGTTATATATGACTAAAAAAAAACCCTTCTCAGCAGGGTATATCAAACCCTGTTTTAATGTAGGTTTTAATTTAACTATATCTGCATTTGCAAAATTTATGCATTTAATATGCAATTTTATTGAATACATTAATCCTCTTTTATCAATTAAAAAAAAGGTTGCCATGAGGAATCTGTGACTATGACATTTCTGATGTGCCGACATGCTCTAATTGACTCTGTAATCAGCATATCGTGGACATTAGGTTACATTTGCACCTGTATAAAGTTAAAACCAAGTACTATTGGTTATTCAAACATCGTGCTGTGCCCATTATTTAACAAACCCAATCGCTGATCAGTGTGATAGTGGACAAGTGAACGATGAACGTACACCAAAATAATAATAATGAAATAAATAAATTGAAAAAAATAGAAAAAAACCCAAATAAATAGATTAAAAAAACCGTTTTCCATCAAATACTAGTTAAATTATGTACAATTACAATTTTATATTGGGAGGATTTTGGTCCTAAATTTAGGAGGGGGGGGGCATCAGTCCTGTTTTAATCTGTCAGTGTTATCAAACTAGGTCAGTTTATCAGCAGGCAAATTGAATATTTTTTTAACGTATTCAAATATCTCGGTATTTATCTCACTGTCATGAATGCTGTTTCGTAATTTTTATTTTCTCAGTTAGCGCACCGACCTTTCAACCTGACGTAAAAACTGGCATTACAAAATATACATAGATCTGTAAAGACATTATGGTAAAGTGTATGTGTATTATACGGAAGATAAAATCACTGAAAGCATAGGACAATCACTGCTTCGCCTATTTTCCAATCTAACTATAATTAATGATCCCAATGTTTTTATATTCCCATAATACAAGCAACCTAAACTTTTAATCCTTTATTGTAAAAAACAGAAGTGTACCCCAACCTACTAGTAATTAAAATAAAAAACCCTAGTAATTAAAATCACGCGCCTACTGGTAATTAAAGTTAATCATCTACTAGTTATTAAAATCAATCATCTACTAGTCATTAAAAATACATACCTACTAGTAACCAAATCACACTCTTACTAGTATTTAAAATCATATACCTACTAGTAATTGAAATCATATACTTATTAGTAGTTAAAATCAAACTTCTCAGATTTGTGTTACGGAGCAGATGCAAGAGTAGGTGGGGGGTGGGGGTGTGGGGGGGGGGTGATTTAATCAGGTGAAAGATGCCCCACCCCCACTTCAATTTTCTATAAGATATTTTTCCCGTAATCTTCATCAAAACGTTGCAAAGTTTTAAACAAAAGGACTATTGAGATTTTGATCGACATCACATTAAGCAGCATCATGAAAGCTTTTTTTTTTTTTTTTTTTTTTCCCCCATACTATTTTGCATCGATATCTGTTGATCCTCCGCAAATACAGAATACATCAACACGCAGGAAATCTATTCCATGACTGATTGATTGATTGTTGTTTTCCGCCACACTCAACAATTTTTCAGTTATCTGGTGGCGTCCAGTTTTTATTGGTGGATAAGGGAATCCAGATACAATGTACCCCGGAAAGAGACCACCGAAATCTATTCCAATTCTTTTCTTTAAAAATACATCAGTGTTCAGTGTGTAGAGAAGCTGGGCAGCGTGAGCACCAAATTCCCCGGTCCCCTACACTTTCAGAAATAGGAACAAGTATATCTGTGTCATCCCCTTGGTATTTTTTTCTTTTCAAAAGTGAAGTTTCAAAACAGTAAATTTTATAATGAAAAATTATATACGCATACAATACTTCTCAAAAATGCGTGAATGCAGGATTTTTCTGCAATTGAGGATCAGCATTGTGCCTCCCTTTTCCCGCCCTTTCCGAACCACGGCGGTATTGTTATAACTACTGAATATTTGTGAATGAGTTAAGGAATATAGGTAACTGTACACTTGATTGTAATTTTGGCTGTTTTAAGTAACGACACGCGGAATTTCTCGCACAGCTTTTAGTACAGTGTACCCGCCAACATTATGACGGGACGGCTAGCGTTACCAATCGCACATTCTCGGATATTTCCGGTAAGCGGGAAAAAACACGATCATCCAGACGTCTGGACGCTTTCCATAGACAAAAATCTCCCGTTAGATGGCGCTGATGTAGTAAACAAAAAAATAAAGGTATATGAGCTGTATTAAACAGTTATTTTATTCTATGTTAAAATTTTATCAGCATGATAACTGAAAAAGTAATACGATTTGACAAATCGACATTACATACGGGTATTAAAGGAATACTGGCCCATTCAATGTAAGGGGAAACCAGAGACCTAAGGCACATCTATGAAGGAATGACGTTTATGATGGATGTGCTAAAGCGCGCGAGGAAATATTAAAATGTTAGAAGAGGGAGATGAGGAATTTTTTTTTTTTTTTTTTTACAGTATGTAGTCGTACTGAGTAATGATTTTTTTTTTATGTAAAACATGAAATTTGACTCCTCTTCCATTATTCAACGTGGTTCTCTCTACTATGTTGTCTGACTGTCAGCGTCCCGCCAACAGCCTACAGGCCCTCCAGGCTTTCACGTCGCCAACTGCTTACTTTCGAAATTCCGCTTGCCACGTCACATGACCATAAATATTTCGACATTAGAGCGTTCACATCCGACTCGGAGAATATATTATTAAATATGAAATTAGCTTGATTAATTTTTGAAATATGATAAATTGCATAATTTGCATTTTGTGTATAACTTACATGTATATTTATCCAAAGAATACGACAGATATAGCGTTAAGGACGTTATTGAACGAAAATGAGTTTGCATTAGTGTCTAATAAAAGTAGTGAGTTCCTTGTATGAACTCAAATAAATGATAATTTACTCCAGGATTAAATGAAAACATTGATATTAAATAAGGCTCATCCCAGGTGTCACATTTAATTTGCATAGTAGTTACGCAAGGAAGAATTCAAAGAGATCTTTTCCGGAACGAAAATGTTCTAAGCATGGAATCTTTATTTTTTTTTTTTTTTCTTTTTAGTGGAATTTTTAATGTTTCCATTCTTTAGAATTCTATTCCAAATAGTTTCTATGGGCGCATATACTACCATTTTGAACAAGCCAAGCAGGGCCTTAAAGCAATATAAGCTGCCAAAATTGCAATTTTTTATAGTGGCATTAAAAGAGGTTAAATGAACGTTGATATGATTGAAAAAAAGAACTGTATCGAATTTCCTCTCTTATGCATCGTTTACACACCTTTACGTGATGATAAATATATTCCTCGACATTCCGTTTGACCCTAACAATGGCAGCTGATTAATCGTCGGCGACAATCCCGAAGATAACCGATGTTGACACGAATGATTCTGATGCTGATCGGGGTGGATCGGGTTGTATCCGAGTCATTAAAATATGGACGGCGAGGTGAGATAAAATCTAGTTACCATCATTATTTTGGCATTGTTAACAATGTTATATGTTTTTTAAGTTATGATAGTATGTTTTTTAGTTATGATAGTTTTAAGGGATCGCTCGAAACATTACGCAAAATTCCAAAGTCGGCTTTCCCCCTCGCTTCGAACCTTTCGTGTCAGACATCTTTCGTGCTTAAAGGAAATATTGCGCTTGCGCATTTGATTTTGCCGAATGAGTTCAACTTTAGGTCATTGCATACGGAAATAATGTCGGGAAAATTAAGGTACGGGAAGACTTAATTTCAACTGTCGAACATTTTTGCATTTAATGCAAAAAATACAACATGTCAAAAGTTTAATCGATAAAATCAGGTATTAGAAGGTAGATGTTTACAAAATTTTCGATTAAATTTTAGGACCCCAAAATAACAATTTTGACAGCTTATATTGCTTTAATTAGAATTTTGATAAGCCTCGCTTTGAGTTGAGAAAAAATACATATATTCACCAATGGGCCCAAACGTTGGTGAGGAGTATACATAAACATCTGGATGATCGAGGCTAGCCTTTCTAGAGCTTATCGGAAAGACCAGAGAAGTTGCGATTGTAGCGTTATATATGAGACGGTTGTGTCCCCCTTTTCCGCTGAAAATCACCACGGTACATATAGGTTACGGCCTTATGAGAGTGATCATTATTATAATTCCGGTTTAGACTCTTGAGGGAAAAAAAGACCATTATGAATGGCTTTAAAAAAATTGTGTCGTGGAATTTGTTTTTGACCATGCACGGTCGACTTCGTAAACATACCACGTAGCCAAATGAGACCTAAGGGGTTGGTTGATTGTTTTTACGTCCCGTTGAGTTTCTCACTCATTATCCATCAATGGTCGCCTGAAAGTCAACATGTGACTGCTTGGTGCATATCTCATTGAAATGCCGAATAGTGACGTCATCTTTACATTTCTATTGGAAGTCAATCGGATCACATCACCCTTTTTCGTCCGTTTTCTAGCATGCGATGGAAAGGGGCGTGATGATTTTTTTTAAAAACAATATTTGTTTTCAATAAATAATTGAATAGGATTGGGCAACAGGCGAGGCGATCCGTTTGTATTGGAAGTATCTTCCAATCGGAATATCACTCTGCCTTTTCCGGTCGTCAACTCGACTGGACGGAAAAGCTTGGCGAAGTGTTCTTGCGATTACAATGACCTCATCGAGAAGCCTCGTTCTAAAGCAACTTTCTTTGTTATTGACATATAGATAAAACACAGTTGTGAGGTAATTCTTCTCAGACGGAAAAAAAAAACAACAAGGCGTAGGGGTTAGATTGGCTTCGAGATCGAGATTTATTGCCTTATCTTGCAGAACAGATCGTAAATTCTGGCATGCAATTGGGATCAGGGTGTATTTCGATTCGAATCATTTTAGCTCATCTGAACTGAAAACTCAAGTAAATTTTTCTGATCAAATTTTGGCAGGCGTCCGTTAGTCTGTCTGTCCATGACCTTTTACAATATTTTTTACTTATTCTCCAGAACCAATGGACTGTTTTCAGCTAAATTTCCAACAAAACATCCTTGATGGAAACTCAATTTTGTTTAAAGGAAAATTCACGCCTTCTTTTATGGGGAGATAATTAAAAAAGTAAAATAATAATAATAATGAAATAAATATAATGACATTTATTTAAAGCAGCCAGTTATTGCAAATTTAAATTTGTGCAAATTATGGTCCCCAGGGGTTGGTTGGGGTTACAACGGGGGATCAAAGTTTTATATGGAATATCTATTTTTAAAAATCTTCTCTAAAACAGCAGGGTCATAATTGATTATCAGTTAGCAAGCAACCTCAGGTAGTGTAGACTCAAATTTTTATTTAAGTCATGACTCCGTGGTAGGAGGAGGATCACATTCTAACAAGGGAATGTTTTGTGTTGGTTGGTTAGTTGTTTATTGTTTAACGTCCCTCTCGAGAATTTTTCACTCATATGGAGACGTCACCATTGCCGGTGAACAGAGATGAACCTTTGAAAATCTTCTAAAAAAACTAGCCAGACCATGATTAGTTGCATTCGTATGCAAGCACCTGCAGATAGTGCAGATTCAAGTTTCTTTATATCGTGGTCCCGGGGTAGAGTTGGGTCTTAACAAAAGAACAGTAGGGTCAGGATTTCACCATACAGCATCAAAGATTCTTCACTCTCATGCAACGTCACGGTTTTTGCAAAATCTTTCTCTAATTAAAATGTGTGTATGATAAAAATACATCTTTTGAAGGAATTTTATTCCTATGGTATAAAAAAAATGTAAACAGTTTGATGCTGATAAGAATGTTGTCAGGGATAGTAACTCCAATGCTGGTATTTTTTCTATGTGTGTTATACGGTGATTTTCCTAATATCCATATATATATTTACATATATTCTTTACAGTCTTTTTAAACTGTTGATATCAAAATTTTGTGATTTTAACTGGTTGTATGTGCTATCTTTATTATACTGTTTATTGAAATTGTGGGATTTTCTTATGTTGATATACTTCTGTTGGTGGAATCATACACGTTAGTGGAAATTAATACCATTTTCCGATACTGAACCATTAATATTGATAAATCACATCGGATTGGGGCTGCCTTAATATGCAAGCACTCTCCGGAAGTGCAAACTCAAGGTTTTAGCTTACCAGAGTTGAAACCTCAATACAGTTTTATCCGATCGCGGTAGCTTAGTGGTAGAGCGTTCGCTTCGTAATCGGGACGTCGTGAGTTGGAGTCTTGCTCGTGTCATGGCCGAGTCAAACTTAAGACTTTAACATAGGTAGTGATTATTCCTTCGCTCAACGCTCTGCATTTAGAAATGAGAATCACGGGTCTTACGGATATGATCTTAAAAATGGAGTTTCTGTCGGGACAGGCGTTGGCACTTTAAAGAACCCTCACTACTATAGAAGTAAATGAGTGAGCACTAAGCGCTAAGCATAGGTCTGTATTTGCGGTACTTCAACTACTGTTGGTGATAGGGGATCTAAGTTTTACACGGGAATATAGGTAAAAATCTTTAAAATTTTTCTCAAAAACAACAGAGCCATGATTAGTCATATTAATATGCAAGAATCCTCAAAAAGGGCAGATTCAAATTTGTTTGAATCAATACCAAGGGGCCTTGGGTGAGGACGTAATTAGGGATCAAAATTTTACATGGGAATATAGGGAGAAAATTCTTCAGACCCACAATAGAATCATTTATTTGCAAAAATTTCCAAGGAGTATGGATTCAATTTCTTTCTTTCAAATTATGGACTTGGGGTTATAAAGGGGCTAAAATAGCACAGACACTCGACAACTGGGCCTGAATTTTCCTTTCTATTTTACAAGGATTATTAATTTTCCCTCCTTTATATTCAGTAAAATGTGTCTAATCGAAAAATGTTTCATTCTGTTGCATAATCATTATTTATTTACCGATGTTAATCATATTTATATTAAAGCATCCCTCTGTTGTGTAGATTCAGGGACTCTGTTGAGTTAGGGTGTCGACCACCATATAGGGTCACAATTTGTCAAGGGAATAAAGGGTGCAGATCTGTTTAAAATCTTTTGAGAACAGCAGGGCTAAGATTACTCAGGCGAGCGTTGTTGCCCATGGACCTCTTTTTTTAAACATCGCATGAATATTTAAAAAAAAAAATGTATCTTTACGACCCTGAGTCTCGGCAAAGGCGCTTTAGTATTTAATTCCTTTGTGACATTTACTTTGATAGTTTATGTACTGCGGGTAACTTAGGTGTAAATCGTCAAGAAAATACACTAACATTGCGACAGGTTTTAAAAATTAATATTTAAAACTTTGATTTACTGAGCATACCAAAAGCTATTTGTTATGCGATATGGCGATAACCCACCCCACCCGCGATTTATCACGTCCAATCTCTCGAACAAAGCAGTAGGTAATATAATAACGTGACTTACTCTTATTTTTTTTAATTGTCATGTTAAGACTACGCTGATCCACAAAATAGAAATTAGTCATTTGCACAGGAGATGACCATGCGATGCAGACAGTATTTTATAACCTCCATGTTTTATTTAAACACAATTTTTTGCTGTCTGAACCATAACTATATATAACATGTAAAATGCCAATCAATGACCATGCCTAGTTTCTTCCGCCATATTGGGCAAACATAGACCTTTCATAGACACACCTTTCAAATTTCTATATCCCCAGTTTATCCTGTACAATATCTATAGGAAAGCTGATCATTCAGTTTATTAAACTGTACTAAACACTTGATTTTTAACATTACAGTTCATACATGGATATACCCGTATGCATGGAACAATAGACCTATGGGTCATTGACAATAAAGGTCAGCCACGTTTTACAATCCATGGACTTTCCATCAGAACTATTTTTTCCAGTACAGTAATATCAATTGTTTTTAACATTTATTAGACATTGACACAATAACAATCGCTAAACAAACTTATATCACCGTAAGTTTTCGTTTTAGCTTTCTATACATCCCGGTGAGGCCGCTTCAAATGCAATTGTATGCACGCATCGTTTAAAACGATACACGTGACTTAGTTACATATTTTTCCCCCTGATACTGCTACGAGAGAGAGAGAGAGAGAGAGTGTGTGTGTGTGTGTGTGTGTTGTTGAAAACTGACCGTCATCTGAAGAATTTTCTCCATTCTAACTTATATTTTAGATGCACTCAGCCCCAACTTTATTTTGTCATTCTTCACCTTATATAATATTGCGCCAGTGCTAATGTATGGGGGGGAAAAAAAAAAAAAAGATTTCCAAAATCTGAAATTCTTGATCAGTGAAATCGGTCTGCCAAATACCTTGCCGAGTTTACCAGAGAGGAGGGAAAGGACAACCCCCCCAAAAATGGTAAAATATGACATTTTTTTGTGTGTAAAGAGTATTCAGCTACACTGGGGAGTAATACAAACCAAGTACTCCTCAGAATGGAGGTGTGTAAAATATAGAAACAACTCATTAACTGTGAATTTCCCAAGTATTAATTACATAAATAAATTTGGTAAAAAAAAAAAAAAAAAAAAAAAAAAAAAAAAAAAAAAAAAAAAAGTTATTTTTGTTTGAATATGCCACAGTTGCATATATATATATATATATATATGTGGGGGGGGGGGGGGGGGTATTATTATGCATACATCAAAAAACCGCGGCGTGCAGATCGGAGTTACAGACACGCACATGTTTTCCTTTTATATATAAAATATTTCATATTACAAATTTTGTTTACTTTTTTAATAATAGTTAAGAATATGTAATGTTTTAGCAACCGATTTGATACTTATCTTGTTTTTAGTAATTGGACGATACTTGCCGTGGTCCTTGAAATGGCATTCATAGAGCTTTTTTTTTTTATCGGGCACGGAGTCCAAAAATCCGGAAACTAATATGGCCATCCGCCATTGAACGTGTAAACATTTTGAATGATTTTCAATAATTGGAGAAAGAAAAGAAATTTCCACATATAATAACACACCAATTCATATAATAAGAAAAGTGGAGCGACTGTATGCTGACAGACATTTCCTTCTATTTATATGTGAACCTTTATTTAGGGGAAGCAGTTGCTCGGTGATTTAGTAGATAGGCCATGTATCTGAGTGGGGGTATGTGTCTGGACTTTACTTTAAATATTCTTTTACAACTGGCGGCTTTGAAATCTAGGTGTGGTTATTTTGTTTGAACTGATTTAAACTTGAGTACTTCGACCCTCACCCACGTGTACGTCACTAGATCGGCTCATCCTTATTGTGAATTTGTTTACATATGTTGTTACAATGCCGATGTTATTTAAATTCCTTCACGCCTTTTTAAAAATTTATGAATGAATTTGTATTATTACTGCAATTTGGAATTGATACTTACTGACAAGGATATTAACTGTTAACAGGTATATTTTCCCTGATACATTAAAATTATTTTTAAACAAAATTTGATAATTTCTTTTTTAAACAAAACGTTGTGTTATATATATATATATATATATATATATATATATATATATATATAGTGTTCAGATACTTAAGGAATGTGTGCTATTTCAATTTCCTGAACTAAAATGAATGAATATTATCAATGACAATAGAAATCCCCTACTTTAACTAGGTTATGAGAGATGAATTTTGTGGATAATATTCCCATTGGTGGTTAAAACTTTACACTTTGGAATTAGGCCAGTAGTAAATATATCTAGAAATAACAGCCCTGGTTAAGTACATTTGATGATTTTTGAAAATTATTCGGTGTTGGTATATTTATACATGTTGATAGATATATAATGCCCTGTTTCACTTCCTACTACATTAGGAAATGGTATAAAAATGTGTATGTACTGTTTTTCATGTACATTAACTTCTACATTTATAGTATTATCATTCATATAAAATGATTATGACACGGGACCTCCATTTTTAAAGTCATATCCATAAAAAGACCTCAGGTGTTGGTCACATGACAAAAAAACAGTTACTGCCTTAGGTTTCATAATGTGGTGCTGGAATTGTATTTGTATATTGTATTTCTAAGTAATGAATGGACATAAGTTGTACTATGTCATTCATTACCTTGCTTTTTTCAGGACTTAAAATATCAGATATATTTTTTTTCATTTTACTGGCATTTTGTTTTCAGGACTTTGAAGATTTTATTAGAAGTTCAGCTTTCCAGTTAAAATACTATAGCAGAAAAAGGTAAGCTTAATTTTAAAGGTGTACCATTTGCCATGAAGAACTTTTATCCTGAATATCAAAAATATTTCAGCACACAATTTCTGTAATTCTTGAAAGTTATAAAGCCCTGTGATTCACGAACATTTTTAGGACATTCTTACTTATTTGGCATTGTGAGTTCTAATTACATGTAATCTTATCTCATGCATGTATGTAGTTACTGAATTCCCCCACCCCCACAAAAATAAAAATCTTACTGTTAAAATCTGTAGTGTTTTTAGTAATTGGATGATACTTGTATTTAAAGAAAGTATGGGTAAGTCTTGTTTTGTAGGAAAGTTTATAGTCTAATTTTTTTTTTTTTTTTTTTTTTTTTTTCACTTTGTAGTGTGTAATATGAATTTAGAGTATAGTTAACTTGCTTTTACAACAGGATGACTGATAATCTTACTACAAATCCTAACATCCCAGGCAACTGTCACCGATGCATTTATAGCTCCCATGAATCTTAATTTTAACAGTTTTACAGTACTTTAGCATCACATCATGATTTCCCAGACTGCTGTTTCTTGAAATATCCTGATTTACGTACACATTTTGTAAATTGTAATTACTAGTTAGTTGAATTTCCTCCTGTTCCCAGTTTTCAACCCCAAACTACAGCCTTGGAAGAAAAAAAAAGGAAGAAAAAAATGTTATAGTTTTGAATCAGATTTCTTTCTTTGTTGATAGTCATGCCTAGAGGAAACTGCATGTTCACAGAGAGGTACTGCTCATTATGGCACAAAGAAGTATAGTAGGTTTAAACAAGAAGGCTTCTCTTTAATCATTTTTCAAATAGTCAGGAATGGGTGGAATTACTTTACAGTGTGGTTATTAAGTACTTTTAATTTGAATTACAATTACACACGTCATCACATGTACACCCTTGATTGTCTTAAATACTTTTCAATTACTTGGAATTAATTTTTAGACATAATCCTTAGGACACAACATTCTTGCATAAAGATAACCAGCTTGTCACTAATGTTTTGCAGACTTCAAGTTTGTTTTAAATATGCGTCAATTGTAAGATTTTTAAAAAGTGAGAAAACCATCTCACTATGGAATATGTAGTTATATTAAATTTGTCAAATCAAATGCCTTCACATGTTTTCATACATGTAGATAATCATTCTTGGGTAGAAATTTCACACTTTGGGTAAATAGCCACAGCTGCATCTATAACTCTACAGACATTTCAGACAAACCCCCACAATTAACTGCTAAAGTGTAATTAGTATGTAATGATGATTAGTGGTAAACCTTAAATGGAGCTTTAGGGGTTATTTTTTGAAGAAAATCTACCGTATAAGTTTCTAAATTATTCAGTATCTAAATTGCAATTCAATGTAAATCAAAGAAAAATTAAAGAAAAAAGATTTTGCACGTAACATGAAGATGAATAATCATATTACAAGATTTATACAAAGCACTAGAACACTTAGAAAGACCAATGACACAAACCACCAGGTAAAATTTTTGGGACAACCTGTCCCGTCTTCAGGAAAAACGAAAAGATTTACATAAGATACGTCCAAATGGCTTATCAAAAGTGTACTAATTGTTACTACTTCGTGCATTGTGGATCAGCCCTTTGGATGAATAGTACGTGTCCGAATTAGCAATATCACAAACATTGATTATCAAGGCAAAAACAGTAAACATGTGATGTCAATATATTTCTAGATTTGGTATAGTTTTAGGGTTACTTTTTTTTTCTGTTGATTTTAGCCATCGTATGTAAATGTTTTTCTTTGTTCTGAAGAAGGAACAGGTTGTCCTGAAGTTGTGACAATCAGGTTGTTTGTATCATAGGTCTTTTTAGTGCTGTGTGTGTGTGTGTGTGTGTGTGTGTGTGTGTGTGTGTGTGTGTGTGTGCATGAAATTAGTGAATCAATAACAAAAGAAAGATTGTCTACTGTTTATTAATCATTTTTATTAGATTGTGAATTTCCCTTGTGTGCATGGACAATTTTTTTTTTTTTTTTTGATATCTAATCTAACTGGGGAGATAAACATTAGTAGTAACATTATGTAGCGTACTAGAAAAACATGTATTTGGTGTATCTAAATTTATTTTAATTTGAAATTATGATCCCGATGCCCTGAGTTGGCAAAGTAGAGGAAATGTGCAATTTCAGTGCTCAAATGAATCTCGGGGGTTAGTAACTGCTAAAATGAACCCCAGCGTAAGTAACTGCTCTAAAAATTCCTGAGGCTAGTACCACTATGATAAATTCTGAGGCTAGCACCACTACGATAAATTCTGAGGCAAGCAACTGTTAAAGTTGAACCCCAGGACAAGGTAACTGCTAAAATGAATTCCAGGAGTAGTAATTGCTTTGATAAATCCCAAGGCTAGCAACAGATAATATGAATGTTTGGGCTATGCATGAATCTTAAATTCTGAACAATTGGTCTTCAAAACAACTCTTGTGAATCACATTACAATGAATTAAAAAGTTTGTGATCAAAGTGCCTTAAAAGTACACTTACAATTTCTTAAGGAGATGTTAATTGCTTTTCAATGCTTACATATATCTGAAGCTATTAGATTTCAAACTTATGATAATGAGTTATAATAGTCAGTCACTACCAGTATCCATTTTTTTTCCCTGCCCACTCATTTGAAATAATGGATTTCCCCAAATATTTGGCTATTTGAATTTAAGAGAGTCAGCACACCCAGGTTATATGCATAGGTAATTTTTACTTCAGTGCAAATGTTTTCTAACTAATGTAAGCTGTCTCAAGCACTGTAGTGTTTTTGACCACAGTCAATGTTGGTTCTGATTATGTCTATTGTTGCAGTAAATTTTTCAAATCTTCTTACGAATCACAATGATTCAATTTATCAAACAGATATTCCAGTGTCCTCATGTAATGCATTGTTCTATGTGTTTCCTGAGCTCCGAACTTTGCCACAATACTGAATGTGGATATAAAGGTTTTCATTTGGAAATTTATTTATTTATTTATTTATATTTTTTGTTGTTGTTATCTCATCGATTGGAGCTGAATTGAAAACTCTTTACATTTTCATTTTCTTTGCCAGAACCACGTGGGCCAGTGTGACCCAAACTTGGTACAAAACATTCTTGGGTTAAGAGCTTCCAAGTTATCCATTGCCCTCCTGCAAGGAGATAACAATTTGTTAAATTAAAGTTGGGTAATTTTAAAAAAAATCTTTTTATTATGAGCTACTAGGCCAGAAAAGAGCAAAGTAAAGTGAAAGAATGTAGATTGAAAATTGTTCAATTATGACTCCCCCAGGGGTCAGGTAGGACCACATTAGGGGGTTAGTTTTACAAAGAGATATACACAAAAAATCTTTTAAAGTCTTCTTCTCTAGAGCAATTGGACTTTGATAAGTCATATTCATACGCAAGGTGCCTCATGTAGTGGAGATTCAGATTTGTTAAAATCATGACAGCAGTGGGTATGGAGGAACCGCAATATGGGATAAAAGTAGCAGTGGGTATGGAGGAACCCCAATATGGGATAAAAGTAGCAGTGGGTATGGAGGAACCCCAATATGGGATAAAAGTAGCAGTGGGTATGGAGGAACCCCAATATGGGATAAAAGTAGCAGTGGGTATGGAGGAACCGCAATATGGGATAAAAGTAGCAGTGGGTATGGAGGAACCGCAATATGGGATAAAAGTAGCAGTGGGTATGGAGGAACCCCAATATGGGATAAAAGTAGCAGTGGGTATGGAGGAACCCCAATATGGGATAAAAGTAGCAGTGGGTATGGAGGAACCACAATATGAGATAAAAGTAGCAGTGGGTATGGAGGAACCCCAATATGGGATAAAAGTGTTATATTGAAATATATTTGGATATGTGTAAAGATGGATTCAAAATGTATTGGAGTGGGTTGGGATGTATGCATATTTAAGGGAGGATTCAGGGTGGATAGGAGGTGGATTAAGGATTTGCAGGGGTGTATGGATTCAGAATCTACATTAAGCATTGTCCTGTTGGGGGTTTATGGTTTTAGAACATTTTTGTATTACATATGTAATTCATTTGTTTTTGTTGTTGGTTGGATTTTGGTTTTTTTTTTTTAAATACATGTAACATTTCAACTTTTAGTTTGAGTTTTCCTGTATACAGTTTAATGATACACAAAACATAAATTTGGGTAAAATCTCAAACGTTAGTTCAATTTTCGACCTACGATTTTGAGAAATCTATGACTGCAAGTTTCCTCTAGGTTTCTCCCCTTCTTGCATGGCATGAGCCTTGTTTACATTAAACAAAGAATTGTGAGTACTGTGTCTCACTTGTAACTCAACAGCTGACATTAAATATTTGCTGACTGTTAGAGAAATACTATGTAGTTATAGCATTGCAGACATTAAAAATTGAAAAATAAAATTTGAAAATTTTCAGTTGAGATTGTGCCCATGCCCTAAACCATATAACAATTCATCTGATTAATGTTATATACAACATTGTAAGCAAAACTCTGGGAAACAGTTAGAAATAACTAATTACTAATTACAATTTACATAGTAGTTTACAATTTATATGATCACAATTTATGTAGTAGGTTTAATAATCGTAAAAGTTGGGTAATCAAACATTTGAGATAATTGTTTCTTTCATGAAAGGCGATGAACTTTAAAGTCAGTAGAATGTACGTAATGCATGTATTCACTCTTGAGTGGGTGGAATGTCACGCCACTGTGTAAAAGATACTGTGCTTCTGATGTCATTGAGTCATTGTTAAAATCCATAATCACAAGTACTAACCCCCTGCAAAGAGTCATGGTCATGTACAGTCGCTGAATCAGGAAAATTGTACTATGTATTCATGTACTAGAACTTACAAGGTCATTTTAAGTACTGTGTGACGAATGTTGAAGGGTTTACGTCAGACCTGTGTCAAAAATGTAATCCTTTTATTTCTCAAATTTTGTTTTAATGATGACTTGTTTATGAAAATTGTATAAAGATGTAATCGGTTTTTTTTTCCTTGTAGAATTTTTCATACAGTGGACAGAACAGGATGGACTGAAACTGTAGAATGGTAAAACATTTTATTTTCACTCTAAATCTACAGACAGATCACTACAGTTTACTTAACTATACAGACAGACAGACCACAGCATGCAGAGAGTCTGAGAACCCTTTATTCAACTGTTTTGTTGATTCATATCTTTCGTTACAAATTAATCTGTATATTTTAGATAGCACATTTAAGATTTCTTTTGATTATTACATACCATGGTGTTGTTTATGACTAAGCTAGTGTTACTGAAATATACATTTTGTACTATATACACAGGTGAGAGACAATCTATGTAAAATCTGTGGAGTCAATTTCCTGGTCTTGTTAGTATATATCTCTCAAAGGTTTCTAGGTCTCTTTGTTTTACACATTGGGGATTTTTATTGTGAAATATCCAATTTTTAAAGAAAGGGGAAAATTTTATTTAAAGAAAACAAATAAACTTTCTTGCATGTGAATTCAAAACTTCAGCACAAAATATTTAAACAAATGTACCATAGATAAAATGAACATGTTTCACAGCTGTAGTGGTTGAGAGGACTGGTTATTTTATTATTATGATATTTTTTTTTTGTTTTTCATTATAAGGCTGCTGGTCGGGTCATACTAGAGAATGGAAGAAGATATAGATATTATTGTTAACAATGGAGAGGAAACCATCACAGAAAACACAACAGGAGGAGGCCACTTCAACAATCTTCAGCTTAGCTTTACTAGCCATGAGAAAGATGGCTCGCTCCATGCGTTGCAGACCGCGTATGGAGAGCTGAAAAAACGTTTACAGGAGCAGGTCAGCAAAAATGTGGTTTTGCAAACTTCAATCCGCGAAATGGAGATGCAGCGCATTTCTAGTGGACGTCCAAACTCTGGAGTATATGGCGCAGCTGGTCCCCCAAGTGAACCGGAGCAGGACTTGCAGGCCCAGTACAGAGCCGAGTTCGGATTTGCACAAAGTTTGGAACGACAGGTTATTCGGGCCAAGAGTACATTATCAAAACTTGAAAGTGAAAATAAACATATGATTAAAAAACTTTCTCTGGTAGAAAGTGAACTAAAACAGTGTAAAATTAGAGAAAATGAGAAAGTGAAAGAAATAGAAAAACTTCGAGCAGAATTACAGGACAAAGGAACCATGGCATTAACAGAGGAGGTGGAAACCTTAAAATTGCAGTTACAAAAACGTGATGCTGATGTTTTACGTCTTCAAAATCTAGTTCAGAAACAAGAGCAAGGTGTTTTACAAGTTCAGCTCCAGGAAAATGACAGAGAGAAGGCGCTAGAGTCACGGCTGTCCTCCCAAAATTCCATCTCGTTGGAGGAGGAGAAACGGATACTAGACCAGGTGGAGCGATACAGCAAAATAATAAAAACTCTGAAAGCACAAGTTCAGGATCAAGGCAAGATGTTGCGCAAACAGCAGGAAGCTATAAGGAAATTGATAGGTAAGAACATATAGTGAACTAGCAGATGCCACTTCGGTGTCTCTCATGCATATAAGAATACTAGTACAGGTCAAGTCCAATGTATTTTGCCAAACTTGATTTTAAAGAACATATTGAACCAAAGATTGAGGTAATGAATTGAACATTGACTTGAGCATTTATATTTATATGTATCAATATTTTGGTGAATCATTTCAGTCCTAACTAATTGGTACACTGATAGATCTTAAGGAGTATATGAGGTCACATAGTCAAAGGTCAATCCACTCTGGACAGTGGAAGATATTGCCCACTCAGTATTTTAAATTCATTTTTGAATTGTTTTGGCACTACTATAAATTGAATGATGTTGTGTATAACCCTTATCAATTTTGCACCACAGGGGACATACATGTTTCTGAAACATTCTTGGGAAATTTTGTTGTTGCCATCAGGGGCATAATATTTCATAAATACATCTTTTTTTCATTAAATTACAAATTTATTTATGCCCCCACCATGAAACTGAAAAATTTCAAACACTTCATAGTGTAGTATAACATGAACATTTTGAATAGAAATTTGGGATACAGATATGTCACTAGAATGCATATAAACTTTGTTTTTAGTTGGAGTATATATGTATTGTTTGAACACATATACTTTTGTTTTACAATGCCAAGAGATAAATACCATACTTTATCAAAATGAATTGGTTGGTGCTTAGTCATATTCTCTGCATATGTTGAACTCAACTTGCATTTCCTTGTCATATGATTTTGTAGCATGGATTCTATTAGCACACACAAATGCACATACCAGGAATACTTAAATGTGGCTGATGATTGAAGTAGACCTATTGCGCAAATTTGTCAAAATAGCAATTGAAAGTAGAAATGATTTTTTTGTTGTTAGCATAACAACCAATGTCTGAAATTGTACTGTAATTATCACCGTGATCATTTAATTCATTTTTAATTGATCATCAGAAAAGAAAAAAAAATTCATTTAAAATCAATTATCATATTACATTAGAAATCTACAGAACAAGATCTCTGTAGATTGCAGTTTGCCAGGGATTCATCAGATAGTGCATGCACATTTAGGTGGTGAAATTAGTATCGCAATATACCAAGGAAAAACCACCATAGGTCAAGGAATAGATACTTGAGGGTTTTTTATGAGGTATGCTTGTATTTCTTTCCTGAATACATATTTCAGATAAAATAACAGGAAATATATAAACATATATTCTCATTGTGTGGCAGTTTCCTGGGCACCTTCAAATTGACTTTCAGTCTTGTTTCTTTAGTGTAGTCATTCTTTACAAATATGTCTATAAATTGTGGACGTGGATGAAAATGGTTTGGATAAAGATTTTGGTATTTAACATCCATTGCAATAATATATGTTTGTGTGTGCGTGTGTGTGTGTACGTATATATGTATTTATGTATGTATGTATAAGAAAAAAAACCACAATGATAACAGTGGCACACAAGATCATGAAGAAATGAAAAATACGATAATTTTTGAAGTAGTGTGTGTAAGCTATTTTTAGAAAGAAGTAACTTCAACTGTCTCTGAAACTACTATGAATTACAAATTGCTTTTTTGATATTACAGAAAACTCCAGGTCCTCCAGTCTTGGTTCCTCCTCTTCTCGTTATGCTGCTGAGGGTGCCTCTTTTGTACAACCACACTCTGAGGGTCAGCAGCCTCTGAATACCATCAACCTTCAAAGTCACAGTGTAGATGTGTACGCCCAGAAAAAACAACAGCCCCTAGTTTCCAACTACACTACGTTACAGACAATACCACCTGATGAAAGCTCCCAGGAGCTGGGTGAACAATTTCAACAGCTAAATTTCGGAAAACAAATGGTGGAGTCCTTATCCACAAAGGGAGCTAAAGAAAGTGAATATTTTGGTGTTGAATCTGGATATTCAAATAAATATTCACCATTGATACCAGAATCAATAAACAAAGACAGTAAGAAAATAAAACATGTGTCGCCTGCTAGTCAACCTCAGAGACAGGATTTAGAAGAAACATATCCCTTCGGTACAAAAGCCTCCAACGTTGCTGTGAAAAAATCATCTCCTACACAAGATTTAAGCGTGTATGAAAATTATGATGTTTTGACAGAATTAGGAAACTCTGATAGGGGCAGAATGACTGACAATCGAAAATCATATGATATTCCTGGTTCTCAAAGCTGCTCTTATAACCCTGAAGTTAGTGATTATGTGAATTTAAAAGATATACACCCAAGTCGTGCTGGAGATAATATTCCCGTGATATCGCCACGTGTGATGGTCCTTCCACCAGATGAGCAAATCAATAAATCTCCCTCATATAGACAGCCTCAAGAACACAACAGTGAGGGAATATCTCACTCACAACCCATAGTTCGATCTCCCTCATCCCAAGGAAGGAGTGAGGTAAGAGAGAACAGAAACACACCCTATATCCAGACTTCTGTTGGGCGAGTCCCACAGGAAAACGCACACGAAATAAGTGTCCTACCAAGTTATGTGGCTCCATCTAGTGGTGGAACTCGACCAAAACAGGTTGTTCAAAAAAATCCATCAGGAAACTCTCAAATTTGTCCAGTGTGTGGACAGAACTTTGTCAATATTAGTATGGAAAATTTCCAAATGCATGTGTTTCACTGTATGGATGATAATTCGGAAGAATGCATGACTCTAAGAAATACTTCCCCTCCCCAAACTGCAGACAAGGACGTCCGGATATGTCCGATGTGTGATGCGAGTTATCCTTCAGAATTGCAGTCCGAGTTTGAAAGACATGTACAAGAACACTTTGGAGAAGACCCCATTGGTGATCGATTTGAAGTTTTACGTCCTTGATTTAAGTCTATTGCAACTTAGTTTTTGTTTATAGGTACATGTACAGTAAATGTTAAGATATTCTAGGTAATAAATTATCATAATTGTTGTTGTTGGATTTAATTTTTTTTTTATCAAGAGCAAGTTGCTTTTTCTGCTTTAGTACGTGTATTTTCAATCTAAGTGAAAATTTTCAGTATAGGGTTGATTGATAATATATTGTTTGACGTCCCACTCGAGAATCTCTCACTTATATGGAGACGTCACCATTATCGGTGAAGGGCTGCAAAATTTAGGCCTATGCTCGGCATTTATGGCCTTTGAGCAGGGAGGGATCTTTATCGTGCCGTATCTGCTGTGACACGGGGCCTCGAGTTTTGCGGTCTCATCCGAAGGACCGCCCCATTTAGTTGCCTCTCACGACAAGCTAGGGGTGCTGAGGATCTATTCTGACAACCCGGATCCTCACGAGGCCAGTATAGGGAGTAATTACAGAAAAGGTAATTTCATTCAACAAAAGTTTGACAAAGTCAACAGTTTTACATGTATTACTGAGTTAATGTGTACAACAAACAAATGCATAAACAAAACTGATTTATGTTTAAACTTGAATACATGTAACTCTGTCAAAATAGCATCAGTAATAAAATAAGTTGTAATTATACCCTCCGGGAATAAAGTGAGGGGTGGGTACAATGGTTGCTAGCACTGGTCGGACAGTCTACGTCAAGTGTTTTGAGTGTAGCATGTAGGTTTCCTGAATAAATCATTTGACATCTTACACTCGTAAATCAAATGTAAAATGTCGGGGCAAAATCTCGTGTACGCTTTACATTAACAAGTGTGTAAAATGTCTGAAGTAAAAACCCATGTACACTGTACATCAACAAGTTGTTTGTAAAATGTCTGAAGTAAAACGCATGTACACTCTGCACTGAAGGTTGATATAGGGTTTCAAATCCACTTCTGGGTCAATTCCATCTCCCCACACGCCCCCATTTAGTGCCCCTGTTGTATTTCAATTGATGGTGTTCCTCTGTTTATGTGATTTGGTTGTACAGTGAAACCTGTCTAATCCAACTTACACTGGGAGACAAAATTATGGTCGGAATACACAGTATGTCAGAATAAATAGTGTAAAAAAAAAACAATGAAAATTTTGATATTGAAAATGAAAGTAAGGGTCGGAATGCCCAGTGCAAAGGCAATTATATTGCTTGGGTTCAAATTTACTATTAAAGAGTAAATTCGAATCCAAGCGATATAAATTGCCTATGGTTGGCGGATTGGACTGTTTTCACTGTAGTTTTTCCGCATTTACAACAAGTTTGGATAAGATTCTTTATAACCTCTCTTTTTCAAATATTTTTGAAATTCTTTTAAAGTATGGTTCATAGTGATTTTTTTTCACCTGCATTTCACTAATTCCCACTGCATTCTCCTTTAAGGAAGCCCTTGAAAACTGATGAGATGTGTGCATCTTAACTATATGGAGCTAGAAGCTGTTGTTAGGTTTGATGTATGAAGAAATTCAATAAATATCTAATTTATGCACTTTAGAGAACGTGCCCCCTTTGTAAATGGTAGTGTATAAGATGGTCATTGAAGTGTCGGTTAAATATCATACATCTAGGTGAATCTTAGCAACTTGTGGCAAGAATGGCCAATATCAAAAAGTTCCCTCCATTTCAACTGGAGATTTGTTAAATAATATGAATCCGTCAGCTCAAAATGTACCATGACAAGATATTTGTTCTGCATATTGGAAATTTGAGATAATTTCATCACTGTTACCAATAAGGGAGAATGAAACGGGTGTAAGATGTAGACGAAGCTATCAATGACTGAACTCGTGTAGCTTTGTTGTAAGGTGTACATGAAATTTGTATCGACACTGGACGCTTTTACTTGTAGGTATAAAGTGTCTGGGAATTTTTCTTTGAAATATACACACTCCATATACAAGCAAAACATTGGCGTAAACTGACAGACGTATGTGGGATACACAGGTATCGCTATCCGGGTAACAAGTATTGAAAGCTACTATTTCATTTCTTGTTGATGCTGAAATAATTAAACTTCCATCAGTAAAGAGTACTCTGGACAAGGATCATCATGTTTTGAGGTCAAAGGTCAAGTTAACAGGGCACCGGTAAAAGAAAGCGGTGTGGGGGCTTTAACTGATTTTCCTTTTAACCAAGGCTACAATAATGAACTTTAAATTTCAAACAAGGGTTCATGATGGTTTGGAAATGACCCCAATTGATTTTGGGTTAAAAGGTCAAGAAATCCGGACATGGTCAAGAAGTTTTAAAAGCTATACTTGGTATTTCAGTTAATGTTGATGCTGAAATTATTAAGACTGGACAGTGGCATGAAAAAGTTTTTTTTTAAATATTTGTTATTGAAGAATTTTTATACATGGTAAAGTAGGGGGCCCTCAATACAAATATGGCCATGTGAAGTGAAAGTTCTTGTCATTGTAGGGAGTAATACGAGGGCGAGTCAATAAGTAATAAGCCTTAACTTTTTTCCCGGTTGGGATCCACTTTTTCGATGTAATTGCCTTTTAGTGTGATGCACTTAGACCAAAGGTGTTCAAGCGCCATCAGCCCAGAACTGAAAAAATCAGGGTCCTTTCCATTAAGCCACTTCTCAATTGCCGTCCTGACTTCTTCGTCAGACCGGAAATGACGTCCACGGATATCCTTTTTCAGGTTTGGGAATAGGAAGAAGTCGCTAGGAGTTAGGTCAGGCGAATAGCCAGGATGTGATATCAATTCATACCTGTTTCGCTATACAGCATCCAGTGCAAGTGTGAACTCTCGCGTTGACCTGTTGCAGCAAAACACTTTTAGTGAGTTTACCTCGGCGTTTTTTCACAAATGGCGTTTCTCAGCTGGTCTAACAAGTTTGCATAGTACACTCCAGTTGTTGTACTTTTGTACTTCTCTTGGATAAAAGGTCTGACATAATGCCTTCTGCGTCCCAAAATACTGTGGCCATCACTTGCCAGAAGATGGTGGTGTATTGAACTTCTTTGGCCTCGGGGACCACGGCCCTACCCACTGACGACTCTGAGCTTTATTCTCTGTCTCATATTAATGAACCCAAGTCTCATCTACAGTCACCTGACAAAAATGAAAATCATCTTTTAACCTGAAACGCTTCAACAAGGCGCTGCATACTGATGCTGTGGTTGTCATTTGCTCATAGCTAAGGAATTTGGGGACCCAACACGCTGTTAGCTTCCTCATACTTAAACGATCTTGTATGATTGCTGAAACGCTACCATGTGATATGCCTAATGCCTGCACTATTTCTTCCTTGAAATCGTCTCTCAGAGTATACCAGATCCCGAACTTTGTTACACATTTCTTCGTCCTTGGCATCCAGTGGGCTTCATCTTCTAAAGACGTTCTGCCGCGTTGAATTCCCCATCCCAGAATTTAACCTGAGCATCAGATGGTGCAGAAGACCCATACGTATCGGCTAACTCACCGTGTATTTCCTTTCCTGCTTTACCTTTTAAATACAAGTACTGAATTACATTACGGTACTGAACTTTAAATGAAAAGCATGCCTTTGCATCACTAGTCATGTTTGACATTCAATACCTTATTAAAGAATGACTCGATACACGTGCAATTTTGTACCCAGGTATAAAACATGTATTGAAACAAGGCATAAAACTCGTGACCTCTCAGTCAACCGGAAATAAGTTAGGCTGATTACTTACTGACTCGTCCTTGTAGGTGTGGGAGAATTACCTTCCCTGAAAGTTAGTGAAAACTGACCAATGTACATTATTACATTTTTGACCCGTTAAACTTTTCTTGAAATTAATATTTGACTTGAATTCACACACACACACAGATATATATATATATATATATATATATATATATATATATATATATATATATTAGATTTTATGGTTTTAGTAAAAAAATTCAGTCAGTGATTTACTTCATAAAATCTCATTTTTTTTATTATTGTAGAGACATTAAATATATGATTTTATGAATTTTTTTTCAAAACTTTCTAATTAATATGTTTTAATTACATGTACTTAATACATCATGACAGTATGAAATACTCAAGCTGACCTCAATGTTGAACTATGGTGATATTGAACGCTGCATATAAAACTAGAATAACTGCCTTTTATGATGATATATCTAAGAAATAAATTTCATTTTGGAAGATACATGAGGACATGAACAGAGACATTTTATTTTAGCAGACTTCATGAAGCGTGTTAGCGCTTCGTGAAAATATATTCTGGCATGAAGCTTTGCTGTTCATATCGTGTATTTTCAAAAAAATATTTTATTTTTTTATATTCACATTTTATTTTCATTTCTGTTGGAATATCCAGTCATTAAAATTTATCAAAATTCATACACACATTTATGAGGTTATGGCTAATATATAAATTGGTTAAAGCATTGAAGGCAAACCATTGGAACTGTAAAATACTTCAATGGAACTTGTAATGCATATCAATATTTAAAAAAAATGAAAGAACTATACAAGTCAAATTTATTCTGAATATTTCGTCAAAGATGAAGAAATTAATTAAAATATTCCAAAATTACATCTCGGCGAATTTTCTAATTTGCTCATTTTGAAAGATTTAAATCGCTATGTGTGTGTGATATTGCAGTGTACCTAAAAGCTATGACATCACAGCCACTGAACAACATACCATAGTTCAGTAGGCCATTTTGTCATTGGTAGTAAAACAAAGACAACCACTATTATGGAGTGGAGTCTTGATGGATTGTTTGTTTATTATTTTCCGCCACACTTATCATTTTTTCAGTTATCTGTGGCGTCCGTTTTTTGGTGTTTTTTTTGGGGGGGGGGGTTGTTTTTGTTTTTGTGTTCTTGTTTGTTTTTTTTTTGTTTTTTGTTTTTTTGTTTTTTGTTTGTTTGTTTGTTTTTATTGGTGGAGGAGATAACCCAGACACAATGTATCAGGAAAGAGACCACCGACCTTCCGAAAGTAAACTGGCAAACTTTCTCACATATATCTTGGCCTTTTTTATATATCAATCATGTTATCAATGCCCTGAGTATTCTTAAACCTGCATCAATAGTGATTAAATTGTGGGGTCAAATCTGTCTGATATAGAAGTGTCTAAATAACTTACTGAAGTTACATCGAGGACTTATATACACATGTTTACTTGAAATCATACATGTATTACATTTCATACTTCCTGTGGGATTTTTGGAGGATTCCTAATGATTTTACAGTTTTCAGATACATCCAATGTAGGTGCATGCCAGTTAGGCATCTTCACTTTTACAAGGTAGTAATGCTCATTTATTTATAATGAAATGATAGAGTGTCCCAGTTCATCATCACTGTGCTAAGCAATTGTTCGTAATTGATTTGGCCAGAAAGCGTGATTTTTCAAAAGTGACGTTGAAAGTCCTTGCAGGTCTAACGTATGGTCAGATTTTAGCCAGTTGAGGAGAAAATGCCTGTATGACCTAAATTTCCCTCCAATAGATTGCAAGATCACAAGGCTGCCTGTGGAAGCCTGAGATATCCTGTAAGTGTCTTGAATATCCTATGGGACTTTGGCTACCCTGTGGGTGTTTTGAATAACCTAATGGCAATTTGGCTATTCTGTGGGCTTCTTAAATATCCTGTGGGCGTCCAAGGTGCTGTAAAAGATTTTACTGTTTGTGACTCAGTGACGTGTTTTAGGCAGCATCACACCGAAGCCATGCACAGTATTCACATGAATTTTGTATTATTTTGGGATGTCATTTACATATAGGTCTATTTTCTAAGATTAATTTACTAGTACCTATGATCTCTGTGCAATTCCTTCACGTGCCACATGCAATATATAAATAAGTCATAGGGGTGTTTTAAATACGATTTACAGTTCAACTTCGGTATCTCGAACACCGATATTTCGAATACCATGGACATCTTGAAGTGATTTGGAAATCCCAACCACATAGTCTTTACATATTTTGCCACGATATCTCGATTCTTCAAATATCTTTAAATCTTTTCTCGGTCCCATCGAGTTCGAGATAACGAGATTTGACTGTATATATAAATAAGCTGAAGGGGTATCTTGCATATGATGTATATAGAAAATATTGCAGCTGTATCTCGGGACTCCCACCCAACTTGAATCAAATGGGACAGCAAGGAAACGTGTGGCATTTGTAGGGTTATCCTCGAGGACGTTAGGGGCCCCCATGGCCGAGTGCTTAAAGCATCACGCTCAAAATCACAAGGCCTCTCACCTCTAGTCGGTGCGGGTTCGAATCCCGCTTGCGCCGACATATGTGAGAAAGTTTGCCAGTTTAGTGTCGGAAGGTCGCTGGTCTCTTCCCGGGTACATTGTATCTGGGTTCTCTCCACCTACAAAAACTGGACGCCACCAGATAACTGAAAAATTGCTGAGTGTGGCGGAAAACAAACAAACAATCAATCAATCGAGGAAGTTAGGAGGCATCTGGATTACCCAACAACGATAGCATGATTATCTTACATAGAAGTCATGGGTCATCTGGATTAAACCATCCTACAATGATGGCATGATTATCCTACAAGAAGGTCATATGGATTATCCTATAATAATGGTATGTGATGTCTACAGGATTATTCTACAAGGACGACATACAGGGTGTGCAAGATTATCATACAAGGAAGTAATGAGCTGTCTGGTTATCCTACAAGGAAGTATGTAGTATTAGCAGAGTTATCCTACAAGGAAGTAATGAGACATCTGGGTTATCCTACAAGGAAGCCACGTGACGTTGTCTGGATTATCGCACAAGGTCATGAGGTATCTGGATTATCTTACAAGGAAGCCACGCGATGTTAGCTGGATTATCCTAGAAGGAAGTCATGCAGCTTTGCAGGATTAATATATGGTGTCTTGCGGGCTATTCGCGGGCACATGGCAGATAAAGTCATGAACAAAAGGAAACACTCATGCGACATTCCCAGTTCTCGGTTTTTAAAACTGTCGAAATCTTCCGCCTTGCGTGTCGGAGTCCTAGATTTTTCCTTATATCAACGAAAGCGGCGGACTTGGTTTAGGCTAGTGGACTGACAGACCGTCTTTTCCTTGCTAGATGATATCTTCATCTCAAAAACCATCGGAAGTTATGGAATGTAATTTCACAAGAATATCGGTTTACAATCACCACCACCACCACCCCCTGCCCCCATTATTGCTTATGTTTTGAGGCTCAAAGGTCATATAGCTTCCAAACGAAGTAGTAAATTTCAGTTAAAAAGAACATTTGATGCAAACAAAAAAATGGATGGATGGATTGATATATATTTGTTTGGTTAGTTTGGTAATAATGAAAACAAATGCAAATTTCCTATAAAGAAAGATAAGGACTTGTAAATTTTCTATGATGTTCTAAAGTTTAAATATATTAACCCTTCCTATGCAACTCTATACAAATTCCCCCCACTGTTTTGGACTTGAGAAGTCATGGGAATAAATTGCATTTAGTTTTCATTTTCGTCATTTCTGAAAAAGGCTTGCAGCAAGTATCATTACAGGCTTATGGTAAATAAGGTCATGAAAGGTCGATGTAATTTAGATTTATCCGTGCAGAAAATGAAATTTACGTGTACTATGTTGATGGTGCTACAGCGAAGAGAGTGCTGCTAGTTACTAGTGTATCATTTTCCTGTTTATCTGATATCGTATAACTATCTGATGTAAACATTTGAATTTTCAGAATTTAAAAGTTGAGAAAACGTTGTAGTGTAAATGGGGGCAAATCTTGTATTCCTTTCATTTATTTTCTATTGCGTGGGTGTCCGATGCTATTCTGGTACGGATATTGTTTCTATCGACAGTTTCAATGTTACAGTGTAGTACGTATCGCGATTCATTATGTGTTTGATGTTACACAAACCTCGCGTAATCAAGTAAAACTACTTCGTCTTCAATTTCAAACACAGGATAAATAGTTCGTGAATTCAAATCAATTATTTTGTATACTAAAATTGAATTATTCACAATTACAGATATTGTGTTTTGAATTGATAATAAGTTAATACAAAATATTGTTTTTCTCTCTCATTTTTCCGTATAACGGGAAAGAAAAAATATAACCGACGGGATTTTAAACATGGAATCCCATGAATTTAATTCTGGTTTGTATCGGGTGCATTAACACTGAACTACCTGTATCTGGCCGGATAGATGAACCAGCATGGTTTATACATCCACACTGAATTATTTTTCGGACTCTAATGTAAGATGAACAAACTCTCTCACATAAAATTATTTTCTTGTGTCAAGACCTGGGATAGATCACAACATTAAATAAAACAGAAATGGAGAAAACACAACTGAAATACCGAGATTCAATCCAGGGACCCCTTCATCTATACTCCAGGCAGCTGCTGCACCAAGTACTAGCTGGGTATTAGTATCTTATCACCGCCAAGCAAATCATGGACTCAGGTCATGCTACATAATCAAAAATAACTCAAATTTTGTTTTATTTTCGCAGTTAGACTATGAGTAAAATCTCTCAAGTGTTGACTTCATTTTTTGATTAATGTATTCATTTATCCATTTTGAGAAATACTGGCCTGGTCTCATTCAATTCAGAACCGGTCTAATCCGAGGTGCTTTGGGAAATAATATCAACGTCGATTTAGACAGTTTTGTGGGTAACTTAATAGTGTTGAATATTTCTGTTATATTTAACGTCGGTCCCACACATTCACAGCACATTGCACAGTGTGTGATATTTTCTCCTCAGCTGACATACGTACATACAAATAGTGAAAAGTATGATGTGCCTTTAACCCCCTATAATGATTAAGACAGGGAAGATTTCAAGACTGATGCAGACTCCAGGGGCTCATTTTACAAAATGTCTAAAATTATAATACGTCTAACACGCACATTTTGTGAAAATATGGTTTTATGTACTTATCGTCTGCTGTTCTTTAGATAGGACATGAATTTACATCTTTTTTCAAAAAGTGCAGCATTGAATGAATTTTGATCTTTAAAAGGACTACCACACCCGAGAAATTTGATATGGATGGAAAGTGGAGGATATGTACAATAATATTTTGAAATTGAAACTTTCAAATTAAAAAAAAAAGTTTTAGTAGAATTAAGAAATCTGAAAAAAAAAACCTGCTGCACTTGAATGATTAGCAGTCTACACGTTAACCGACTACGGTACCCAGCTACGCAATCAGATAGAAAAGGAGTATACAAATGTTGCGAATATTTACTTCCTAAATGAAAAAGTGCATCAACCAACCAAAGCAGGGATTGTTACTGCAGTGTCAGAGCATGTATTTCTCGTGCCTTGTTGTAAACCACCAACACCACGCGCGAAATCATCGCCAAAACACATATGTATGGCAATTCTTTCTTTCCTTCGACATCGGCCTTTGGAACAAACTACCCTCAATACAAACCAACTCTTCAATACATTCCCTAAAAACTTATCTTCAGGCAAATTATATCAAAGTACCAAACTATTTCTACACAGGCACAAGAATAGGACAAATCTTACATACTAAATTAAGATTGGAGAGTAGCAACCCAAAATAGCACCATTTTCTCTGAACCAAGGTCATTTGTAAACAACCAAACAAAAAATGAAGCTTAAAGTTTTGTCCAAGTCAAATAGTAGAAGTTCATACATGTACAAAGGTTAATTATGACAGGAAGGTGTGTTGTCTTGTATGAGAAATGAAGATAACGAACAGTGATCAATTTCATAAATCCCATGAAGAATACAAAATTTAGAGAGATCATTGCCGATGAGGGGCCGCAAACATTTAGGTCAATGCTCAGTGATTACGGCCTTTCAGTAGGTAGGGATCTTTATCGTGTCACACTTGCTGTGACACAGGGCCTCGATTTTTGCGATTTCATCTGAAGGACCACCCCATTTAGTCAACTCTTACGGAAAGATGACGATAACTAAAAGTGATCAATCTCATAATTTCTATTAAGAGTTGGGCAAACACAGATTACTGGACATACCAGAGGTGGGATCAGGTGCCTAGGAAGAGTAAGCATCCCCTGTCGACCGGTCACAACCATCACGAGCCCTGTATTTTGTTATTCTACATTAAAATAGCTGTTTATCTAATTAAGACAATTACATTACAGCGCTTTACATGTAAGACAATAAAACAGCAAATGCATAAAATAAAGACATAACTTAATACTACGGTGACTTTTAAATAAAAACTAAGAGTAGGTAAAACTATATAAGCGTTACGTGTTGGATGAGTTAATTTTGTTATGTTAAAACAACTGTTTAGATAAATACCTAATTTACAGATTGAATACTAGTTTAAAAATTTATATTATCAGTTTATTTTTCAAAACGGAGTACCAGTGTAAGACAGTTCCACAGGGTTGATAACGTTACATCAAACCGTCTTTCACCGAACAGTTTAGTACGGGCACGTGGGTTTCGAAGGTATAACGAATCCCCAGAACTAATGGGCGATTTGAACTAGTTCCTGGATGTACGCTGGAGATAATCCATGTAGAGCTTTGCAAATATACAAGATTTTATATTTCGTTCGAAATATCACAGGTAACCAGTGAAGTGATATGAGAATTGACCCCGTGGGGATCCGGGTTGTTAGAATAGATCCTCAGTAGCCATTGCGTGTCGTAAGAGGCGACTAAATGGGGCGGTCCTTCGGATGAGACCACAAAAACCGAGGTCCCGTGTCACAGCAGGTGTGGCACGTAAACGATCCCTCCCTGCTCCAAGGCCATGAGCGCCGAGCATAGGCCTAAATTTGCAGCCCTTCACCGGCAATGGTGACGTCTCCATATGAGTGAAAGATTCTCGAGCGGGACGTTAAACAATATTTCATGAATCAATCAATCGATATGAGAATTGGTGTAATATACTCAAATTTATGTGAACGTGTCACTAGCCTGGCAGAAGTATTTTGAAGTTTCTGTAACTTCTGCAAGGATGTTGAATTAACACCATGAATAAATGCATTTCCATAATCAAGACGGGATATAATTAGTAATGTAACAAGTGTCCTGCACGCATCCTCCGTAATAAGATATCTAATTCTACCGAGATTCTGAAGTTGGAAATAGCATGATTTAGTCAATGCACTTATTTGACACTCTATGCTAAGTGTGCTGTCGAAAACACCCCAAGATTGTTGACACCTGAAACACTAGTGATGACAAATCCACCGAACGCTAAGAGATATCCTGGGATATCACATGCCTTACGTTTTGGGGCAAAGATGATTCAGCTTGAGTATGTTGTTTTGCATCCAGTTGTCAATGTCAGAAAGACAACTTTCAAGTCTATCTGCAGTGCTGCTCAGCTGTCGTTCGGCTTTATGATCAGGTATATTTGAGTGTCGTCCGCGTAGCAAAGATGACATATGCTACCTCCGACAAATTTCTCCAATTGGTTTGGAGAACATGCAGTATAGACGAGGTCCTAATACAGAACCCTGTGAAACACCAAATTCTTTGGACAATGTAGATCCAATAGCAATTTCTTGACTTCGACCATAGAGATAAGACTTTATCCATGACAGAACAGATGCCAAAATCATACTCCATATGCCTGATCAGAATGTAATGGTCTATGGCGTCTAATGCGGCTGAAAAATCAACCATCACGAACGAAACGCATGGATTCCTGTCCAATGCAGAGGTAATATCATTGTGAACCCGTAATATAGCCGTTTCTGTGGAGTGACAGATTGCACCTGATCATGAAAAGGCCAAGATAACTAACAGTAATCAATCTCGTAATTCCTATAGAAAATACAAATCAGAGAGATGGGCAAACACGGAACCTTGGTCATATCAGAGGTGGGATCAGGTGCCTAGCAGGAGTAAGCATCCCCTGTCGACCTGTCACACCCGCCGTGGGCCCAACATTCTTATCGGGTAAACAGCGCAATCCGTAGTCAGAATCAGTGTGCCAAGAACGGCCTAACAATTGGTATGAAACACATCAGAGAGCATGTCACTTAATGGTAAGTTGTATTGGGAAACTAGATCGTTATAACGACCATAAAATTTGTGAAATGCTGACTTTAGACGAGACTGTACAAACTTTTGCAACATCAACTGCTTTGTCAGTAGCCTGTCTCGATTTCAAAACTTATCATATGCAGAATAAGCTCTTGCGTATCAAATGAGTTGGCAGATATAAACACCATATACAGTTGATGAAGGAATATTGCCACATAAATAAGGGAAGTCGACGATTGAGAAATTGAAATCATCCCGTTTGTCATAAAGTAGAGTTGTAAGTTTGCCGTCGGCGTTTAATTTGAGTAAAATAGCTAAGTACGAAGCAGAAGTAGCAGACTCAGTGGTGTATTTTATTTCAAGTTTACTGGGATATATCGAATCGATATATAAATGAAAATGATCATTGCTAATAGACAAAACGTCGTCGATATATCTAAATGTCGAATTGAAGACCACAGCAAGAGATTTTTTCTTCTCATGTAGATGCTTTTGGATGAATTCTGCTTCATAGGAATATAAAAATAGGTCAGCTAACAAAGGAGCACAATTCATGCCCATGGCAATTCCAACAGACTGGAATACCCAATTACCAAACTACAAACATATTGCCAATGAGGAAATCTAGCTCGTAAGCGTTTAGATGTTTTTCAAGTCGAGCAGCCACTGCTTTTTCCAATACGTTAGATAGAAATGGTAAATTCAATACCGGTCTCGAATTTTTAAAATTGTCAAGTTCTTGGCGCTTAATCAATGGTCATACAATATCTTTCTTGAAATCCAACGTATTCGATTCTAGGAAAGATTTGTTGATAATTTCAGTAATGATTGGCAAAATACACTCCAAACATTGTTTCAGAATTTCATGGCTATTGGCTCTAATTCGCAGGAGTTTGTTGGCGCACCACCGATAATATCACACACCTCCTAAAGCGATATTATCTCAAAAACCGCTAAAGGAATACCTTCCAACTTGATGTCGGCCCGAAGAGCCTCTTCCATAGCGGACGTGCTCGAAGGTTGATTAATTGATTGATTAAATATTGTTTAACGCCCCGCTCGAACCTTTCACCCATATGGAAACGTCATCATTGCCCGTGAAGGGCTGCAAATTGAGGTCTATGTTCGGCGCTTATGGCCTTTGAGCAGGGAGGGATCGTTTATGTGCCACACCTGCTCTGTCACGGGACCAAGGTTTTTGCGGTCTCATCCGAAGGAACGCCCCATTTAATCGCCTCTTACGACAAGCAAGGGGGTACTGAGGATCTATTCTAACAACACGGATAGACTATCTCTAATTTTTTTAACTTTCTGAACCAATAAAGTAATCACCAAATTTGGATACAAGATCGATTCCGTTATCATACACAGACAAAACTCACACATTTATATTTCCCATGAGACCGTTTGTAAGCTTGAATGGTTGTTTGAGTTGCTGCCTAATTCCTGAATTTTGTTAGTGTAATACTGTGGTTTACAATGTAGCAAGAGTTTAGTAACCTGCATACACTTCTCCATGAACAGTTTTGTTCTTCTCATCATCCGTTCAGCCTCCCGACGATCTCTCTTGGCAGTATATATATCGTACGTAAACCATAGTCTGTATGGTCGAACAGTGATCTCCTTTGATTTTTGAGGTGCATGAATATCGATGGTGACTTGGAGGACCGCATTATAATGCATTGTAAGTTTGTCTGCAGATGTATCTTCAGCTATTGAAAAGTTCAGATCTTTCATGAATTTGCGGATAATGTCAATGTCGGACAATATCCGTAAAATCACAGTTTTCCTTTCCCTTGGAGGTTTGGTTATACGTAGCAAAGAACGAATTGTTATTATCTTGATCAAGTAAACGAAGAAATCCGTAGTCAAAAACAGTATGTAAAGAACGATCTAACAGTTAGTCTGAAATAGGTCAGGTAGCATTCAACTGAAAAACAGGTTGAATTTACAAATAAGATCAGTATCACGGCCATAAAATTTGCGAAATTCTTACTTCAGACGATATGTTTGAAACCCTGTAACATCAACATAGTTGTCATTACCTCGACTCGATTTGAAAATTAATCATACGCGTATCCACGCCAAAGACAATTTAACTGGCGAGATAAGAAATAGCTGTCCAAAAGCTTGAAATGGATACTTGGCACGAAGGTTACATACTCGTATAACCTGAGGGTGCATCATAACCCTGGTCAAGTTTATTTGAAAATGCCAAGGTCATTGTAAGAAAACGTAATATATTAAACTTTAGATCAGAGATATACTCATCGGTGGGCTTATTCCTTTTTATGTCCGTTTCCAAGGTGAGTGCATTTAGTGTTACGTCTTTCAGTTCCCTCTGTAAGTTGCATCTTGTCATGCTATGGGTTCAATACATATCTTTCGTTGTAGGTTTATTTTGTTTATTAAGGGTCTCGTACATTATTCCCAGTTTTCTGGAACGTATCTAAATATATCTTTTACCATTGACGAAGATCGAACATGTTTGCTGAAAAGAAGGTTACAGATATACTTCTTCGAAATTCCGGCGAGGATCCGGGTTTAGAATAGGTCCTCGTTACCCCTTGCTTGTCGTAAGAAGCGACTAAATGGGGCGGTCCTTCGGACGAGACAGCAAACACCGAGACCCCGTATCACAGCAGGTGTGGCACAATAATAAAGATCCTAATAGACCTGCTCAAAGGCCATAAGCGCCGAGCATAGGCCTAAATTCGCAGCCCTTCACTAAAAATGGTGAGGTTTTCATATGAGTGAAAAATTTTCAAGAGGAACGTTAAACAATATGCAACCAACCAACTCGCGATTTCCTACATGTATAAATATACTTCTACTATTGCATCCATTTATGCTGTCAATATCAACAACATCCTTAACCATAAAAAAGTACAATCCTGTATTCTGCTTTACTTTAAGATGAAATCCATACCTTGTGTTTCATATAGATATACTTCCACTATTGCATCCAAGTTATTTAATTATAAACAGACGTTGCAGTGCCTTGCTATTGAGCAATTACAACGAAGTCCTCCAAAGTGTTCATGTTTTTCTTCCTCGTTTGATTACAGTCCCACTGGTCATATTATTACAGGAGACATAAATTTTGTACAAAATGAAGATCTTAAGTCCCTGATTTTAAAAGATCCTAAATTCCGAGAACCTCGCTCATTTAGATGACGACATAATTTCATAGCTATCATGAATTCTGTGGAAGAATATGCCAGACGTTGAACGAAATCTGAAGGAGAGGAACTTGACACTTTGTCTGAGTGGATCAAAGTATTCGAAAATTGTTAAAATCCCGCATTCACCATTTGGTGGGGAAAGTGCGCACTTTTTATCCTTCTGCTTTTAAGAAAGCAGAAGTGACGAACGAGTTACGTAGACTACATGAAAACTTTGTGCTAGTACCAGCAGATAAGCAAGTAACAGCATTGTCTTTGTTTGTAAAATTTACTATTATAAATGTCTTTTAAATGAACTGGGATTTACTTCAACATCTGGAAATCCTACTTATACTCGAAGAAATAATGCAAAGGATGAAATTCTTCATTATCATCTTTCAGTTTTAAATACTTTTGACATTCCTAAGAATCAGGATGAGTTTGAATTACCATACCTTTATTGGATTCCGAAATTATATAAAAATCCATACAAACAAAAATACATTGCTGTTTCCAGTAAGTGCTATACCAAGCCTTTATCTTTATTAATAACTAAACTGCTAACAGCTGTTAAAGAGTCACTTCAGAGATACTGTTCCACTACATATTCCAGAAGTGGTGTCAATCAGTTGTGGATTCTCAAAAACTCTAAGGAACTTTTGCAAAATCTAAAGTCTCAGAATTTTTCTAAAATTGTCAGCATCAAACGTATGATTTCTCCACACTTTATACAACAATTCCTCACAATAAATTAAAATCTAGACTTTTTCAGATAATAGATAATTGCTTTTTGAACAAAAATGGCACTCGAAAATACAAAGTTCTAGTGACTGGAAAACAAGGTACATATTTTGTTAGACACCACTCCGATAGCCCGCACACTGAAGTAGACATTAAGAGTATGCTTGGCTTTCTTGTAGATAACATTTACGTAGTGTTTGGAAACCAAGTCTTTCAACAATCCATTTGCATCTCCATGGGCACTAATTGTGCTCCCTTATTGGCAGACGTATTGTTATATTCTCATGAAGCGGAATTTGTTCAGAAACTATTACAGGATAAAAACAAAAAACTTGCCGTGTCCTTCAATCAAACATATAGATATATCGATGACGTATTATCAATAAACAATCATAATTTTCATGATTATGTCTATTTGATATATCCCGATGAACTCAAAATAAAGGACACTACATAATCTGACGTGTCTGCTTCATATTTGGATATTTTGCTTAATATTGACTCTAATGGCAGACTGACAACTACATTATATGACAAGCGTGATGACTTCAACTTTGCAATCATCAACTTTCCATATCTATGTAGTAATATACCACTTTCGCCTCCTTATGGTGTGTATATCTCCCAGTTGATTCGATACGCGAGAGCATGCCATGCGTATGAGAATTTTTTAAAGCGAGGTCAACTGCTGACAAAAAAATTAACGTTGCGGGGTTATAACGAATCTCGTATGAAGTCATCATTTCGCAAATTTTACGGTCGCTATAATGACCTTGTTTGCGATTACAAAGTGCCTCTGGGACATATGTTTAATGAGTTGCTTCATACCCTTTGTTAGACTGTCATTTTTATACTAACCTTGACTACGGATAATCCCGTATACCTAATTTCGACTTAGGGCTCATAGCGGGTGTGACCGGTCAGCAGAGGATGCTTTCTCCTCCATGGCACCTGATCCTACCTTCGCTTTGTCGGAGGTCCGTGTTGCCCTACACTCGAACTTGTACATGTTTTGGGGATTTATGATTATGATTTACACATTGTTTACTTCGTCATTCGATATCTATACATTATAGTTACATCTCTATAATGCTTATATATAGACAATTTTAATCAATTCACCTACATCTTTCAATCATAGTTGATGTGGACAAGCCATCACCGATAATGTAAATATAGATGAAATTGTCAACCCGAAAAGATAATAAATTTGAAGAGCTCCGATCTTTCATTTGACGATAGAATTTCATAATTATCTCTTTTGAATTACGTTGAAGACTAGGCCAGACGATGGACTAAATATAAAGAAGAACTTGACACCCTGTTCGAATGGATAAAACGTATAAGAGGAATATTACAATCGCGTATTTGACACACCAAAACAAAAGTGCGTACCACCTACCCCTCTGTATCTAGTAAACTAGAGGTGGTAAAAGAATCTTGCAACAACGTTATATCTGTTTGTATAGCTGTGCTGTACCACAACAAATACGGGAATTAATTTGAATCAAATGCGGATTCTAACATATTCCAATCAAATTAAAGACTAGACTTTCTGATGTAGAAGGCTGCTTCTTCAATAAAAATAGAACATGGAAATGGTCATATCTTGTGGCTATGCATGCAAAATTCACTTTGTTAAACAACATTCTGATTGTACACAAATGACATGAAAGTTGATATAAGAAATATGTTGATTTTCCTCAATGACAATATTTATGTTGTCTTTAGAGATTAAGTTTTCAACAGACTGGAAATGTCGAATTGTACTCCTTTATTAGCTGACCTATTTTTGTATCCTTATTAGTCAAAATCTATTTAAACATTTCTACATGAAAAGAAGAATTATCTTGCTATGGCTTACAATTCGACATTTAGATACATCTATTAACATTCTCCATTTCCATACATTTGTCCATTCAAAATATTCCAGTGAACTCAAAGCAAAAGAACCGACAGAGCCTTCCTAACCAGTTTCACCAATTTGGATGTATTAGTGAACACAGGCATTAAAGGTAAACTAACTCGACTTTATGACAAACGGGATTAATTTAACCTATCGTCAATCTCCCATATATATGTAGAAATATGTTAGGATCACTTGCATGCGGTGTCGATATCTTCTAACTGATTTAATAAGCACTGTCATGTTCTGCACTCGATGATTTTTTAAACGAAGCAGGTAGTATTCACAACTTATAATTTTATCTCACTGGTCCACAGTATCAGTAGCGATTCAAAGTCATTGGTCCTTTACCAGATGTGTTTGTCATTCTGGTGACTCGAGATAAAATAAAATGCATTACTTGATTTTTAACCAAACATGAGTTTAGCAGCTTTTAATTTACCGATCCTCCCAATTATTTATTAGTCTCGAGTCGACGGACCAGATAGTGAGATCGAACACTAGAAGCAGGCTAATGAGTTAAAAACATGCCTTTCTATCATTTTGCTGACAATTGCTAAAACTGACACCAGTCGATAATTATTGATATTGAAATTGTCCGCAAATTTAAAAAGAGGGGTAACTCTTGCTTTCTTCCATTCAGATGCAACTTCACCACTTATTATAGAAATATTTAATTATTATGTTAAAATTTCGCCACTTGCATCTGATGTTATTTTTAACAACTTTACAGTGATAGCATCCGTTCCAGTAGCTTTTGTTATGACATATGTTTAACGCCTGTGTTTTGTCTATTGTGACATCTGTTAAACTTTTATGTGTTATCTATTGTGACATCTGTTCAATATCTCTGTGTTGTCTGCTGTAACATTTTTTAACACCTCAGTGTTCCCTATTGTGACATTTGTTTAACATCTCTATGTTGTCTATTGTGACATGTGTTTAACATCTCTGTGTTGTCTATTGTGACATTTGTTTAACATCTCTATGTTGTCTATTGTGACATTTGTTTAACATCTCAGTGTTCCCTATTGTGACATTTGTTTAACATCTCTATGTTGTCTATTGTGACATTTGTTTAACATCTCTGTGTTGTCTATTGTGACATTTGTTTAACATCTCTGTGTTGTCTATTGTGACATGTGTTTAACACCTTCGTGTTGTCTATTGTGACATTTGTTTAACATCTCTGTGTGTCGTCTTTTGAGTTTTTCTAAGTGACATCTATGGTGTTTGTGTTTCTGATCTATCTCTTCGATACGATGTTTATTTTGATCTTTGAATTCCCGTCTATATTTTATACAATGTCTTTTGTGCTCTTTGTTTCTCGTTTGTCTTTTCTATGTATTATCTATTATGGTCTTTTTTGTTTATCTCATATCACATTTGATGTGTTGTCTGTTTTGGCCTCATCTTTTTTATGTCATGTCTAATATTTTTTAATAACATTTTTGATGTGATGCTTATTGCAATTGGTCATCGTCCGTTATCATGCGTCATACGACGTGCGTCGTCCACTGTGCGTTAACTATTGATAATTTTCCAACTTCTTGACCACTACCATTCCAATTCTTTTCAGATTTCGTATGTAGCATCTTTGGGAGACAAGGGGGACATAAATTCTAAATTTCTGGACTCCTGCGCTTCGGGAGCCTCAAGGGCGGGATAAAAACTGCCAAAACGTGACCAATGTTTAAAAATATTCTTCTCTACAACCGCATATCTTTACAAACAACTAAATGCCTAGTGGTGTAGAGCAGGAAGACTTCTACCAAAATTATACACTTCATGTTCCCATGGGTCGAGAATCTGACTCCGGGGTGGAACGAAACTTGGTATATATAGTGTATAAGTGTAAAGCATTAAAAAATAGCTTCTTTAATACTACTGATACTGAATTAAAACTAGACATTTAGAAGGAGTAAGTAGTCCTTTATCAAAAGTTCATGATCCCAGGGAGTAAGGGTTTTGGTACGATGTTCCAGGGTGGGGCCAAAATAATTATGCTGATTATTTTCTTTATCATTTGAAAAAAGTAAGTAATTTTTTTTAAGTCAGTACTATATACATGTAACAAGTCAACACAAGATCTGTAAAGGTTTTTAACCGACTATAAAGACGTCTTTAAGTTTGCTAATACGGTATAAAAACTAAATGCCTATTTAGAAGAAACAGAAAAGGATATCCCAAAATTGTGAATTTCGCAACACCACGGTTTTGACTCTAGGACGGGCTCAAATTAATGCTATTTTGTTAATGATACAAATTTTACATTCTGTAAAGTCTTCAGTTTAGACACTTTCGGGGAGCATTGACGTTTTTAGAATACTTCTTGTTTTATACTGCTGTTGAATATTAGAATATAGCTTGGAGACGCAGAAGAGTTTCCCCCACTAGATTCCATAGCCCTTGGAACTAATGATACTTTCAACTATAATACTGCAGGCCTGTGGACCTCTTGCTTGTTTATCACATATCGTCTGTTTTGGCCTCTTTTTTTTTTTTTTTTTTTTTTATTATAATTTGTTTTTATTTTGGTTTTGTTTTGTTTTTTGTTTATTTTTGTTGTTGTTTTTTTTCCCGTTTTGTTTTGTTTTTGTTTTTTGTTTTGCTTTTTATTTTTTTTGTTTTTTTGTTGTTGTTTTTTTTTTTGTTGCTGTTTTTTTGTTGTTGTTTTTTTTGTTTTGTTTGTTTTTTGTTTTGCTTGTTTTGTTTTCTTTGTTTTTTGTTTATCACATATCTTCTCTATGCATTATCTGTTTTGCCGCCCCCCCCCCCCCCCCTCCCCTTCTTGTTTTTTGTTTATCGCATATATATTTTTGATGCGTTGTCTATTTTGGCGTTTTCGGTATGTTTCACATCTCCCTCCTCTATGTGTTGTCTATTTTGGCTTTTGTTCTGGAAATGTTTAGAGAAACAGTCTTTATGTGTAATTCAGTACTTTAAAATCCGGTATTAACAGGAAAATCAAGGACATTCTAGTATCACGAGGATTCTTTCAGAATCAGAATCCTCATCTTTATTATTGATTTAAGCATGTGTGTCTATGATGTTGCATTATAGAGGTTTATATACGATGAAAACATGTGGAAATTGACGATATCAGTTAGAAAAGTCGCTGTATTTATTGAGGAATAAAATAGAAGGAAACTGTGCAAGTTAATTTGATAAAACAACGATAAGATGTAAGTATATATGTTAAGACTGTATAGGTCAACAACTTGCCAATCTCATTAACGATCTCGAGTCTGCAGGAAAAATTACATATCGATATGATCAATATAGACTTGAACATAAAAAGGAATATAAGATCTTTTATATCTCTGTGAAGATTCTTTAAAATACACAGCTGCTGACTACTTAATATAAAACGTAATTGAAATGCATCTTTCATCTGAACAAGCACTTAGAACATAGAATATGATGATATCACACGACCCATCTATGGCGGACCACTTTCTGCTATATGCTTCTCTTGATAAAAAGACTGTCTGTCTCGGAAGGTAGATACAGAGACTTCGGTTTGGCGAAGCGTCTGATAACACGCCGTATTTCATAGATAAGAGATACATCGACTGGCACGAAAAACGTACCCCCACAGTGTTACTGATATCTATATTTTACTGTAAAAAAAAATCACATGGCTGAAAACATTCAAAAAGACGGAGATTATAGGTTTAGAGGTACAGAACGAAGCACTGGTAAGAATTTTTTTTTCTAGTTTTTTAAGATTCTTTTTCCATTTCCAGTCTATTTCTCGTATTTATCTACTACATAAACCATAATTATATTTTGAATTTCCATTCTTGATACTGATTAAAATTGTATTTCATGAAATTTTATATATTGCACGAGATATTTTTCGTAGTCCGATCCCGTGTTTATTTAATTTGGGAGATTTCGTAAACGTTATTATGAATCCCATAGATTTTGTAAGTTGTCTATATACAAAGCACTTAGTCTATTTACTAATTCATTAAGGAATCTGTTCATCGGGGTACACGTCTTCCTGACACGTAAGTACTTCTGTAGGCGTTCAGTCGCAATATTTCTTCCTATGTATTTGAGGTGTTCTCACTACTGTATATTTAATGTGAGGACCCCTGAATTATAGAAACAGATGTTTACACATATTCAGAAGTGTGAACAAGTTCAGTGAAAACGCACCGGGATTTGGTTTTTTTTATTATTATTATTACTGAGATGCCTCTGTTAAACGAATTCCTGCAGTATTTTGTGTATTTGATATGAATGTACATGCGCGATATTCAAGTTAATCGCATAATTATGAATTCTTCGTTTTAGAATTATTGATTTTAAGTTAAGCTCCCTCAAACACAATGATTGTTAAAATAAAGTTTTTTTCACACTAATGAGGATGTTAATTGAAACCTTCCCTTCCAAGAGTGTTATTGAACGATTGCAAGTGAAATTCTGAATTTGGTCATTCCTGCTAAAACTCTAATTCAACATATTTCACTTTAGTAATCGGTTACACGTTGACATGTGTGATTAGCCAAATCAAATTATCACTGAAATACATCGTCTATGGGCTTTATTCCTTTAGGATGAAAGTACTCATCAAAAATTGTACATATATTATACTAAATTATGACAAAGAAATATTCCTTTTTCACGCTTGAACTACATATATATCTTTCCAATCTTGTTTGATTGTGATAGGGGAAATCTTTCATCGTTTCTGATTCCTCGGGGAAAATGAGGAAACATCATGAACAGACAGCTTATTAGTGAATTTATCAGATAAAGCCACTTCATTTCATGGTTAATTTATATATGTGTCTGTGGAAAACTAATAATATTTGGGCCATAAAGAATGTTAGGTTGTTCTTTCTCTGAAGTTAATTCTTTTCTGAGCCTCTATGTCTGTCGCTCTGAACAGCTAGCCATCGTGTGAAGTATGACACTGTGTTGTGTTTTCTGTTTCCTCTTGGACATAACTCCACATTAACAGGTGCGTGATGTACCTATCTTTTTGTGTTCTCAATTGTTCCACATCCTTTGGCAAGAAATGTTGAATATATTTGTTGATAATTTAATTTCCCGATGAGTCTTTGCTCAGTGAATAATGAATCATATTTTTGATGCAATTTTGTTTTCGCGAACTGATCATAAAACGCATTTTCTGATTTTCACTTTTAAACAGTTTTAGTAGACTTGTGTTGGGTCAGTACCGCAAATACCTTGAGCTTAATGAGCAGCGATATTTGGGTACTGCATCAAAGCTTGTCCGAAGAAGCACCTGCCTAAGTTCATACATTTGCCAACTAAACTCAATTTCACTTCACTTCATGGATTTAGAGTGAAAAAAATTCCATGTTCTGACTCAGCTTGAAAACTTCTTGGGCTTAAGAATTGATCAAAAGCATTAGCAACATCTTCAAATTCCAATCGTGACTTTTATATGTAATTGTCATTTTTTAAAGTCTGGAAATTGTGTGGTAAAGTTAATAGTTATATCTACCGCAGAGAGAGAGAGAGAGAGAGAGAGAGAGAGAGAGAATACTAGCCTCTGTCGACTGGATAAGTAATTATAAGCTTTACTGCTGTGGCAGCGGGAAGCTTCGCCGCACCGTGTTAATTCCGGTTTCACTGCCACCCTGGCATAACGGACTCGGCTTGTACCAACAAGCACGGATGTTTGTCCGGAAATTCAAGAACTCAGAAAGTGTTATAACCATCGACACATCTGTCTGTATCCAATATCTTCCATTACAGACAGCAAATATAACATATATTGGGGTGGGGATTACTTTCTAAGGTCAAAAGTGAAATTGATAATAAGAGTATTATTCATAATTGTATTTTAAACAGATTCATTTAATTCGTTGTATAACTTTCTTAGAGATGCGTGGATGACCACGCTCTGTAGTTGGCATCTATATGACAACCACTCTTTCAGTGTCTAGTTTGATGATAACAAGCCCTCGCTGAGAGGCTACTTTTAATACCTATACTGTTATGTTTTGATGATGAGTGTGTACTGTTCATCATTCGTAATCAAACACAAGATGCTCTTTGATATGTTCCAGTTCTGAATATTGAAGTGGAACGTTCGTGCTGCGATAAGATGGCTCTCACAGGCTGGCCAATAAACTTCTATTAAGACTTCCCATCGTATTAATACCTGACGGGCACATGTTGTCAATCGCCATAATTAACTGCCCGTCAATCAATGCCCTCGTTTATTGCGGTACATAACGAACTTTGTAAACAAACTTGCTACTTTTAATCACCGCGTATGCATGGATTTTACATATATCTACAAATCCTCCAGCTGTCTGGGCTGTACGATTCACTTTGTTCTTCTAAAGAAAAACATTTTCCTGAACCATATGATATATTCCTATGTACATAATCAATTTATTAATTTATGTAAGCAGTTTTAGAGACCTTGATCTTCCCTAATTATAGAACAAGATATTAAAGCTCATTCATTAAATCCTAAAAATCTCTCATTTGGATTTGCGAAACATCATTACCACGTCGGACCTACTTTGCGAAATCAAAGTTTCCAACATATTTCTGTGGAAATCAAACCATAAACGCCATTTTAAAATGCGGGATTTTTACGGTGCCATCGAAATATTTTTTTTAAAGATCTTGTTTAATTCGTCTATGCAAACCATCTGCTTCTTATCAGCTCCTGCATATCTACGCTTATCTCCTACTTCATCAAACGTTTAATGTGCTTCGAAAACTCGTGTCATTGGCTAATCTGCTTTAACAACATTACATGCCATAGTTCTCTCTTTACGTAAGGGTTACTTTTTTTCACCACCATCATCTTTCACTTCCTATTTAAAGCTATCTCAAGAATGTAGTCTTGTCCTCAGCATCGAAAGCCGCCAGGCTTGAGAGCTACCATATTGCACCATCAACAAATTAATAAAGAGTTGCATGTTTTACCACCTTTCCTGTCAGTGATATGTTAAAGCCTGTGAGCTTCCGTTCAATACTGCCACAGAGGGGGTAACTTGGATCGCATTCGACAGCTCATCATATCCCATAATTCAGGCGATGATAAAAAGGTATGTGATGATTATGAAACATCGAAATCGTGCTCGGTCGCATAGTTTGAACGAAAATGTTGAACTATTTAATTTGACGAATTTTGATTAAAAACATACCAATGAACTACTTTTTTTCCAGATATTTAATTAAATTAAACATGTTTGTATCAAGTAAATTACCATTTTAGAATATATATATATATATATATATATATATATATATATATATATATATATATATATATCTTCGAACTGTTAAATAAAAAAAATGCGAGCATTCACAAAAATTAACGTTATTTCAATGTGAATGTTTAAACGTGCTACGGAATATCTTTAGACCAAGAGACGATCTTGCATACGTCACCATACAGCACGAAACACTTGATTTTTATGCAAGACAGATAATTTAAATACTCATTATATACACATATCAAGGATACGTTCCTTTTTCGATCAATCTAATTTTTTAATCCATATAACATTTTTAGCGGGCCCCGGTGGCTCAGTGGTTAAAGCATTCGTTTCGTGACGGGCAAGTCCCCGGTTCGAGCCCCCGTTCGGATCTTGGCTGCTTCAAACCTTACACGCTAATATAAGTATGCATTGCTGTGGTGAATGCGTCTACGCTTGGAATTTAGAAGTAAGAGTCACGGGTCTTTTAGATGAGGCTGTACAAAATTAACCGAAGTCTCGTATCGCTGCAGGCGTTGGCACGATAAAGATCTTTCACTACTACCGCTCTAAACTGCATGCATAGGTGTAATTCAGGGTACTGGTTCACCTACAACTGTTTGAAGGACGCTAAAACAAAAAAGTAAACAATCTTTTGGGTTTTATACCCGCACTCCCCATTGCTCGGGTGTCACACTTTCTTGTCAATGGTTTCCTTTTTTATTTATCTTTAAACGCAGTATCAAGAAACTTATTGGACCCCCCCCCTCCCCCCTCACCCAATAAAAAAAATCTACAGGTGCCAATTTGAAATTTGTTCTTTTTAACTATTATGTACATTTAGTGTTGTGTAAAATCAAACATGGCAAATCCCTTAGATTCGATAGTATCTTGAACGTACCTATCTCATAAACGTTATCTATATTTATGCCAGTTTATTTAAAATGTTTTGATATTATATATGAAAGTGGATTTGTCCCATAAGAATGGCCAATTAATTTAGTTAAACCCATATATAAAAATAAAGGCGATTCCACGAAGCCTGATAATTACTGCCCTATAACGCTACTAGCTGTTTAGGAAAAGTGTTTACTTGTATTCTAAATAAAAGATTGGAAGATTTTGCAAATGAAATTGATTTACTTTAAGAAAATCAAGCGGGCTTCGGAAACATCATTTTACAATACATCATATACTGGCATTGCATTTTCTGTCAAATGTCTTGATGCAAAGGGATTGATTGATTGATTATATATTGTTTAACGTCCGGCTCGAGAAATTGTCACTCATATGGAGACGTCACCATTGCCGGTGAAGGGCTGCAGAATTTAGGCCTATGCTCGGCGCTTATGGCCTTTGAGCAGGGAGAGATCTTTAACGTGCCACACCTGCTGTGACACGGGGCTTCGGTTTTTGCGGTCTCATCCGAAGGACCGCCCCATTCAATCGCCTTTTACGACAAGCAAAGGGTACTGAGGATCTATTCTAACAAACGGATCCCCACAGGGCTGATGCAGAGGGAAAAAATTTTCTGTGCCTTTGTTGACTTTAAACAAGCATTTAATACGATATGGCGAAATGGATATAGACCAAAATGCACATTTATAAATGGTATAAGCGGAAAATGTTTTCAATATTCAAAATATGAACAAAGGTATTAATCCAATGTTAACAATGAATGGCGTATATTTCAGTTTTAATACTGGAGTATGGCAGGGAGAAGATCTTTCACCATTTGTGTTATCTATGTATCTAAATGACCTAAAAGAGTTTTTATTGGATAAGAATGTTGTAGTTTTACAGCGTATTATTAGTACCATTGAGAATGAGTTGCTGATGTATGTTAAAGTTGTGGTTCTTTTTTATACAGATGACACTGTTATTATGGCTGAATCTACTGATGAATTACAGCATGCACTAAGTGAATTTCAGATGTATTGTTCACAATGGGAGTTGATTGATTGATTATATATTGTTTAACGTCCCACTCGAGAATCTTTCCCTCATATGGAGATGTGAATGTTGCCAAAACAAAGACCCAAGTACTTCCCAAGGGTCCGATATTAAAAACATTTTTTTAGTAAAAGTTTCATGCCAGCGTCCATGACCTACGGCGAAACAGGTCGCTCCCTTCCATATATGGCGGTATGTTGTAGAATGCTTTCATATTAGGCCAAATCTTTTTTCGGGCCCAGAAAACAAAATTGTATATGTATTCTTCAAATATCTGTTTAAACTGCCTGTGATGGAATTTTAACAAATTCATGGTTAAATTGTGTATATACAGTTTTTGATATGAGAAGTGTATCAAATACATGTATATGGCATGAACAAAGTCAAAATATTGATGTTAGATGGATAAATTCTATCATTACATAAACATTACAAGATCAGTTTATACAAAAGTGGTCCAAAGATGTAAATAATTCTTCAAAGTGGCAAGTGCACAGAATCTCTAAACACAAATATGGTTTTGAATATTATATTAATAAGCTATCTCCGAAATTCTGAAATATATTTTCAAAATTTCATATACAAATCATTGTCTACCAGTAGAGATTGGGGTATGGAAAGATTTTGTACACTGTGTAATAATGCTCAAATTGCTGGCGAATTTCACTCTATTCTAGAATGTGAAACAAAATTTGATATTAGAATAGATTATCTGGGCAATAATTATTCCCCAAAACCAAATGTTCTTAAATTCATAGAGCTAATGTCAACTCAAAAAGAAAAAGAAAATTTTGAAAAAACCTAAACTTTATGATGTTGTCTGTCCTTCTTGATTCCCAGATTTATATTTGCTTATATTGACTTTTTGTTATGTCTCTTTATAAACTGTTCCTCTGACTAGTTTTGTTCATTAACGTGCATATGCTACTATTGTAACCAATAATGGTTTGAGAGGATAAGATGTACGTGAACTTGTTTCATTGTAATATATTACAGGTGATCTTTGGAAAAAAATCATCATCAAGTTAAATTTCCATCAAACAGTCGAAGAGGATAAATCGTACCCTCAAGTAGGACTCTGGGTCACCCGAAAGTAGTTCTTATATTTCGAAATCATGCGCGTAATAATAAATGCAAATTAAAACTTTTTCAATCACAAAAGGTGCACGGGAATGTACCTACTTTCTGTGGCAATAGCATGGCATTGTCGAAGCACAAATCTTTTGACAGGAAGACGTGTTCTAGTTTACTTTCTGTCATGAACCCTTTAATGAAGTCTTTCCATCTTTCTATACTTTTTATATTTAGTAGTTATTATCATCATTCTATATTTCTTTTCTTGACGAAGCGATTTTACAGATGAATAATTTTCATCATTGTATAGAATCTTGAAAAAAATATGCTTTTGTTATCCTTCTGCAAGACATCTGCGGCTTGTAGTATTGACTTTTATCTAACAATGGCGAACAAGATGACACCGTAAATCATTAATGCCATGAAGTTCGGTATTCGACTACGAACCTACAGGCATTATATTTCATTGTCAACACGCACTATATTGCAAGCGTTCAGAACACTCACCTAAATGTGTAATTTCATTTTCTAAGATAACCCTTACTTCGTAATGGATAGATATCATGATAAACACAGCGTGACACGAATCGATTATAATCTACATGTACATCATAATTCAACGAATCATCATTCTTGATATGATATATCTACGCCTCCAAAGTTTGTATACAAATTGTAATAGCACCCATTTCCTCATGAATGCGTTGAACAATGAGCACATGATTCTTGGTAAATATAGTTGTCTATTTTAGCGGCTTAAAATTCCGACAGAAATATATTAATGAAAGTGGTATATATATATATATATATATATATATATATATATATATATATATATATATATATAAATATTTATAACTTTGATAATTTGTAGAATGGACACTTTTCGGATCGACTAGTTTTGACTTTCAATTTCTCTGACCAGTGCGTTTCTATGAGTATACTTTTAGTGTCTGAATTATCTAAAGTCATTTGGTTCCTACGGACATCAACATTCATTTTGTGTCATATCAGACGTTAGTAAATGTTCAGTATAGGCTATATATCACCAGAACAGTGCAATGCAGCTATAGCGTCACCAGCCAGAAATAAATAAATAAATAAAACAATAAATACTGGAGTTTTCTACGCAGTTTATTATTTTTTTTTTATATTACTATTTTCAAAGTTCCTGTAGACTTTAAGAAGGTTTAGGCCGACTTCCTTCTACATCAGCAATACTCTTGTATACGCCTTTTAAATTTTTCTAGCTGGAAGTTCAGTATATTAGCCTGTCGACTGCTTTCTGTAGATCGTGGGTTCAAGTCCAGCAAGGGTTTTAAATTTCAGATTACATATTGTTTTTAGATAGAAGGTGATGTTTTATTGATTGTGATTTTTTTCACCCATGAAGAGAACTTTGGCAGACATCATTTCTCCAGCGTTTCTTTATGATTCGATACTAGCATGTCGTGGCTTGAAGATAAAGGCAAAGTGTATTGCATTCGGACATGATATCGACGCATTATCTGTCTTGTTGGGATTCATGTTCTGCCAAGTGCGCTTGGAAAAAATGTTTAGTATCGCAGCATATACTTTGATTTTATTCAGTTTTTGTCAGTATTTTATGGTATCTGGTTTAGAACCAATGGATGACATTTCTTTTGAAAAAATCGTTCCCTTGAAATGAAATTCATTCCCACGAAATTAAATTCATTCGCACGAAACAAATTCATTCCCTTGGAATAAAAATTCGTTCCCACGAAGTTAAATTTCGTTTCGTGTCGTTCGTGACTTTTTTTTTAAATCAATTGCAATCGAGTTCATACTCAGTAGATTGAACATTTTGGACTTCTTTCTTTCAAGTTTGAGTAGATTGAAATCCAAACTAATAGGAAATGGATTAATGACTTTGATAATGAAATGGTTTATTTGCATTTTTCTGTATATTTGAAAATAAATATTTTCTGCATTTTTGATAGAAATACGTAAACTATTATTATATTATTGACATGTAATGGAGTCGCGGAGTTCATGATATATATATATATATATGTGTGTGTGTGTGTGTGTTTGTGTGTGTGTGCGCACAAACGGCACCAAAAACTGGATCTACCTAGATTGAAACAATTGCAAATGACAACCAATTAATCAAGCAGAATGTACACAGTAAATGTAGATATATTGTTCTTATTACAGAGATGGTGTAAGAAATTAGAAGTGGGCTGTGAATGACCTTGCATGATACCGGACAACAAGGGGACTTCGGACGATGAGATTGGGCCGCTTCGCTCTGACGGTGGTTGCGTCCTTGAGCTTCACTCTGAACATACTATTTTATTTAAGCGGTGCTGCAAAAAACCTTGCCCAATCTCAGAAAAGTCAGTTACTAAGGAATAACACAAGAACTCAGTCTTACCCAACTGGACTTAGACTCGACAGTACATCTGGATTTCCCATCAACCACCCCGAGGCGTGCCGAGGAGATGTCGATCTTATTGTTGTCGTCTGTTCCGGTCTTAACAACTTCAAAGCGCGCGGATTCGTTCGAAACTCATGGGGAATGTATTCGAAAAATGACTTTTACAAAACTAGACTTGTCTTTCTGGTGGGCACAGGGGACAAAGCTGATATGGAGAAAGTCCTGAAGGAAAACTATCTCCACAAGGATATCATCCTCGGGAACTTTATGGATACCTACAGGAATCTTACGATGAAATCTGTATTTATGCTGAAATGGATTAGCAGTTATTGTGCAAATGCTAAGTATGGATTAAAAGCCGATGACGATGTGTTCGTTAACATTCCCAACTTGATTTCCGCTATGAATATGAAACGACAAAAGCTGGATAAGTTTATCATTGGTAGTAAGCAGATTGGTGCTAAGCCCATACAAGACAAAGACTCCAAATGGTATACCCCAAAACACGATTTCGGAGAGAACGTTTACCCGCCATACGTGTCTGGCCCAGCTTATGCCTTCACAGTATGGGCTGCAAAAACCCTTTATAATGTCACAAGTGTGGAACGTCCTTTTTGGTTGGAGGATATTTATATCACGGGTCTATGTGCCCGTGCCGTCGGAATTCCAAGATTTGACCACAGTGGGTTCACCTACCAGAAAAGAAACTCATCGGGGTGTGCGTATCGACAAAAAGTTTCTGGACATTACGTCACGGGAGACGAGATGCTGAAAATTTACAGAGAAATCGTTGATAGGGACCTTACATGCATATAAATTGAATACTCGAAGTTTATGGTTATGAAAATTACATTCCTTTCACATTCTCTCTATATATATATACATCATCACCATAGTTCAATGTTCCTTGTGATATTTTTAACACATTCTGTTCATTACGATCCAGGAAAACTGTGGTTATAAGCCAACATCTTGTTTATCTGAATTTAATATTGGTGGGAAAATGGAGACCATCAAGGCATGCTGACCCCGCAAAAGATTCTTATCTTTAGTAGGAATTTTTTTGTCAAGAAGATTTGAACTAGAAATGGCTTAGGTTGATTTGGTGCTACATCAAAACCAGTGTAGTAATTACTTAGATAAAAAGTCAGCCCATCATCTCCTCTTATATCTCTCCTCCCTGTTATTTCTGGGAGATATACATTCTAGTTCACATTTAGATCTACACAAAGGCTGTGATATATAAAGTTGTTTCTTCTTGTTAAAATTTTAAAAATAAAATATTTCATCATATTATGGAGGTGTTAATTTTGTTTGGAGACAAGAGAAGAAAATCCCAGTATGTAGCCTGTCTTCACAGTACATGGCTGGAAAATAAAATTAAAGTGGACTTTTCCCAGTTTTAATTTTCAGGTTTCACCAGTTGGGCCTAAACAGCATGACAATACCCTTGACCTTTGATAATAACTGTAAAATCTTCAGAGTCTTCAAGGAAAAAAATTAGGACATTTTTTTATTATTTTTCTCATTTATTTTAAACTGTAACAACACATAACATCCACCTCTTATGAAAAGCTTTGAAAATAGACATAAAAACACTGAATAGTAAGAATTAGAGAATATCAGTTATTGGCTAATGTCCAACATAACTGCATCACACAAATCCAGTTTTGTTTATGAAGCAAAAATGATCACACTAGATTTTTGAAAAATCAACAGCAAAATGTTTTAATCTACAAATTCCTAGGAGCTACTTCCCCAGAAATGCATCAGTGATTTGTGATAAAGACAAAACGTAACCCAAGAAAAACATAGTATTGAAGATATATGATACAGTGATAAGAACAGCTGTAGAAGCTTTCAACTTGTCAATCACGGAAATCTCCCTAGATAAATAATCAGACACGGAGCTATAGATTTTACAATTCTAGGATAGTATTAACATAGTAATTTAATTCTCCATAAAATACTCAATCTTCCCACTAGTCTTGACACAAATATAAAATCCATAATTCATGATGGGGATGAAATCGGATAGGTGTTGCTTTTGGAAAAAAATATTTTGAAATTGATGATTAGATCTTTGGATTTCCTATGTTAATGAATATAAAGCTCATATTCAATGTCCTGTCTATTATGCCTCAAAATATTTCTCTCTTTTTCACAATAAATAAACTCATGAATATATATATAATTAATGAAACTATACATGTACTAACACAGTGTTAAAGAGAAATAACTCTGTAAACCAGTTAAGGGAGATCACTCTAATCTGTACATGATACCTCTCTACTTGTGGAGAAAGTCAAAAACAGACCTGCATATAAGCATAGTCAACAGACAAGGAGTATTTTAATCTTCAATGCTGAACTCAGATAAATCTTCAAAAGAGAATGGATGGAATTTGTAGCCTTGTCCCTCATAAAATTTGGAATTGAATTCCACCCTGAAAAGGAAAACGAAGTATAATAGTATTAAGTAATAATCCAATAGATGACAAAAAAGTAATTTACTTTTCAAGAACACTTATTTTGACCCACACAGAAATACAAGTACATGTAATCTAAATAAAAACACGCAACATCCTTGACCTATTAGATATGACCTTGGGTCTCTTCATATGAAATTAAACAACTTTTGTGAAGTAAGAAATATGCACAAACAAAAAGTGTTTATGAAACACAAATGTCCCCATTTGTTGCTAACTCCAATGATGGCATGCCAGGGGTTAGTTTCTAAAAAGTAGGTCAAATGCCAAGATCAAGACATTTAGTACCAATAGAAAGATCCTGTCACAAGGAATACTCATGTGAAATATGAAAGCTCTAGTACAGACCACTTAAAAAAGTTATGGCCAAGGTTAAAGTTTTAAAAAAGTAAGTCAAACTCCAAGGTCAAAATCACAAGGTTTAAACTTTTGGTACCAACGGAAAGATCTTGTCACAAGGAATCCTCGTGTGAAACATGACAACCAAAGTACTTACCATTTAAAGTTAAGGCCAATGAAGTATGTCAAAACCAAAGGTCAACACCACATAGAAAGGTTTTGTCACAAGGCATACTCATGTAAAATATCAAAGCCCTAGTATCTTGCCATTCAAAAGTTATGGTCTATGTTAAGTTTTTATAAAGCAGGTCAAACACCAAGGTCAAGGTCATAAGGTAAAAAATTTCAGAACCAATGGAAAGGTCTTCTCACAAAGAATACTATGTGAAATATTAAAGTGGTTGCATTTTCTTCTTGAAAGTTATTAGGAAGGTTAAAGTTTTAGACAGAATGACAGATAGGACAAAAAAAAACCAAAGAGATAAACATATCACAATGACCTTCAAACTGGAGACATAACCATGGGTCAAGGTAGTGATCATCCATGACAATGCTTTTCTATGTATCGGGCACAAATTTGCCTGATGAATAGTAATTTTGACCTATAGCAGGGTGTCTGTGGTTTGGTATACCGCCAAATTTTCATTTAGCTAAGTTTTCACCCAAAAATGTCTGCAATATAATATGCATATTTGCATCAAAGAAAACTCTGTAGTAGTTGTTTTTACATCAAAGGTACATGAAGCACTCTTCAGTTTGGGAGGTACGTCAACTACCTTGTTTTTTTTTTATTATTGTTATTTTTTTATTTATTCAATTTTTGGTTGTCAGTTGTTTTTTATGATGACAGTAAACCAATTTTTATGTTTTGGAACTCCATGATCACCATAATATATTCCGTTAAAATTATTTGTTACCCATAAGCAAGAAAATTAACAAATTTTACACCTGCAGAAAAAAAACCCTTGCTATACAATATTATACATACCAATGAAGACGCAAGGTGTGAAGGAACGCAGACAGGCCCTCCATCAAGATCAGGACGATGACTGTAGCACAGGCCCAGAATGCAAAGACTGCCGTTAGAACAAATGCCCCCACTATACCATCCATCTGTAGGGCTATTCTCATCACCATAGTCCACAGAACCTCTGACAACTCTGTAGAAAAAACAGGTTTAAGACTCATCTTTTGTTGAGTTGTGTAAAAAAAAAAACATTTCTACAAAACTCCACCATCAATTTTGTAAGAAAATTCATTTGTTGATTTCCTAATTTCTTTCTTATACAGAATACTACTTCTTGAAAGAGAGAAAAGGTCATGAAAAACCATACCATTGTTGCTGCAATCAATATTGGTCTTGAATGAATCTGAGGTACTTTTGAGCATAAAGCTAATAATGAGATTCTTGACCACTGTGTCGACAGAAATGATACTGTGGAGTGTATAGATCATAGATACAAAGCTGTGTGGGAAATACAGCCCAGGCAGTGTTCTGTTGCGTGTACAGATATACTTACGGGCATGAGCCAGACTAAGTGCCCAGAGACGTAGATATGAGGCTGTGTGGGAGATACAGCCCAGGCAGTATTCTATGGTGTGTATAGACTGATGGGTGAACAACTCTCCAAAATTAAACTCCTATAATTAGAAATAGCCATGAAACAGGGTAACAAGATTTACCTCCCTTTCCCCTATCAAATTCTTTCAATAATCAAACACATTAGCCACATATAAATCCATCACCAATTGAAATAAATAAATTATCAAAAACTTGTTGTATTATCAAGTGCAGAAATAATATGAATCTATTTATAATCAGTTTACATATGTTCACAAATAAAGCTCCTATCATCTACGCTACAATGCTCACCAAAATTTTGTTGTTGAAATAAAGTGACATGTTATCTAATATATTAAGGGATGAGAAGGGAAAGTGAAAACACTAGCCCATATGCACAGTTACTGATATTTACAGATAATAGTACTGATCTGAGTTCTAGGTGTAGCTGATATTGTAGTAAAATATTACTGATCTGAGTTCTAGGTGTGGCCGATACTTAGGAATAATAGTACTGATCAGAGTTCTATATGTAGCTGATATTTATGAAAAATATCACTGATCCTAGTCCTAGATTTAGCTGATACTTAGAATAACAGTACTGATCTAAGTTCTAGTTGTAGCTGATACTTAGGAAAAATAGTACTGATCTGAATTCTAGAAGTAGCAAGGATTGTATATTCTTCATTTATATCGCAAAATGACCTGTAGACATCCAATTGCAAGAACATGAATTTACAAGTGGTCTGTTAATCAAGACTTTTTACACAAATTTTGGCAATATGATAATAAATAATATGAGCAATTTTATTTTGGGAATGGTGCTTCTTGCTAAATTACATGATAATAAATTCCTTGTGTATATTTAGGAATTTAAAATATGGGCTATTACTTCATCTGAAGGCCATGCAAAGACACAATCTAGACATAAATGAAATCACCCATCGCAATGATCATCACATTTTCTACATCATCAATCTCACATACTCTTACATTCTCTAGGAATCATTGACAAGTCTAGTGTTATTTTTCTGATAGGATGAAGTAAAATGTTGTTTTTATTAAAAAAAAAAACAGAACCAGAAAAACTGTTTTTAATATAAAAAAATGATATAAAAAAATAATACATTTAAAATTAATAATAATTAATCAATTCTAATCAGGCATACAAGGAAATCTACATCAGTAAAGTCAGTTACTTGATCCTTCATGCAATGTGCTTTCTGGTAGTTCCATTTATAAATAATTTGAATGGAATTTCAACATCCTTCTTTATAAGTACAATTCCATGCACAGTTCAGTTTCAGACAGCATCCAAATGTTGATCAGACTAAATCTAATACATACAAATTTGAGCAAGTCAATTTTGAGCTGCAAGTTAGAATATATTATTTATTAGTAGCTCCGCTGTTGCGGGTTAGTAAGTAAACACAAGTGTGTCTATATATATTGTATCAAGTGCATGATATGGAGAAAGCAGTGCTGGACTGAGGTGCAATATTTCAAACAGCATACATTATGTATATATAAAAGTAAGCATGTATAAAGGAAAGAAAACCCAAAAATATAAACTACACTTCTAAATGAAATAGACAACATCATGTTATCACCTCCTCGACTGTCACGTCAATCTCGCCTTCACCTTGGTAATCTTGACCAATTATGTCCCCACTATTTACCGAGAGTGGCTGGTGTTTAAACTAGAAATTTTTAAACAGATTAAGAATGAGCTTTGTGATGCATAGTTATATTTGTCTATACTAGAGTTATCTCCCTTTACATGCATTTTAATATGTTCTGTTTCCTTACCTGCTACAACTAATATTGAATACATAATGCATGTAAACAGGAAAGAACTCCAAAACAATGCAAGGTGGAAGCACCGCAGCTACAGCATGTTAGTGCAAAAATTATATAAATACAAAGAGTTTGGTTAACCATGACAATGTGTGACTTCTATCTCCGCCAATCTAAGGAAAAGAAGCCATTTGAACTTCCACCATTAGGAATTCAGGTAACTGTTCAAAATATGTCATGTGATCAATGAAACTTGTGTTTTCATAACAAGGGAATTTCATGCGTTTTCGGTGCTTAATTATTTTCCCCCTTTTCTACGCCATAATCTGGTAATTAACTCACAGACTGGAGCTGAAAAATACAAATCACATAGTGTCATTTATTGTAATCAAACTCTTTGTGGGAGAGACTGTCTGCAGCCCCAAGGTCACCTCTGGCTCGGGGTCGTATTGTGACCTCTCTGAGTCACTGTGGTAGATCACTTCCTCGCCATCACTTTCATCCATTACGTTACTGGTGGGGACTTCCTGGTACTGATACTGGTAAAAAATGGGGGTCATGTAAGCATTCAAAACCCTCAACATTTCCACAAAGACTGAGTAACACAGCATTTCTTTGAGTGAAACTGCCATACAAGTCATGTCTCTGAATAAATGCTTTCGAGTAGCACTTCACATGACCAACACGAGTCATATTGAGACTCAAATGGGTGTAATCAATCATGCAGCTATCAAAGTACAATATACATGATTTGCATTTTGAAAATGAATGAGCCAATCAATATAAAGCATAACAAGAAAGAGAAGAACATGTACACTTTCATGTAAATATACAATAAAAAAAATTTGGAAGGGTCGATCGTCAAAAATTTAACCACTTTTTGAAACCAAAATCACCTATGAATGATTTTCTACCACTTAGATACAAAAAGCTTTTTAATAAAATAATTTAGGAATAGCACACAATGCGAAACTTTTTATAACAGATCAAAGTCAAAATACATTGTATTGTAATTGATCACAACTCTTTCTCCTCCATGCTACATACTAATGAATTATTTGTAATCCTGAGATGAAGCGGCCCAATTACATACAATATACAAGATACAAACTTAAAATTCAGTGAATAAATTTAACAGATTTGAAATTCTGTGAAAAAACTTACAGATTTACATGAATGAATTTACCAACTTTAAATTCTGTGAATAAATTTAGATTTAAACTTCTTTGAATAAATTTATATATTTGAAATTCTGTGAATAAACTTACAGATTTGAAATTCTGAGAATAAATTTATAGACATAAAATTTTGTGGATAAATTTACCAACTTGAAATTCTGCGAATCAATTTACAGATTTGAAATTCTGAGAATCAATTTAAATAATTAAAATTCTGCTAATAAATTTACAATTTTACATATGATTATGTAAATAAACTTATGCAAAATGCAATCAAAATGGATAGGTGTACTTTTTCAGATGTTACTTCCCTTTGTACAACTACAATGATATCTAAGGAGTGGTTAAACTTCGACAATCACCCATCTCTGAATTCATAGAATAATGATATTTATCTTACTGAATAACATCATATGTATCTTGCCATTCTGATATATATGACTTTTGCTGTACAATGATAACAGCTCATGGAATCTGTGAGATGAGATCAGATTCAAGGACCTACCTGGCCATGCCTGTGTTGATGTCTCAGGTATAATGGCTTGATTAACCACATCCATGGAATACAGATTGCTGCCAGCACCACCAAGAATGTCTGCAGGCTTGTCTGTCAAACAGTCAGAAGGAATTGTAAGTCTGTGTAAGGAAACTGGTAATCATCGTACTATGTATGTGCATTAATCATACTATGTACATTCATAATTTTACATGTTTACAACATAAATCACCAAATTCAAAATCTGAAAAAAAAAAAAAAAAAAAGAAAAAAAAAATGGAAAATCTCAATGTATATCAATTCAAACCAATTGTTTAAATTTCTGCAATATTTAAACATATATCCAATCAAATTACAATCAGATCCTCTCCAAGCATTACAATGGAAAAGGATCAGATCCTGGTCCAGTGTAATAGTTAGGGAAGATTTGATTGTAGTTAAACATATCATACTGTACTGTTGTCCTGTAAAACTATTATACTATGCTACTGTCCAGTAAAACATTACCTGCCCTGTATACCAGAGATTTTTCTTGTCACTTTGGAAGAGGAACATCTGAATAAGTCCTGTAACAGCAATGAAACTTTTGTCAAGGAGGATTAACTTAGCTTCTCTCATGAAAAGTGCTTGGTGATGGCTAAACATATTATAACATTACAACTTTAGAGCACTAAATTTTCAAAGTTTTCCATTAACATAAATGTACTTCCTGATCTGTAAAATCTCTGATCTCTTTTGTGGACCCACCCTGTGTCATTTGGACCCTGATTGTGTTTAATGTCTAATTAACACTCTATAAGATTCCTTGTTACACTCTGCATGTTTTGTATCTTACGACTTTGTTTATATGATGGAAATTTTCATAATGTCACTTAATTTTCATTACTCCTGAATATCGTCCCCTTACAGGAGTAGAGATATGGTCCTTCATTTGGATAATGCACTGTCCCAAGTTTAGTTGAAAATGGTTAAAATAAAAAAGTTTAGAGCAGGACAAACATGGAGATGACAAACTTGAGACTTTACTCCGAGGTAATACAACACATTATAACAGAAATGTTGACTCTTGATGGTTATCTGTAAGAAATATTGACTATTGGAGAATTCACTTTAATAAATGTTGACTCTTAATGAATTACCTATAAGTAAATTGGGTGCTGTGCCAACATTCCTGTAGGAGAACACTATCCATTTGATGATGATCTCTATGATAAGGTAGCCAAATATGGCAGACAGAAAGATAACTTGTGGAATGAAATCACAGTAGATGTTTATTTTTCTGTTGAAAAATCTGCAAACAGGATATTAAAAAAAAATGATGTTACCATATGTTCACAAACATGTATCAAATTTATGTGGCAAAAAACATTAATTCTTTTTCTTTCAGAATATGTAGACAATACTGACAAAGATGTTAACATTTACAATGGAAGGACAAACTTTTAGGTACCTGTGATTCACAATGCTTAATGTTACTCCCAGAAACATCTGACTAACACCAAAAATAACAGATATCTTCATTTTAAGGGAGTTCAATGCAGTAATCTTGTTGGTGGCTAGAGACCACACCTGGAAAGCATTCACATGTGGATACAGTGATTCACAGACAAATCAGGCCAGAAAAATATAAACAATGTAATACACTTATCACTGTACATCAACGGAAATAAATTACACACGCCAACAACAATGGCAAACTTACAGGGTCCAAACCAAATGGGTATGGTCCTCCCTTGGGATAAGAAACATTAGGGTCCAGCTGAAGAGAGGTGGACCCACTCAAGGTCTCGGCCGTATAAGGTCTGCAATGACAAGAGGTAAATGATGAATAGGTGTAGTCAAACACTTTAAAATTTAAAACTATGTTGTCAAAAAGCATACAGGATTGTTAAACACTTTACAATTAAGAAGTACAGTAAAGACATTAATTTCAAATTCAAAAATACAGTACAGTCAAAAAGTTTAGAATTCAAAAACCATAGCGTAATTAAACCCCTTGAAATTCAAAACTAAAGTATAGTAAATTAAATTAAAAAATACATAGAGATAAGGAGTTCTGAAGTGTGAGTACAGTGTAGTACTGATAGAGAATAGAGTTCTGAACACCAGTATAATGAAGTATTGATGGAGAATAGAGAGCTCTGATATGTCAATATAGTGTAGTACTAATAGAGCATGGAAAGCTCTGAACATTAGTATAGTGTAGTACTGATAAAGAATGGAGAGTTCTGAACATCAATACCGTGTAGTAGTGATAGAGAATAGAGTTCTGAAATGTCAGTATAATGTAGTACAGGTAGAGAATGGAGAGTTATGAACATCAATACCGTTTAGTAGTGATAGAGAATAGGAAGTTCTGAAATGTCAGTATAATGTAGTACAGGTAGAGAATGGAGAGTTCTGAAATGTCGGTACAGTGTAGTACAGATAGAGAATGGAGAGTTATGAGCATCAATACCGTGTAGTAGTGATAGAGAATAGAGAGTTCTGAAGTGTCAGTATAATGTAGTACAGATAGAGAATAGAAAATTCTGAAGTGTCAGTATAATGTAGTACAGGTAGAGAATGGAGAGTTCTGAAATGTCGGTACAGTGTAGTACAGGTAGAGAATGGTGAGTTATGAGCATCAATACCATGTAGTAGTGATAGAGAATAGAGAGTTCTGAAGTGTCAGTATAATGTAGTACAGGTAGAGAATGGAGAGTTCTGAAATGTCAGTATAATGTAGTACAGATTTCTTACTGAGACGTTTGAGGATCATGTGGAGCCCATGATGAATCGAACAGTTTGACTGACTTGGAGAAGATGTCATTGTAGATCAGTCCAGTGTACATTGAGAAGATCCCCATCAACAGAATGATGTATCGCCCACCAAAGAACATATCGAAAATCTACAGGAGTAAACAGTCACGTCATAACAAATATATAATGCTGTATCGCCCACCAAAGAACATATCGAAAATCTACAGGAGTAAACAGTCACGTCATAACAAATATATAATGCTGCAGTTCAAAAGAAATATATCTCTTCAAGTAAATAAGTGTGCAATGATGTTTTATCAAGTACCTACACTCAGCGAGAAGTAATATATACTGTATATGTTGTATCAACTTTACACACCAATGTTACACAACACACATACAGTAGTGTCATTTTGTAAATGATAACCTTGATAAAAAAAAAATTCCAGTTTTGACAAAACACAAATTTGACTACCTCATTATTAATTTTCTGAGCTTGGAGTTGTTTCTCTCTTGTGACAAGGAAGAGAGCAATAAGGAACATGATGAAACCATGGCCGAAATCACCAAACATCACCGCAAACAGGAAAGGAAAGGAAATAATGGCCCATGGAGCTGAAGAAAGAGAGAGTTCTAAATATATAATCAGAACGTGAGAATTTCCCCTATTTACTTTTCCGTGTTTTATGTCCTTATTTGATCACTGTAATATTTGTATCACCATTGACTATGGAGTATTTTATTTAATTAATATTATACATATGGTATCATTGAGTCTCAAGTATTTATTTCATCATTATCAATTAATAATATATGTGTTATCACTGAATAGGAAATATTTCATTCCATCAATATTATACATATGTTATCACTGAGTCTGCAGTATTTCATTTTTCTGTTATCATTGAGTCAGATGTATTTTTAGAAATTCTCACCTGGATTGACTTCCTGGTATGTGGAAATGCCATAGGCATCAATGATATTCTGAAACCCTTGGGTGAGTTTGTTGTTACGGTTATATGTGGGGGGAATTTCTTTTGTTTTCATGCGATTTAAGATGGATGGAACAGAACTTCCACTCCTCTCCTGCAAACACAAAAATTAGTCCCCTCCAAATTCAATGTCTATATCCATTGTCAACATCAAAGTCAGTATATATGCAAACTTTACATCAGTAAAGAAAACAAAACATTATCTCGCCTCCTACCCCTCCCCCAATCCTAGTGAATATTGATACATACCGTGCCTCTCCGGAGCGCCTGTTGAATTCTGTCCAGATCTTGCACTGGACACCAGCACTCAGCAATCAAACATTTTTGGGTCACATCCAGATTGAGCATATTTAATGTGTAATATATGGCCTTGATTTTCCTGACCTTGATAAACCAAATCTTAATGTTGCGAGCTGCAGCTACCAAAACTCTATGTCGATGATCTTGAGTCTGGCCCAGAACCTGAAAACGTCATTGGACCGCTTTGTTGTAATTCCAAATTCAACAATTTAAACATACATGACTTGTAAAATAAATTGTATTATAAAAAATCATAAAATGGTGGCATCTTGTGCACAAAAATAATTCCTTCAACATTACCTTTGATAATGTACTAGGCTGAGAACACTAAATTATATCTAGTATAATTTTATAACACATCAAGTATCTTGTATTCACTTCTGAGTTTTTGAAAGTCACCAGTACAAATATTAAAATTATCAAAGACATTCTAATGATCATTATTATTTACTGTATTTAAATCTTCTATTCTGGTCATCACTCCAATGGCCATTTCTCTTCTTTCTGCTGGGGTCTCAGGACAGGGATAAAGGGTGGCTCTAAATCTGTCAATATATGTAATTATATTGCACAGTATGGTACATAAGTATAATATCTAAAGAATGTATGTCTAAGTTACTTATATTATGGGTGTATATACACATATCTAGTTTATTTGTGGATCTCCATAGATTTTCCACTGTGGGCTTTCCATGGTGGGGATTATAAAACGTGTCAAGTACTGTATTCCTTATATATCTAAATTTACTTGTTTTTTTTAAAATAAAAATCACGAGGTATTTGTCAGATTTATCAGGCTATAAATCAGATGGTATTCATGCTAGTCATGCACCTTCAACTTGCAGAAATAGATATCATGGTAACAGGACGGATGCACCTACACCAATTGTGTATTGTTGTTTAATTGTTTGAATTGTTTTAAATGCTTAATCATCATTAAAACTCTTAAATCTGATCATTTTTAATCTTTTATTTAAAGAAATGAAGCAATAGGGAAGTTGCAATATTTTACATTGTGGACTATTTTGTTATGCAAATGAATGGCTGTTCCAATACTTGCACTTTTACTTCTGTGATGAGCAGGAAATTTGAAATTCATAATAAAAATCAGGACAGAATGAAACATTTTATAATGTAAATATAAGCAACAAATTGTTACTTTTTGTGAAAAATAGTGGATAAATCAGGTGACGTGTGCAAACAAATTGTCATAACGTGCGTTCGCATGTTATTCAATTTATTTGCACACACCGTCTGATTTATAACATTGCTTAAATATTGTAATTTATCTTGTTTATGTCAGACTGGAAGGTCAGTGGTTTTTATCAAGAAGAAAAAGAAAGCAAGTTCATATACCTCAAGCCCCCACAATGAATGACAATGCTACACATAATGCATGGCTATGCTATGCATAATATACAACAAATTCTTATGCCTCTGTGCTGCACTGTACTATTTTCAGTCATGTAAGTAGATGTCACCACTCATGTCATACGTAACATTGTTTTGAAATATAAATTGTGAAAACATTAAAACAGAAATATTTTAATTACATACAGCTTAAAAACCGGTATCACGCAAATTGTATCAAATAGTATACAGTATTTTGGCCAAACTTCTAAATTTGAAAGGGGCATATATTTCCCTGAAAAATTTCCTGTAAATATGCACATCTACATAAATTGCCTATATTATATCCAAAGATCAATTTAATCGATGCTGAAATATAATAGTGTTACTGGGGATTTATTTTTACTTCAGTTTAACAGATAGTCAATACAAGTGCTTCAATGTAAGTGTAGTAGACTGCACAAAGTTTCATGAAATTCTGTCAAGCAATTTTAGAAAAGTTGTGCTGACAAGAACATGACTGACTGTCGGATGGGTCAAATACATTATACCCTCCATAACTCGTAAATGTAGCTCTTTGGAAATCTGATATACAACTGCACAATTAAGATGGGTCTGTTTCCCTACCCTTCACATATCTTTTTGACCCTGGACTTGAGTTGCTCTCCTTGAAAGAAGATGATGAAGACAGATTTGTTGACCTGATCTCCCTGTAAACAGATGAGAAAAAGAATATATTCTTCAATTTTATCTTGCCTAAAAATTACAAATAAATGTGATTAATTCTAGAAGTGTACAATTAATTTGTACAAATTCGTAAGTTGCAATCTCCTGTATAATCAGACAATGCTCATCCTTTTCAGTAACTGGAATAAAAAGACTCAAACATACATCGACTCAAAGATTGCATCAGAATGATGCATTTATTTGCCAGACGCACGCATGTGGGTGAGGTTAAAATGCTAGAAATGAATCTCTGTATAATGTTTAATTTAGACGCAAGATTAATATTCACAACAGATACAGATTTGGTATCATTCAAGTCTTTTATTCACTCTAATACATTATTGGTAGAATATCTTAGATATGTATGATATCTTTGATGCATTTGTTGAGCCCAAAAGCTCATGGTTCATATTGTAACATATATCTGTGATGCCATAGTTGTATTTGTGTATACATAGCAACCGACTCTGATGGCGTTGATCTACATACAAGGTTTATTTGCTGTTTGGGAAAGAGCCAAGTAATTATGAGTGCCTACTGTGGTGAACTTTAAAACAATATGGAATACAGTTTGATCTTACCGATTTTACACCGGTAATACAGGTATCCTATTACTGATTAATACAAGTATCATATTACTGATTGATACAAGTATCCTATTACTGATTAATACAGATATCCTATTACTGATTAATACAGATATCCTATTACTGATTAATACAGGTATCCTATTACTGATTAATACAGATATCCTATTACTGATTAATACAGATATCCTATTACTGATTAATACAGATATCATATTACATAATATGTCAGATATCCCATTACTGATTACTACAGGTAATTTATTACTGAGTAATACACATATCTCTTTGCTGAATAATACAGGTATCCTACCGTGACAGGGTCTTCCAATGGAGACTCGATTTCGGCCTGTCGCAAGAAGACATTGCCTCGACAAACTCTCCACAACATTCGCTCAAAGGCTGGAATTTTCTCCCGTACTATCACACCTGCCACAAACCTGTTAATAAAATATACATGTACATGTATATTTATGATATATACATATATACCAGTAATTTAATTTTGGTTGATTTTCAGAATATTGCTATAATGATATTGCTCCAAGATTCACATTCATATTTTCTTGTTGATATAAGTTATGTCTCATGTTTAAAATTCAGTTCATAAAGAATGAAGCTGATACTTTGATATAAAATTGTGTGGAGCAGATTATGCTTTTTATACATTGCCTCTGGGTTCAGAAAGAACAATCTGTCCAAACCACTCTGTATCATACAATATGGTTAAGTAATGCTTATTCCTTACAAAAATACATCTTTCTTCAACCATCAATACTCGAAATTATTCCATTTTGCAAAAAATGTGTCCAATCCACAAAGTGTTTGAAGAGTAGCACTCTATAAATTTCCATCTTATCACTCAACTCTGATCTTTCTATTCATGAAATTACCTTTTTGGAAATGACAACATACCCTAGTCTAAGGGCTTGACCTGACCGATGAGGTTCCTCACCCAGAAGTCCAAAGTTTTCGTCTGTGAGGCTTGGATCATGCATGGCCTGAACATGATGAATTTCAGCCTGATTAAAATATAAGACAACCATCCGAACTTTAAAATCCCATCCCACAGGAGGACAGCAAGAAAACCATGTACAACAAAACCAAGGTAACACTGAGGTCATCATCGGAACAGAAAAAATAAATTTCATTGGCAATACTTTCTTTTACATACATAATACAAAAATACATTTGTTTATGGATGCTTGAATTATCAATGGTACCCTCAGTGCTAACTTTCCTCTATGCTCATGAAAAAATTAAATATACCAAATGAATGAATGAATAATAAACATACTTGTACAGCATGTATAACTAAAATGAAAATTACATAGAGGCAGTTTTATGCTTTCATGCTTTAAGACAGTGCAGTAATGATAAATAAATCAATCTAGAAATCTAGGTATGATCACAACAGAGCTTGGCAAGTGCAGTATGAAAAAGAAATCATTTGATAGATACAGAAATAATTAAACATATAATGATAATAAAAAATACTTTCATAAACTTAAGAAAAAAAAATAAATCTATAAAGGAAGAAACCCAACCCGTTTCTTATCTATCTTATCCCCTTTCTGTTTCAAAATCAAATGAACAGCAGCAATATAGCCCAACCTTAACTCCACTTTTTATTACATTGAAATCAACTTTATCAATTCTAACTTTCAAATAACTTAATTCATTTCTCATTGATAGATTGCTGCATGGCACAAACCTCTTCAAAGAAAGTTTGGGTCTTCCTCAAAATGTGTTTCAGTTCAGTGAGTTCTAGGTAGTTCCGCTTCAGTGCCTCTGTGTTGCCATTTACCTCCTTCATTTCATTCTCTAATTTCTCAAAGGTGGCCTTCAATCAGATTTATGTTCATGAGAAACATTCATTCTTGTCAATGACTGATCAAGACAGATCACAAACAATGAAAAGATCAATCATTAACACTCTAGTCAATCTTCAATACAGTATGCTATTCAAAGTGGACTTTGTAGCAAACCTTGTCCAAAGGAATTGTTGATAACACACACACACACACACACACACACACACACACACACACACACACACACACACACACACACACACACACACACACACACATATACACACAAGAAAAGGAATTGAAACTCTGAAACCTCCAGATCAATCATTTCTCTGGGAACTGGAGCATCTGGATTATCACCGGTATCCAGCATTGGAATTCCATCCTTCTTTATCTCCTTCTCCAAGAATCCTGAAAACCATAGTCATTACATAGTATCTGTATGACTTTTTTTCCACAATTACAGTCAAAAACTAAATGTACTTAAGTCCAAAACATGTTCAAAGTTCAATTAGAAAAGTTCACTTTTTTATTCTGCTCAGGTGAGCTAAAAATTGATACTAGTACCTAAATATATTTGTTTCTCAATTTACACAAATAAAAGGTATTTCTCTATACCTATTTCAGGGGCTCCGTAGCCGAGTGGTTAGAGCATCGTGCTCAAAATCACAAGGCCTCTCACCTCTATTCGGTGAGGGTTTGAATCTCGCTAACACCGATATATGCGAGAAAGTCTGTCAGTTTACTTTCGGAAGGTCCGTGGTCTCTTCCCGGGTACACTGTATCAGGGTTCTCTCCTCCACCAACAAAAACTGGACACCACCAGAAAACTGAAAAATTTTTGAGTGTGGCAGAAAACATTAAACAATCAATCAATCTATACCTATTTCTATTTTTTTAATGATATATTATCCAATAAAATAACATTTATAGTGAATGTTTTCTCTTTATATTTTGTCAGTCTGTCTGTCCATCTGTACGTCTGTTGGTATGCCTGGGTCTGTTGGTATGTCTGCATCTGTCTGTACTACATGATGGCTAGAAAACTTACTTAGCTTTCTCTCCATTTCATCACATCGTCTCACTTCATTCACAAACTTCCTTTGGAAAGCATTTACATCTGGATTTAACTGACAAAAAAATCACACACATCAATTACAGCAAAATTAGTCATTAACTTTGGTACATCTTATATAAAACATACATGTGTAAATTTATTACAGATATAGAATTTTTTGATGAAACCCTGAATTTTAACATTGATAGTACATCCATATTTTGTCTTCTATGGCAATAAAATTCAATGAAATAAAATGAACATTATCAGTGTAAATTGCAGCATTTGTCCACTTACATCTCTGAACTGCACGAGGCCAAGTTCTCCAAGCTCTGACACACACGCATAAGCTGCTTCTGACTGCAGAAACAACTGACATAATGTCATCTCCTCACTCCTAAACAGGGAACCCATTGTCAAATGATTTTAGTTTTCTTCTATCTGAAAATCAAAAGGCATACTATGAAAGTTATACAAATCATGCTGTGGACTAATGCATTAATCTGGGTCCAAGTTTTAGATCAGAGTTGTAAATCTGTCGACCTAAAGAGGAGTACACAGAGCCACAGAAAACTTCTACATTTTGTGAGTCCTCAATAAATCAACTGAAATATTATGTTGTTAGAACTTCTCTTGTAAATCTATATGGTGCCTTTCATCATATTGACATTCACTACACTGTAGCACCTGTTCTCCGTAAATCTGGGTCCAAATATCAACTCTTCTATCAGATTCAATATAGGAACAAGTATTTTATTTTCAATATACATGTGGCATATATATTTGTAAGTTTTATTTAATTAAGGAAGAATAAATTTCAAACATTGTACTTGAAAGTCCATCTTACAAACAAATATTTTTACTTCTCTTTACCTCTCTGCTAACCAGGACATTTCGTATTAAATTGTCCTGTCAGTATTCAACCAAATCTTAACATTTACTTTATATACTATCTTCTATAAAATATCACAGTTAAAAACCTTCAACATGCATGTCCCTCAGTGCAGCACAGTACACTTTCAACATCAAAACAAATGATGAAATACATGCAAATACATTAACTTTTTTTTTTTTAATGGTTGTGCAATTTAAGCTACATGCAACATGTGTTCCATCCCAAGGCAACATGTCATCTTACTGAAAAATCATGATGTAAATAACTCTCACATTGATTTAAACATATTTTAATACAATATATGTATGGTACAATAAGATTGGGCAGTAGTCTGAGCCTGTATAAGCCTTGTCCTGAGGTTAAAGGTCACTACAAGTACATATCATAAATACACTTAACTGCAATTATCAAAGTATAACAGAGTTATTAAGGAGATCTATGACTGCATACATAAACAGATCAACAGTATGTGACATAACTTTGATTAATAGGTAATGATAAAAAATTAAATATGGATTATTGTATATTGACTTCTCTCATGTTCCCATTAACCCCTTAATGGAGATCAATTAACACCTCATCAATTATTTAAGGGATGAATTTTGGGGCATATTAATGTGATATAACCTGGTTTGGGTCAGTTTACACAGTATAATCTGTCAAGCGGATTATAAAAAAGAAAGTAGTCCTGAGCTGTCAAGCAGTGTCTCCAAACCCAACTATATAAATACAAAATAAATTACATATCCTAATTTGTATTTGACCAATCAGAGACTACAATACAATTAGAATTAATTATTCAAATGGATGCAAATAGAACATCAAGTGTACATTCCTTTGTCCTTTTTAAAACTCCCCACTTGTATAGTTATCTCACCTACAGCAGATTTAGAGTTATGTGGGCATCATGTAAAACTGGTCATGTGTTCAAGTCCCACAAGACCTTAATCATTCATAATAGATTTACACTAAAATGCAATTTTCTTTTTTATAAGGCATTTTTTTAAAATTTCTAATACCACAATACATACACATAACCTATAGTTTTCATTCAAACCAATTTTGATAGCTTTGCTATTTCTCATTAAGGTAGTACTATTTCTCATTAAGGTAGTACAGTACAAAGGTCTTCACTCAATTTATCTACCTACATACTATAACGTCAATCAACTTCAACTGTCAAAGTCGCAGAATTCGTGAGAAGGTCAAAGTCTAACAGTTTATTAATTCATTAAATTCATTAAATTCTAAAGCAATGCCTAAAAGTCTTTGACAAACAAATTCCTTGTCATTTCTGATTCCAGCTGATACTTTCATTATTTGAATATCAGTCAAGGATGTGCATCAGCATACTCTCAGGGAAGTTCTCAAAATGCAGAAAAAGTTGTAATACTGATCTTATTTTCTAAAGTATGAAAAGAAAACATAATCTGTCTCTCGGAACAGTTCACGTGTACTTACAAGCCTTACTGCAGGTCAACATTAGAGGTTCTTACATACCCAACACTTAATTGATTTGTTTTACATATCCCTTCTCCTACTGGTCTGAGGGAACTTGCAGGTCTAACCTAATGAACTTGCAGTTTTCAAAAACTCTGCAACATTTATATAGAAATCATGTTGAATATCTCACTACTCTTTGCCAATTGTTATAAACATACCCCAGATGGCTTCAAATATTTAGATAAAATAAGACATTGGGAAACATATAATAGAATGTTTCAGTACTATATTTGATTTGGACCAAACTTTTAAGGCATAACTGAGAACTTCAAGGAAAGGACTGAAAGACTGACAGGTCTGTAACTTGTTGTGTGGGGTAAAATTACTGACATATGATGAGGTCAGGACTCTACAGACATAGTCAGGAATTAGTTGTCAACTGAAGCTGTTTATCAAGGTCAGTCAAGACCTGACCAAGTCCATACCGTCATGAGTAGACCTCATCAAAAGTCTATAATGATCAGGAATTTTACAACTGTTTTTACATGTGTACAATATCTTATTTCTTTTTCTTCCAACAATTAAAATCATATGCATTATAACACATTATAACAGTATGTCAACAATCTAAACATGTGGACTGTAACTGTAATAAAATGTTTTCTCAATTTTTTTTTTTTACATTATAGTGGCTAATGATTTTTCTATAATTAGTCACAGTTAGAAAAAACATTAGCAGCATTCAATTTTACTTATTGATAAATGCTTTAAAATGTGCATTACAACTGTTCAACAAAAATGTAAGCAAATTTATGGCTGGTAAAGAGAGAAATCCTGAATAAGCCTCCCAAAGTTAGTGCTGAAGTGAACTCACTCAGAGGAACATGTCAGAAAATATTGTCTGGACCAATCAGAGAGCATAAATATTCCTGATCATCTAGTAGTGTATTTAACATAGGTCTAAAATTAATAAAAATCCACAAAGGTTTTTTTTTTTTCTGAATAAAATTGGTTTTTAGGATGAAATTTTTTTCTTTTCAAAACACATGTACCCAATTTTACTATCAGAAAAAAAAATCATACAAATTTTGTTACCACTATACACCAAACACTACAAGGGACACAATCTGCCAAATAATCACCCCCATCCACTGCAAACTTCAAAATCATTCCCATCCACTGAAAACTATAATCACCCCATCCACTGCAAACTTCAAAATCATTCCCATCCACTGAAAACTATAATCACCCCATCCACTGCAAACTTCAAAATCATTCCCATCCACTGCAAACTACAAAATCATTCCCATCCACTGAAAACTATAATCACCCCATCCACTGCAAACTTTATAATAATTCCCATTTGCTGCAAACTTTATAATAATTCCCATTCGCTGCAAACTTTATAACAATTCCCATCCACTGCAAACTTCAAAATCATTCCCATCCACTGAAAACTTTACAATCACCTGTACCCAGTTGCACAAAGGTTAGTTAACTTGCAATACACACTTATTTGTCATATTTCATTGAATTATTATTTAAATATGCCATAATGATCATATTTTCTACATGTTACATGATTTTTCAGCATAGAAGAGTTACCTACCATGATTCATCTCCTCAAACCCAGTGGGAACACCAAATTCAAAGCTTCTGCTTATATTGAGAGTAAAGATGTGAAGTGATGACAAGATTTAGGACAAATCAAATATGACAATTCTGTACATATGTAGCAAATTAGTGTGTTTTAGCAAGCATGTTTGACATCAAATTTCATAAAAATCATCACTTTAGACTATAATCTGAGATTCCTTGGACTCCTACCCCCTCTTTCATATCGTGACATGTGCATACATGCAAAAAGTCGGAGAAATTTTGGATTAAGTTCACTAGCAACTGTGTTTAGTACATGAAGGATACACAAATTTTAAAACCTCTTTTTTTATGATGATCATAATAGAGGATACATATTCTCAAGAACATGTTACAGGATTTTTCATCACTTCAAAAGAGCAAACAGTTTCCCTAATTCCACAAATATGTCATAATAGAGAATAAAACAAGAATTATTTTGACTGTATGGCAACACGATGTGGTGAATATTTTAGATAGAATTGAATATATTCCTAACACAAACATGGATTTTACATAGGATGGTTTTTACATAGGATCACACAATACTTGCCATGACAGCTATGTCTCAGAAAAGACGTAGAGAACGACAAATATGCGCTTTCTCCTTCACCAGAGGCTTACAATGCACGTCAGTAGCAAACAGGAAGCCGCAAGCGGAGAGTGTTTGCACAAAATTCAGACAAAAATGAACATCCTTTATTCAAGGATACAGAGCATCGAACCGTTCCATGATACAGTCTTGTGACCAATACTCATCTTTACAATTTGTAATGCCTACCTGCCCGATATGTCACATCGGTCGACCTTTTTTTTTTTTTTTTTTTTGTAATTAATGACCTTCAATCACAATCTTACCGTATCGAGAATCAAGACGTCTTCCTAAAAGAGTTAATACATCTCTAATAAATTATGTTAACATCTCAGTTCCAGCTCTGAGAACATTGAACAAAATGAAATCGATGAATCTTATGATTTTACGTCACCAACAATGAAGAGTCGAGAAAAGGGCGACAACTCCATGATTATTACCTATTTCCTAGACATATTCGACATCAACATTTCTCTGTCTTGGGAGCTGCACACCCTGGGTCCACAGCTGTGATATCGAATAGAAAATACGGAAATGTATTTTGTAAATATTATGATATATTATGAAGATGCCTCTAAACTAAAGAATCATGAGATTCGAAAGAAAGAAAGAAAGAAAGAAAGAAAGAAAAAGTATATAAAATGAAATTTTATTTACTAAATGTATTATGAGAACTAAGACATACCAGGTGGTTGAATAAGAAATCAAACTTTACAAAGTTATTTCCGATTTATTTAACTGCGTGTATAAGTTAAAGCATAAAACACACACACACACACACACACACATATATATATATATATATATATATATATATATATATATATATATATATATATGGCTAGAGTCTGCATTTTTATTTATTCAGTTAGTTTTCATTCTGTGTAAAGAAGAAGGGCAGGTCGTCCTGAAAATTTCCAGTTTCACATTGTTTGTGTCGTTTAGTCATTTCAGAATTACTGCTCTTTATATATCCAACATATTCACAATTAATTACACTTTCCAATTTGAAATTGTTACACTCTGAAGAGCCGAACGACACGGCGAAAGTGCCTAGTATAATCAAACACCCAAAACAGAAAGGAAGAAAAGAAACAAAAAAACAAAACAAAAACAAAAAAAACCAAAAAAAAAGACAAAAAAAAGACAAACAAACAAACAAAAAACAAACAAAACAAAAAAAACAACAACAATTAACAAACAAACAAAAAAAAAAAAACCCAACCAAAACAACCCCCCCCCCCCCTCCAAAAAAACCCCAAAAAACTCTGGACGATTTGCCTTATACTGAAGTACGAAAACCCATACAAAAATAAATTCCCACTTCATTATTTTGTCACTACAAGATATGTATATCGTCATTACGAGAAAAGTCTCGTAATTACGAGAAAAGATCTCGTTATTACGAAATAATTATCACGAAATTACGAAAAAGTGCATGATATATAAAGCCAAGTTGCACAACTCAAAATCCTGGAAGCGGTTTGATTTGGTAAACGGGAAAATACGCGATGTAAGTAATTTTATTGAAACTTTATTTTCCCATTTTGGGATGTTCTTTTAATGCTCAGTAGTTTGAAATAAAAACATACTCCTAACAAGTTTCTATTTCGTTCTATGTTGCTATGTCAGCAAATCGAGAAATGTCCTTCTTGAAAGTGTGTGCGTCAGTTATTGTCCGGTGTGGCATGATTTAGTTTAGCGGTAGTTTCTTTGGGTTTTTTTTTTTTTGGTTTTTTGTGTGTGTGTGTGTGTTTTATTTTTATATCTGTTCTCGTAATTATGGGATCTTTTTTCGTAATGTCGATATATTTTCTAGTAATCACGATATCTTTTCTTGTAATTTCGAGATAATTATGTTATTTTATCATAAATTAAGAGATCTTGGAATGTATATATATATATATATATAAGATATTAATAGGTTTTCGTAAGACAGCTAAATGAGATCAGTTTGGAGTCATGAAAAAAAAATATATAAGTCGAAATTACAAGATAATACAAGTCGTAATAACGAGATAAAAACCCGTTATTACGACTTAAGAATGTCGTATTAACGAGGTAAAACGCCGTAATAACGAGATAAAACCTTCTATTACGACTTAAGAAAGCCGTAATTTAATGAGATAAAAAGTCGTAATTATGAGTTACTGTCTATATAATGAGATGACATTAACATCTTGTATTAGATAAATCAACCCGTTAATTAATTCTCTTCTCTTATTACATATTTTGAAAGTCTTTTCCTACAAATTATATAGAGAGTATACTTGTTTGCGGAAGGATTTCAGAGATTCGACCCCATTTATCGCATACGAAGCCTTGGCTAGTGAGGTCCAATTAGGAACGACCGACGTCCGGCATATCTCGATCGATCCCTTTATTAATTAATCATTTATCTATCTATTGTACGAATTTCAAAATCTATAATGCATTATTTTTGGTCGTAAACGAATTATTTACATCTGCTACTATTTGTTAAAAGACATAATGTCAAAATTGAGCGAAATTAGTAATCCCCGGGCATTTACAATGCAGACATTTATGATTCTATAAAAGGTCCGGGTACTCTCAGTAGAATACATGTGTATATATGAGGAAATATTAAATTATGTAATAAGAAAATGAAATTAATAAATGGGTTGATCCATATAATAAATGAATTCAGGTTTGGTACATGACAGCAAGTCAATATATTGGTTCTTCTAAAGTGACTTCAAGGTTTTTAAAATTCAGCGTTGACCTTCCTTCATGCTCAAAACTATTAATGTCATTTCATAATATACCCTAAGACAAAACAATCTTTATATTTAACGACTTTTTATCTCATTATATCGACATTTATCTCATTTTTATGATATTTATCTCATTATTACGACATTCATCTCATTATTATGACATTCATCTCATTATTATGACATTCATCTCATTATTACGACATTCATCTCATTATTACGACATTCATCTCATTATTGCGACATTTATTTATCTACAAGCTTTATTACGACTTTCCTAAGTCCTAATAACGAATTTTTATCTCGTTATTATGCCTTTCTTAAGTTGAAATTTTTATCTTGTTATTACAACTTATTATCTCTTAATTATGACTAATACACTTTTTCCCCATGCATCCGATTTGACTCCACTAGGTTTTCGTACATGTATATATGCACAATGTACATACACATTAGTAGTACGGATGGTACCCTCCTTGCTTCTTATAATCTCTATAAAATAAAGTATATATGCTAATATTGAAACTCTTATTCATTCATATTTCAATTTCATTGCCTCACCGAAGAATGAAAACTGCTTAACATATTTCGCCATAATGTAGTTTATATATCGCTTGTAACACAGTAAATGTATATCATCACATCAACACATTAAGTAACAAATAAGGTCATGAGGACTATTTGACCCTCCCTCCTCTCCATTTGCATGTGTATGTCTATAACATTTACAGAGTTTTGAATGTTCTTGGTGAGAGGGAATGAAAAATAGCTTTTAAATGCATTTATTTTTATTTTTTTCATTTTATCTCAGAAATTTAAGACGAAATAAAATATCAGAATATATTTCCTTCTGTAATTACGCATGCGTTGTGGTGAAACATAGTTTTTCTACATTCTCGCTCTCCTGTAGTAGTCACATTTTCTGATTTTGCGTTATTACGCTATTGATTCATGTTATGTCTTTATTTTGCATTACATTACCTTTATTTTGCATTACATTACCTTTATTTTGCATTACATTACCTTTATTTTGCATTACATTACCTTTATTTTGCATTACATTACCTTTATTTTGCATTGCATTACCTTTATTTTGCATTACATTACCTTTATTTTGCATTATATTACCTTTATTTTGCATTACATTACCTTTATTTTGCATTACATTACCTTTATTTTGCATTACCTTTATTTTGCATTACATTACCTTTATTTTGCATTACATTACCTTTATTTTGCATTACATTACCTTTATTTTGCATTACATTACCTTTACTTTGCATTACATTACCTTTATTTTGCATTGCATTACCTTTATTTTGCATTACATTACCTTTATTTTGCATTACATTACCTTTATTTTGCAATGCATTACCTTTATTTTGCATTGCATTACCTTTATTTTGCATTACATTACCTTTATTTTGCATTACATTACCTTTATTTTGCATTACATTACCTTTATTTTGCATTACATTACCTTTACTTTGCATTACATTACCTTTATTTTGCATTGCATTACCTTTATTTTGCATTACATTACCTTTATTTTGCATTACATTACCTTTATTTTGCAATGCATTACCTTTATTTTGCATTGCATTACCTTTATTTTGCATTACATTACCTTTATTTTGCATTACATTACCTTTATTTTGCATTACATTACCTTTATTTTGCATTACATTACCTTTATTTTGCATTACATTACCTTTATTTTGCATTACATTACCTTTATTTTGCATTACATTACCTTTATTTTGCATTACATTACCTTTATTTTGCATTACATTACCTTATTTTGCATTACATTACCTTCATTTTGCATTACATTACCTTTATTTTGCATTACATTACCTTTATTTTGCATTTGCATTACCTTTACTTTGCATTACATTACCTTTACTTTGCATTACATTACCTTATTTTGCATTACATTACCTTTATTTTGCATTTGCATTACCTTTACTTTGCATTACATTACCTTTACTTTGCATTACATTACCTTTACTTTGCATTACATTACCTTCATTTTGCATTACATTACCTTTATTTTGCATTACATTACCTTTATTTTGCATTACATTACCTTTATTTTGCATTATTATTTATTTTCCTTTCGTGTTAAGTTACGCTAAAGAGCTTTTGTATATACGGGAAATAGGATGTTTAAAATAATTCAAAGTCGCTAATTTACAAGGCCAAAGTAAAGTACAGCAAAAAAAAATGTAAAGACATCCAGAGATGATAATCACGTATCTTAACTTGCATATCTCTCTCACCTTATGTATGACAGTCTCGTTTAAAGTAAGAATTTTGCAAATTCTGTGGTTGTTATAACGATCTAGTTTGCTAATACAACCTATCACTGGGTCAAATACTGTCTGATGTGTTTCATACCAATGGTCAGGCCATTTTTTACACACTAATTTTGACTATGGATTACTCTGTTTACTTGATTAAGATATAGTGCTCACTGCAGGTGTGACCGGTCGACAGGGGATGCTTACTCCTACCAGGCAACTGATCCCACCTCTGGTATATCCAGGGGTCTGTGTTTGCCCAACTCTTAAATTTTGTATTCCTTATACGAGTTATGGGGGTTCGTTGCTGTTTGTTGTCTTCACCTTTTCATATTGAAGAAGGATGTGGGTAGTTCAAAGCAGTCAGTAATCCAAATTAAGCAAAAGTAAAACAAAACAAAAATATTGTAAAGCTAATAGGCAGATAAACATTTAATGAGCACATAATTTTGATTAAAAACTTCCTATAGCCTCCATTTGATTCTGATGGTCGAAAACAATTATATCTTTAAAAATTGTGTATCACAGATAACAGAATAATTACTCTTCAGTAGTAAATTGTGTGCATTTTAATATCATTTAATATACATGTACACATATATCACATTCTGTTTTAATTAATGAAAGAGCATACTATATCATGAATAGGCCTTGAGCTTTAAAAGAATTTTATTTTGCCATCTCCAGACTCCATCAAAAAATCTGGTTCGGTTAAAATAAGGTTGGCTAATTTTTCTTTTCTTTTGAAAATGATAAAATTACTAAAATGAGCTCTAGAAACTGAAATGATCACAATAACGTAAAGATGCCTCCAAATTCTGCATACAATCAATAATGATACTCCCCCCCCCCCCCCCCCCCCACAAAAAAAAAAAAAAACAACCCAAAAACCAAGAAAAAAAAGTAAAAAAAAAAAAAACAAACCAAAAAACCTGTGGTAAAAAATTAGTCAAATGAGGGCAATTGTAATATTGTTTAAAATGCCAAAAAATAAATATATATTATATTTTGCTTACATTATTGCAAACTGACGGTGTCAAATACAAACTACAACATTGTTATATCTTTATATACAGTCCTAGACAGTTCTCAGTAAAAATTTAAGCCAGTCTGATTTAAAATGTAGCAGAAACTGTGTTCACAAACATGTCTGCAGAACAAAATTACCAAGACCAAGTTATAGAGTCAGACACTATCCAAAACAAGCCTAAGATGTCTAGCACAATGGCATGGTACTTGACATCTGTGTTAAGCTTCATTCCAATCCAGTTTAAATTTTAACAGATACTGCAACCATTCCCATACATCAAACCGACGATATCCAAATTCTGGTATAAAAAAAATCCCAGAAACTGATAGAAAGATATAACAAAAACAGTCAATCAGAGATCGAGAGTATGACAATCAATTATTATAATTCTTCTTAAAATGCTAAAACTATAACTTGCATTCACAGGCACTTATATTGCGCTTGAGGGCCTAATTACACATATGTACGATATAAGAGTAGTAATTAGTCCCCCATGATATGCAAGTACCTGTGCTTGCATTCAGGAATATTACTGTCAATAAAAAATATGAAAATTTGATAACCACGGTGTATGGATGATGGTGATTTCTTGTTCTGGTATTGTCTTGGTTCTCTAAGACTCAAGCTTTGCTAGATCACTCTGCAACCATTGCCATACGATGTCTCCCATGTCATCACTTGCCTCTAAAACAAAGGCGTGGTCATAACCCTTTTCACAAAGTCTGATATCCCCATGAGGAAATTTTTTCTTCATGTCAAAATAGTAAGATTTGGGACACCAGTGGTCATCTTGACCATAGTAAAAACTCATTCTTGGGAGATGTCTGTCCACTAGGTCTTCATCCAGACTAGCCACCTGCTGCATTTCTAGGTTTGCCATGTACATCACGTTACTGACGCAGAAGGGATCGAAGAGGTTCATCGACGCGTTGTATACACACTCTGGAATCTTCCTGCCACTGAAGTACCAAAGCAGCAGTCTGTATTGCACATAGGGAGACAAATATGACACTCCATGAACAATAGCCGTCCCAAGCCAACGGAGGTATTTCAACATTGGTGTCGCCACCTGTCCTTTTGGAGACAGTGCCATTCTCTCTATTGTCGGGAATAACTGAAAACATCGTAGGACATTTTGGTGATCTATCTCGTCTAAGATTCTCATGATCATGTAGCATCCAATAGAATGGCCAACCAGAATCAATTTCACATTGGGAGGAATGTAGTCCTTGATGTATGAAACCTTGTGCTTGATCTGTCCTTCTAGAGAACACACTGAATAAGATGCTTTTTCTGAAAATAATAATAGAGCATTGGGTATTATATAAGTAATAAATTTAAAGGAATATATATAAATGTTTATGTCTTAGCTCTGCTATATCTGATGTTAAGCTAAGTACTATAACATACATGCAATTCACCAACATCTAAAGTTTTCTTTGATAGTGTAACGGTTCTAACCTACCAATTTCTAATGGTATTCTGGGTACTTTAATATAAATGTAAATATAATTTGTTTTTGTTAGAAAGAAATGTCTCCCCCAGCTCTCCAAATTGAAAGTGCTGTAAATTACCCCCATAACCTTAATGTATTGCTTAATATGGAGGAAAAAAGCATGAGCAGGAACATATAAATTATGAACTGAACTTTGTACATTGAGGAAAATGACTGAGAAAAAGATTAAACATTTATGTAACCAATGTCATTGTTGTATATGATACAAAAAATAATGACCGTTATGCTGAAATACCAGTAGGAAAGGAGGTATACCTTGGTGCATGAAAGAAAAATTTATAAAACATTCTTCTTTGATCCATTGTAAATGGTAGGAAAATATTAGATCCCTGGGTCAGAAGAATATGAATACCATTAAATGATGATGAAGCATTGTACAAAATTTCAAGATTATCCGACAAGCCATATAGAAAAAGTGTTCACAAGCTATTTTACTCTGTCCATCCCTCTTAGACCCATTATAACTTTTAGAAAAATGAGATAGTAATAATGATAATAATAATATTAATAATAATTGGATCCTCATGTCCCAACAATATGCACATCTGCAAATGGCAATGGAACATTGCATTGAGTTTCAAGTTTATCTGATAAGACACACAGAAGGAGAAGCATTCACAATATTTTGTGGCAGACAGACAGAGAAACAGAGAGAAAATGCAAAAACAATATGTCCTCCATTGGAAGAGGGGAGAGATAATTTAAAAACATCTAATGTTTTTCTTGATAGTGTAACATTTTTAACTTTTTTAACAACAGACATGTAACTTACCAACATCTAATGTTTTGTTGGGCAATGTATCAGACATGTAACTTAACAACATCTAATGTTTTGTTGGGTACTGTTATATTTATAACTTAACAACATCTAATGTTTTGTTGGGCAATGCATCAGACATGTAACTTAACAACATCCAATGTTTCGTTGGGCAATGTAACAGTCATGTAACTTAACAACATCTAATGTTTTGTTGGGAACTGTAACAGAAATGTAACTTAACAACATCCAATGTTTTGTTGGGAGCTGTAACAGACATGTAACTTAACAACATCTAATGTTTTGTTGGGCAATGTAACAGACATGTAACTTAACAACATCTAATGTTTTGTTGGGCAATGTAACAGACATGTAACTTACCAACATCTAATGTTTTATTGGGTACTGTTATATTTATAACTTAACAACATCTAATGTTTTGTTGGGCAACGTATCATACATGTAACTTAACAACATCCAATGTTTTGTTGGGCAATGTAACAGACATGTAACTTAACAACATCCAATGTTTTGTTGGGAACTGTAACAGACATGTAACTTACCATAATCCAATGTTTTGTTGGGAGCTGTAACAGACATGTAAGTTACCAACATCTAATGTTTTGTTGGGCAATGTAACAGACATGTAAGTTACCAACATCTAATGTTTTATTGGGTACTGTTATATTTATAACTTAACAACATCTAATGTTTTGTTGGGCAACGTATCAGACATGTAACTTAACAACATCCAATGTTTTGTTGGGTACTGTTATATTTATAACTTACCAACATCCAATGTTTTGTTGGGTACTGTTATATTTATAACTTACCAACATCCAATGTTTTGTTGGGTACTGTTATATTTATATCTTACCAACATCCAATGTTTTGTTGGGTACTGTTATATTTATAACTTACCAACATCCAATGTTTTGTTGGGTACTGTTATATTTATAACTTACCAACATCTAATGTTTTGTTGGGTACTGTTATATTTATAACTTACCAACATCCAATGTTTTGTTGGGTACTGTTATATTTATAACTTACCAACATCTAATGTTTTGTTGGGTACTGTTATATTTATAACTTACCAACATCCAATGTTTTGTTGGGTACTGTTATATTTATAACTTACCAACATCCAATGTTTTGTTGGGTACTGTTACATGGCCTGCATGTGAAATCCCCCACACAGGTATCTTTTGATCACAATTTCTGAACAGGACTTTCATGAACTGATCATAGTAGTCAATGATTCCTGGATTACCTGTAAAGTAGATCATGATATTTATATAAACGATATTACGTAACATATTTCACAACTCATAAAACATACTTCAAACACATAATCTGATTAGGAATAAAAGTATTAGCAAGTATATTATTGGGTTATAACAAAATGCACTGAATATCAAGATGCACAGAGTTCTGATGGGCAAGTACCCCCGGGTCACTCCATATCCCCATCAATTTTTTGATTGTTCAAATGTCTTTAAAATAGTTGAAGATCCCAACCTTTAAAGCAAATATATTGTTATTGCACATGACACAGTGCACTGAGCACCAAGGTTTTGTTCATAATTTTCCCCAAACCATCTGCCCCTCAAGGTAAAGAAAATTCTGAATACTTATTGCATATAAAGGACACCACTTACCATCTCCTAAAAAAGATGATTTGGCTACTGCATAAAATGTAAGAGGAGTTCTGGGAACCATTTTTTTCTCTTTTAAAGAAAATCATTTTTCGATCCCCCATCCCATTCCCCCTCACAAGGATGAAAATGAAATTCTGAAACCTTATTGCACATCTACAGGCCACCACCAATCATCTTCCAATAGAATGTAAAGAGAGTTCTGGGATCAAGGAGGTTTTTATCAAAAAAAACCAAACAAAAAAAAAACCACTGAACATCTTCAGAACACCACCTAACAAATTCCAAAAGATTAATTGGTTACTGCTTAAAATAAAAGAAGTCTAATGTCAATATTGTGTGATTTGTCTATAAAAAAAATTCATCATTATGAAAGGTATATGCCTTTTTATTTAAATGTTAAAAAATTGCTGATAAATGTTCAAGTATCATAGAAATATAGAAAAATATTGTTAAAATGTGTTTCACATAAAATCAAAATCCTTAATCAAAATGAACAATCTATGATGTTACATACAAATATGTACATGTGAAAATGAGACAATGACAAAACATAAACATATGGATTACACATGTAATATGTTTCTCTGTCAAATTCTTATACCTGTTATGTGTTTTCATTTCACCATTTAATACTCAAGTGCAAGAACATTGCTCTTTGTGGAAAGTGTTGTGTGAGTGCATGAATACTGCTGTGTGTGGAGAGTGTAGTGTGAGTACATGAATACTGCTGTGTGTGGAGAGTGTTGTGTGAGTGCATGAATACTGCTGTGTGTGGAGAGTGTTGTGTGAGTGCATGAATACTGCTGTTTGTGGAGAGTGTAGTGTGAGTACATGAATACTGCTGTGTGTGGAGAGTGTTGTGTGAGTGCATGAATACTGCTGTTTGTGGAGAGTGTTGTGTGAGTACATGAATACTGCTGTGTGTGGAGAGTGTTGTGTGAGTGCATGAATACTGCTGTGTGTGGAGAGTGTTGTGTGAGTGCATGAATACTGCTGTGTGTGGAGAGTGTTATGTGAGTACATGAATACTGCTGTGTGTGGAGTGTAGTGTGAGTACATGAATACTGCTGTTTGTGGAGAGTGTTGTGTGAGTGCATGAATACTGCTGTGTGTGGAGAGTGTAGTGTGAGTACATGAATACTGCTGTGTGTGGAGAGTGTTGTGTGAGTACATGAATACTGCTGTGTGTGGAGAGTGTTGTGTGAGTACATGAATACTGCTGTGTGTGGAGAGTGTTGTGTGAGTGCATGAATACTGCTGTGTGTGGAGAGTGTAGTGTGAGTGCATGAATACTGCTGTGTGTGGAGAGTGTTGTGTGAGTACATGAATACTGCTGTTTGTGGAGAGTGTTGTGTGAGTACATGAATACTGCTGTGTGTGGAGAGTGTTGTGTGAGTACATGAATACTGCTGTGTGTGGAGAGTGTAGTGTGAGTACATGAATACTGCTGTGTGTAGAGAGTGTTGTGTGAGTACATGAATACTGCTGTGTGTGGAGAGTGTTGTGTGAGTGCATGAATACTGCTGTTTGTGGAGAGTGTTGTGTGAGTACATGAATACTGCTGTTTGTGGAGAGTGTTGTGTGAGTGCATGAATACTGCTGTGTGTGGAGAGTGTTATGTGAGTACATGAATACTGCTGTGTGTGGAGTGTAGTGTGAGTACATGAATACTGCTGTTTGTGGAGAGTGTTGTGTGAGTGCATGAATACTGCTGTGTGTGGAGAGTGTAGTGTGAGTACATGAATACTGCTGTGTGTGGAGAGTGTTGTGTGAGTACATGAATACTGCTGTGTGTGGAGAGTGTTGTGTGAGTACATGAATACTGCTGTGTGTGGAGAGTGTTGTGTGAGTGCATGAATACTGCTGTGTGTGGAGAGTGTAGTGTGAGTGCATGAATACTGCTGTGTGTGGAGAGTGTTGTGTGAGTACATGAATACTGCTGTTTGTGGAGAGTGTTGTGTGAGTACATGAATACTGCTGTGTGTGGAGAGTGTTGTGTGAGTACATGAATACTGCTGTGTGTGGAGAGTGTAGTGTGAGTACATGAATACTGCTGTGTGTAGAGAGTGTTGTGTGAGTACATGAATACTGCTGTGTGTGGAGAGTGTTGTGTGAGTGCATGAATACTGCTGTTTGTGGAGAGTGTTGTGTGAGTACATGAATACTGCTGTTTGTGGAGAGTGTTGTGTGAGTGCATGAATACTGCTGTGTGTGGAGAGTGTTGTGTGAGTACATGAATACTGCTGTGTGTGGAGAGTGTTGTGTGAGTACATGAATACTGCTGTGTGTGGAGAGTGTTATGTGAGTACATGAATACTGCTGTGTGTGGAGAGTGTTGTGTGAGTACATGAATACTGCTGTGTGTGGAGAGTGTTGTGTGAGTACATGAATACTGCTGTGTGTGGAGAGTGTTGTGTGAGTACATGAATACTGCTGTTTGTGGAGAGTGTTATGTGAGTACATGAATACTGCTGTTTTTTGATGATTGAGAAAGAGGGATGTGTTTGTATGTCATCATTAAAAGAAATCTTAGAAAAAACATTTAGACAAATAAAAATCAGCGTAACTGCCAGGTTATCATGCTACAGACCTGGAATGATCAGAAATAGATACTTTGATTGGTCCGTAGTTCCATACTTCAAAACATGAGTCATTATTCCGCAAAGTGGAACAAATTCACTCCTCTTGGCATCTTCCTCCATATTTTACCTGCATATACACAAAAAGTCTATGATCAAATTACTGTCTCTTGTTGAGGTGATAAAGACATTTTCTTTAAATTATAACTATTGACTTTTAAAAGGTAAACTTTAATTTGCCATCTCCAGAACTTAATTTACACCATAGAAGTCTATGATGCTATTGTCACCGATATACTTTTATTTACAAAACCATTTACTGATTCTGAACATTCCATCGAATGATTAGATTGAAGTTACTAGTAAAAGTTTTGAGACTGCAATATCTGTATGTACCTGCATTTCCAAATCACTCGTTTTATCTAATTCTTGCAAGTTCTATTTATAAAAAGGCACTCGAAAGTGTCTTCTGAACTCAAAACTTGCATGAATCAGCCCTAGATCCGCTCATGTATATCACTACACAAGCTATTTGATCCTTTCATCTGCTCTGCGATACTCGCGAGTGGATCAAAGGATCTAATTTCATTTAGACTGGAATCAACCTAACATAGAAGCACACTGTGAAGCAGCTGTTATTTATGCATCATTACCAAATTTTTAACATAACTGTCTCAAAATTTACATAATCATGCACTCTCTAACTGATAAGAATGAGATCAGTTTGTAATTACTTTAACAGACTCATGTTTTAGCCAAACTTCAGAATTCCAATGCGCTTCTCCTTCCTGCAAAATATTGCAAATTGTAAAAGACCTCCAATGAGCATGCTCCATACACGTCAAGATGTTGTGTAGTCTTTGACCAGTACACATTATTGCTTATTACTGCTCAAAATTAAAACAAAGCTTTTTAACCATAAAATCTCTTAAAAGATTTCATTTTGTGATCTGAAAAGATAAAAATCTGCTTATTTTTATTTTGCTTGCTCATACCATCACACACACACTCGCATATATATATATATATATATATAGAGAGAGAGAGAGAGAGAGAAAGTCTTTGGTGCATCTTCTTATCCCATGTGTTGTTTGATTCATTTACTCTTATCTATAATCTGAAATTCCTCTGACTTTTATATTGTGAAATGTGCAGGGAATCTTAGCAGATTCCATATTGAAAAGTGGGAATTCAGAAACACCAGCTGGTGTCACAGCTTTTGCCTATATTTTACAACTTTATTTTATGGATATATCTTTCAAGATGTGAGGATTCAGTTAATTATTGGACGATTATTCTACAAGTAGATCATGATTAAAACAATGCCATCACCATTTAAACAGCCCTAACACCGACGAATGAAACATCAGTTTGAATTAGGTCGCTTCCTTGTGATTAGATTTTTCTCTGCATGCAGACGTCAGCACACAAACACAGACCCATGAAAAAAAAGTTGTAATCCATTGGCTAAGCAGTGACACCTGCTGGCACCACTGAATTCCCAATTTTCAAGATGGAGTACACTCCAACTCTCCCTCGCACATGTCACAACATAAAAGTGGGGATAAGTCAGAGGAATCTCAGATTACCTCATCTACAACAAACCAGACACTTGGCTTGTGAAGATGCTTTTGATCAACCCGTGACCTACAGCTCCTTTGTCATGGGATGTCGGACCAGAACCCGAGGTGCGACAGAACTAGAGCTACCGTTCTGGCACTCTACTGTAGCACATTTTCTTAGGTTGTTGTTATTATATATTGTTTAACATCCCTCTCGAGAATCTTTCACTCATAAGGAAACATCATCATTGCCGGTGAAGGGCTGCTAAATTTAGGCCTATTTTCGGTGTTTATAGCCTTTGAGCGATTTTTATGGTCTCATCTGAAGGACTGTCCCATTTAATCGCCTCTTACAACAAGCAAGGGTACTGAAAATCTATTCTAACCCGGATCCCCACGGGAGGTTTTCTTATGGGACGGATAATGGAAAGTCTTCCTTTTCAAACATCATTAGAAAATAAGTTATTCCTGCAAGTTTATTAGAAACGGTTTGGGGTCTTTAAAATGTACATTGAAAATCCACATATAAGATCAGTTAAGCGACGATTAACACATAGACCGTATTTTCTTCAAAGCAGACACCACAAGGTCTCCACTCATGAAGCCATCAGCTGATGTGCCTCTAACAACATGAACTTTGAACAATCCTCTAGCCTCACTTCTGAACGTTGAAAAACCATGTGTTAAACGAATGCAAGTTATACTTCATGTGAGATGCAATAAATCACGGTCAGTAACGGCGTAACATTATCATATAAGAAATTCAGCATGATTATTGGTTGTAGGGTCTATAAGTCACCTGTATTCGCCAGAAAATCCTCTAATCACGTGAATAATTTACCTTCCAAGTTTGAAGAGTTTCATACAGGGAGTTAACCGCATTTTTGAATGCTCGAATTTGTACTCTTGGTAACAAACAGGAATATGGGGATGAATTCCATCATTTGTTCAACTGTACTTATCTTATTCCAGAACAAATTAGATTCTTAACTGATTGTAAAATATTATCAGCTATATTGAATTATGAGGACAAATTTACTGTGATAGGACTAGCTTCTAAAAGACAGTAATGGCGACTCCATATCTATATGATATTGCATATATGATATTACATTCCTTTTGTGTTCATTCATGTGTGGTCAACATTGTTTATTATTATCATTATTATACATAAAACATAAACAGTACCAGTTATGATGCACCAGATGTGGATTTCGACAAATGATGTCTCATCAATGATGCTGAAGTCAAAAATGTTTGAAATTCGAAACAAGAACAAACTTGAAAGAGCTAAAAGAAAAAAACATACAAAATAAAAAAACAAAAAAAAACAAAAAAAAACAACAAAAAACAAAAACAAAACAAAAAAAAAAAAAAAAAGAAGAAAACAACAACAACAAATAAAACCCCAAAACACACACACACACCAAAACAAAAAAAAAACAAAACAAAAAAAAAACAACAACAACAAACAAACGCAACAAACAACAACAACAACAACCCCAATGCTGGAGCCAAATCAGGCTAAGGATCAGAGCTAGGCAGATAATCTTGATCGTAATTTTGAAATGAATTTCTTAATTTTATCGCTGCAAAATATGCTTTTTTTGGACTTCTAGGCTTCGTGTAGAGCCTTTTTGTTTCAAAACCACATTTTTCACCTGCTCATTTCGTATCTAGATAAATTCTGTCCTTACGTTTATGAATTTGACAATTTGTAGATAGGATTGGATATCATAATAACAATTAGTTAAATATGTGTTTTTATCGTTCTGATTTTTTTTAGCAACCTATATAAGTTACGCTTAATATTTAATGATAATTTCGAACATTTATTTTCTCCCTGAGCCGCCTGCGCGAACACTTAAAGCAATATAAGCTGTCAAAATTGTTATTTTGGGGTCCCTAAAATTTAATCGAAAAGTTTGTAAACATCTACCTTCTAATACCTGATTTTATCGATTAAACTTTTGACATGTTGTATTTTTTGCATTAAATGTAAAAATTGTTCAACAGTTGAAATTAAGTCTTCCCGTACCTTAATTTTTCCGACATTATTTCCGTATGCAATGACCTAAAGTTGAACTCATTCGGCAAAATCAAATGCGCAAGCGCAATATTTCCGGTAAGCACGAAAGATGTCTGACACGAAAGGTTCGAAGCGAGGGAGAAAGCCGACTTTGACTGATTCGGGACGAAAAAGATATAAAAACATAAAACATCGTTAACAATGCCAAAATAATGATGGTAACTAGAATTTTATCTCACCTCGCCGTCCATATTTTAATGACCCGGATACAAACCGATCCACCCCGATCAGCATCAGAATCATTCGTGTCAACATCGGTTATCTTCGGGATTGTCGCCGACGATTAATCAGCTGCCGTTGTTAGGGTCAAACGGAATGTCGAGGAATATATTTTTCATCACGTAAAGGTGTGTAAACGATGCATAAGAGAGGAAATTCGATGCAGTTCTTTTTTTTTTTCAATCATATCAACGTTCATTTAACCTCTTTTAATGCCACTATAAAAAATTGCAATTTTGGCAGGTTATATTGCTTTAAGGTTAGGGAAAAGTTGTAGCGTTGATAAAAACTTGAAAATACTTTATTATTAGAATACAGAACATAATCAGATAACTAATATGTTAACGGAACTACTTTTGAGAATGCGCAGCTGCATGCATATGAGCAGATCTAAAAAAAAATTTCTCCATGGAAGTGCAATGAACAGGAATCATCAAAGTTCAACTGTGCTAGATCTTCAGACGGACAGTAAGATAGTATGGGCAACAATTAACTTCTTTGGATCAAAATACCTTCATCTTTTCTAGTAAGTACAATGAAAAAATGAAGATGACGAATAGTGATCAATCTCGTATATTCCACACGGAATACAGACTTGAGAGCAGGGCAAACATGGACTCCTGGACACACCAAAGGTGGAATCAGGTGTCTAGGAGGAGTAAGCATCCACTGTCAATTGGTTACACCTGTCTTGAGAGTTGAGTTGAATGCTTTCCCTTTAACATATCTGTTTAATAGAATATCCAAATATGAAGCAAATATGGAAGACTGTTGTGTCTTTGATATATTGAGATCACAGGAATATATCATATCAACATATGAATAATTGATTGATTGATTATCTATTGTTTAACGTCCCGCTCGAGAATATTTCACTCATATGGAGACGTCACCATTGCGATGAAGGGCTGCAAATTTAGACCTATGCTCGGCGCTCATGGCCTTTGAGCAATAAGGGATCTTTCCAAATATGAAATATACATGGATGACCCTGTTGTGTATTTTATAATAAAAAATACATTGAAACAGCACACATTTATTAGTGACAAAGCATTGACAAATGTATATAAATATAATGGACACTCAAAAGTATGACATATAAATTTCTGTAAACTGCAAACATAAGTTCTGCGTCTGAAAACTAGAGATAGCAATTGTAAACAGTTAATATAGACAACGTTACGTGAAACATTCAAGTTCATTTTTTTTAAATGACACGTTTATAGCTAGAAGTCTAACAAGATAAATGACATACCAGTTTATTTTACAGCCCCACTTTACAATGGGCATTTTGATATACCATCCCATGCTGACAATCAATTACTTATCAAGTTAAACACAAAAATTATTTTAAAAATGAATGCATGAATAATGTATACATCATAAAAAAAAAATCTTAAGATAGAAATCTAATTACATTTAAGCTCTGCGGCCATATAGGACTGAATTGATAATTAAGTTTGATTATCTAAGTATATTACGTGTAGGATTTCACTGTATGTTAATTGTAGAAAATAAATTTCGGATCAGAACCTGAATACTTCTTTTGTTTTCTAGCTGATCTAGGTAAAGGTATTGTGGTTGCAATCAGGTTCCACATTTATACTGTGGTAGGGTCTCGTCGTCACTTTAATTATCACAAGCTTCATTTTGATATGAAATTTTTACAATGATATTGTACTCTTATTATCTTAAGAGTCGCTGTTCTTTTTTTAAAACAAATTACATACTTAAAAACAGATAAACTGCTTCAGAGATCATTTAGATACAGTGGTATATACATGCACATCATTTACATTATATGATATATGCTTCATGTAGATAATATGGTACATTTATCAATTTGATAATGTGGTACATGTATCATTTAGATCATTATATACATGTATCATTTAGATAAAGTGATATATGAATCATGTAGATAAAGTGGTTCATGTATCATTTAGATAAAGTGATATATGAATCATTTAGATAAAGTGGTTCATGTATCATTTAGATAAAGGGAAAAAACCAGTACCTGTGTCATTTCCAGAAACTGATACATAAAATGACCATTTTGAGGAAAAAATTAAAAATATACAAATATTATATTATACGGGTATCTATCATGTATCACATATCATTTATGTGAAATTTAAAAACTGCTTTTTCATACTATTATAGTACAGGCATAAAACATTCGACAGGAATAATACAAATCAGTCACATGCAAGTTGATATATCACACTGTATCTACAATTCTGCTACAAATACATATCAAGTCAATATCATATATAATGAAATTTTTTACAGACGAATAAGCGACAACTTGTCAGCTGACAAACACCTGGTCTGGTTGTTTATACATAATTAGCTTTTTGTTAATATGATTGTTTTCCAAGCATCTACACATTGATTTCCCATTATTTCCTCTGGGAACTGGCAGCAATCTTCCAAACCGTAGGCTGGAGTTCCAATATCCGATTCCTCCTCCTCCATCAGGGTCGTAGAGTATCTTGGGGCATCGATATAACCGCATAACACATCTCGTAATCTATAAGAAATAGTCCACCAAACATCGTAGTAAATGTTTGCTTTTTAGATTCGGGATTATGACATTGAAATTTAATGATCTCTGTGTCTGTCTCTTCCTTTCTTTGTTTTTTTTTCTCGCTTGTACTTAAAAATTATGTCGTCACTAGCAAAACTCTACAGAAAAATACTATAGAGATAATTGAATTATGCTTTAAATGTACTAAAAATGCTGGGAAATACTTAAATTACCCCCAGAATACTCTAAAATATAAAAAGAAATATACTAGAAAATTACAACAAATATACTAAAAAAGAAACCCTTAAAAAATAGTACTTTAGCTCACGGAAATCCTGATCCTCATCCTCATCTCCAATAATGAACATTATAGACTCAAACAGAAGATGCTCCAAAGAGGCCTTCTTGTCCTTTGGCAATGATTTGGCGTGGGTTTTTAACATCCTGGTTTGTGCTTTGGTTATGTCTATTTTATATGTATCATCCAAGATTTCAAATGCATCCTGAAATCAATATAATACATATTCGTTTCATGAATGCATCACTTTTGTCATCACTTTCAAGATATACCTCCGCCCCCTCGTAAGGTTCCTTGCAGAATAGTACACTTAGCTTATAGTATTTGATATATCTTCATTACGTATAGCTCACTAGCGTAATCAAGGTATACTCTTACTTTATTAATCAAAGTTGTTCATTTATGTTTTGTTGAAATTTTTAACTAGGCTTAGTTATTTGTTTGTTTGTTTGTTTGTTTTACGTCCCGTCGAGAATTTTTCACTCACACTGAGACGTCACCAGCTGTAGGTACCACAAATTTAGACCTATGCTTAGCGCTCAGGGCCGTAGCAGTGAGGGTTCTTTAACGTTACACGGGACCTCCGTTTTTAAGGTCATATCCAAAAGACCCGTGATTCTCACTTCTAATTGCCGAGCGTTTGGCGAAGGAGCAATCACTACCTATTTTTAAGTCTTTAGTTTGACGCGACTATGTCACGAGAGGGCCTAGAACTCATGACCTCCCGGTTACGAAGCGAACACTCTAACCACTGAGCTACCGCATCCGGCAACTAGCCTTAGTCAATAATAATAATAATAATAAAGTTAATGTATTATGTTTGGCACATACTATATTTAGCGGAAATTAAGCTTTTGCTTGTTCAGCTTAGGTTTAATTTGACGAAATGTTTTGCAATGATACATGTTACATGTAACCTAAAACAATTGGACATTACTTAAATTTGCAACAGCCTCTTTCTAAACGCGCTAAAATGGATAAAATGAAGATAACAAACTGTTACTAATCTTTTAATTCCTTTTTTTCGAAATCAAGAGTATGGCAAACACGGACCATTCATGTATAGGTGAAGATAACGAACAACGATCAATCTCATCACTCCCAAAGGAATGAAAAATTAAGAGTTGCCAGACAAACATAGACATACCAGTGGTGCTTTGGAGTAGCAACATTCCCTGTTGACCAGTTACACCCACCGGGAGCCATATATCTTGACCAGGTAAGCAGAGTAATCCGTGGTAAAAATTAGTGTGTATAGAACGGCTTAACAAGCCGATTTCCGAGATAACAGAGTTTTCAGTGTGGAGATAGAAAAAGTGATGTCAAGTGATCGTTTGTTAGGCATAAATATTGTGCAATATCGGATTTATTGATTAAATATTGTTTAACGTCCTGCTCGAGAATCTTTCACTCATTAGGAGACGTCACCATTGCCGGTAGAGGGCTGCAAATTTAGGCCTATGCTCGGCGCTTATGGCCTTTGAGCAGGGAGGGATCTTTTACGTGCCACACCTGCTGTGACATGGGACCTCGGTTTTTGCGATTTCATCAGAAGGTCCTTCTAGGCCCCATTTAGTCGCCTCTTACGACACGCAAGGGGTACTGAGGATCTATTCTAACAACCCGGATCCCCACGGGGTATTTAACGCATGATGAATAATGAAGTAAGTATTATCATGAAATTGCCCTTTTATTCTCTTACTTTTTTTAAAAAGACTTTTCAACTCAAGTTTTATCATTACATGCTAAATAGATAAATTCGATATCAACGGTATTAAACGATATTAAATACCTTCACACATACACATATCCCCACTTCAGAATAAGTTTTATACACAAGAGTGATCAAAAATACATAGCCTAATAGTTACATCTTGAGTTTTAGAATATCCTATTTGATTGTTTTACGGGAAAAGTATACGTACACGTGCATCGAAACACGTGTATTGAAAAGTAAAATGTGTTAAAAATATAAACAAAAATGCATTTGTATCTGATTTAAATTGAGTACCTGGTTAATTGACGCTTGTTTCTTTGCTTTCCACATCATCAGCAATATCCAGAAGCACTGTGTGTGTTTTATGGAACAGATCTGTCTTGTCTGAAATTCAGAGACTCATGGACCACAACGCTCACCATCTTGACAAATTTATAACTATGTGTCTTGTATAAACGTTATGTAGGCGTTAGTACCCTGATTCGTTGTATTTTCTGTTCTAAGCCAAAACCCATTGTTACATAAATATGCCTTACAGTTACCCTGTCTCGTGATGATTATTTATACTGTATATATTTGACTAAAAATCTGAATATGTCTATTATAAACTGAATCTCAAGTAAATAATAGATCCACTCTAGAGTTGAAGAATCAAGACAACTTTGCATGTACACTGCCTAATTAAGAAGATCGTAACATATCATTTTGTATATTGTAATTAGAACACTGCTGATGATATGTCCATGTAAATTATCATTGTTCTCCCAATAACTGTGACAAATTGAAACTCTTGAGTTTTGTCCTGTAAAACGCTGGACAGTTTTTTGGTTTTTTTTTTTGTTTTTTTTTTTTTTGTTTTTTGTTTTTCTGTAGAAAAGAATGATCCCTATCATTCCACCGTAAATGTTTTTATGATTACTATTGGCTATGCCTTTTTTACAAAATAAGACTGTTCCTGAAAAGAAGCTTTTAAAGTTGATTTCGAAATAGATTCCCCTGTAAAGCTTACAACCCCAAATACTGTCGTCACACGTTACCTCTGGCTGCCGTAATTTGACAGAACATATATTCATACAATACATAAGGTACTAGGGTTTTCAGCATTTAAATAACTCTTATAACTAATTCTTGATTATCTCCCTTTACAGACCTCTATTGGAATAAATATGAACTTCTTTGATCAAGGATGCTATGTTGAAAGTTTGGTTAAAATTGAACATATGCACATGGCATTGAAAAGATATTCAATGAACAACATCAGCAGCAACCAACGAATAATGGACAATATTGATTATGAAGGCTCACGTGAACATTTAATTTCAACAGATATCTATAAAAATGTGCAAAGTGAATTTATTAAAATGTGAAGATGTGTATTCCCATACCTGCTCTCCAAATGAATCAATTTCAAATCTGAGAGTGTCCGTCATGAACCTGTATAGATTGTCTGAAGGATCCGGACTAGCAGCATGCAAAAATTTGATGCTTACATCTAGATGATCAAGACAAGCACATATTTCCGGAATAGTTTTGTATTCTTCTGCCAAAATCGAAGCTCGTGATGCACTCAAAGGAACCTAAGGAAATGACACAGAAGTCAGATTTCACACATCTATGGTAGTAAGAGCAGCGTTTGAACGAGTGGTCAAGTGACTAATAGATCTAGAACTAAATGAAGAAGTCAAAGGTTTTACAGCTGTCTAACTACATCAGGAATCAAAGGATGACGGGATTCCTACCTAGGAACAGTGAAGAAATAGTTACCTGCGGAACTCTCTCTCGTAGTAGAGAAAACATCGAAATCTCCGTTCTTTGAGAGGTGTATTTTACAACTGGAATCTAAACAATGAGTTTTAAAAGTACATTTGTTATCAATATATAAATGTTATTCGAGTTTTGTTTTCTCGACTACAAAAACTGCTGTATTACATACTGGATTCCTTTGACAAAATGAATAACGACACGAACAATATGTCAAATTTTCGTCCCGACCTGCCTCTTCTTCAGGACAACAGAATATTTACAGAGAAACCAAAACTAGTTACGAAGAGACGATTTGATACATTTGATCACGTGACACATATAGGTAAATTATTACTTGTTTTGTGTCAAGTTTCGGCTTAGCATCAATGTATTGTCTTTTCAAATGACGCTCAAATCCTTCGAAATCAAATTCAGCCGTCTTTCCACTGTCAGTAACAGTATAATGACTGTGAGCAATTATCATTGGAAGTACATCTTTCATCTCATCGATCACTATAATGTCAGCTGTGGTGGATTTTTCTGGACGTTTGATCGGCCAATCGTTGTAACTTACGTAAAATAAAATATAAAAGTAATCATGGGTATATTAGTGAAAGGGAATATTTAACACACTCTACGTTATAATTTCTAAGCATTTTATTCGTTATGTAGACACTTACAGGGATAATATGGAAATATAAGTGGTCAATGAAAAATCATACAGGGCGAAGCGAAGCCTTAACTGAGTCCAATACTTTTTCCAAACACCTCATATATTTCCGTATTACCCCTCCAAGACGTATTCTCATGACGTCATAGTACACATGTCTGATCAGTAAACCACATGGAATGGCATATTGGCAATATTAGGTTAATAAAAAGCATAATATCGTTGTGTATATTATTGGTTTCAGCCAGAGTTTTATCAGAGGCACAATAAATACAGGTATATGTGTGCAAAAGTTTAGTTCTTACCTATGACCGTAAATACTACAGTATTTCTCCAAAAAGGAATTTTGTTGGGATATCAGAAAGTGGGTAAGCGCAAGCGAATATAATCCTAGTCCCATATAACTTGGTAAGAAGACTGACAAAGGTGACTCTTCATTTATCTCGGTGTTACACATGTCCCTTGGAAACACGATAGTTGTCACAGGACTGTTTTCACTCTTTTTGATGACCAATGCTAAATTTAGAAATTTAGAAAATGAAAATGGGCATTAAATAATATCTGGCCTCCTTTCTTGACTATGAATCCTGCCATTCTGTGTGCGCGCACGGTTTAGAAATGTTGAAATAAAGATAAAAAAAAGAGATGAAATGAATTGTTATATTCAAAACATATTTACTTTATCCCGATATTGAAATATAAATATCGATACATACGACAATCAGCTAACTGATGTCTCATCTCTCTCCAAGCTGCCAACAATCTATTTACGTCCGAGGTCAACTGATCCCTTTCCGTTTCTACAATATCAATCATTATTAAATATCATGAGTTAAAATAAATAAGCGAAAATAATCAACACAGGTTCAAATGACTATCTAAAGTTTAATGTACTTTTTCCATTCGCGATTTTCCCTCCAAAGATTTAAACATAAGTTTTGACCCAATCATTTTGGGAAGACACATTCATATTTCGGGTATTGAATAAATCGAGTATCTAAGTGACTGATGTACCTGCTGGTATCGATTTAACAAAGGAAGAAAATCCTGTGGTGTCCAAATATTCTTTGGTTTCTTTCCGATTAAATCGATTCAGAAGATTTCGCTGAAGATTGAATATATGCGGAAGAAACCGGACGCCATGCAAAGAATGCATCTAAAAACATTTCAGAAAGAACATATTTCATTTTCAATTTATTCGCGCAGTCGAATTTGACTATGAAAGGGATTACTTTAAAAATATACACTACTTGAATTACAATGATTTCTCATTTCAAAAACTTTTGAAATTATTATACTTACGCAATTGAAATATTCTTCGAGCAATAAGCACTTTCTTTGTCTGATGTTTTCTTTTGCAGCCATTGTTTGGAAACTGAGTTTGAAACTTTGAACAGTGATCTGTTTTCTGTACTTCCACAATCTGCCCGTTTTGTGAAGTTTGTCAATTCCAACATTTCTCTCTTTTTCAGTGCTTTCGTCAAAAACTGCTATAAATGTATTGACGATGTTCATAAATTACGTTATTGGATCATATTGCATTTAATGTGAGTTATTCAATTTCTTACTGCTTTCATTTATATTTACTGAAGTAAGAGAATAAATCGTTACCTTTATGTCCTTTCTTCATTTCAGTCTTTATATCTCTTAGCACTTGGTCTTGGATCTACAAGCCAAATATGATTTGATTAAAATCTACCACTTTCAGAAAACCTTCAATTTTATGAAAAAGTAACCTTCGACTTAATCGGATATAATCCAGCTTTGTTACGCAACACCAGTTGATCTTCATGGTTTATTAGAATGCTGTCTGACGTGTTCCATACCAATTGCTAGATAGTTTTTTACATACTGACTTTGATTATGAATTACTCAGTTTACCTGATCAATCTCAGAAATCTCATATAGTGTACAAAAAATGAAAATACAACCAACACGAATCCCTGGAAACACCAAAGGTGAGATTAGGTGTCGAGGAGAAGCAGCCATCTCTGTTGACCGCTCATACCTACCGACAACCCTATATTTGATCAGGTAAACGGAGTAATTCATAGTTAATATGTAATGAAAGGCCTAATAATTGGTAACAATGTAAATGTGTTTAGATCTTTTCAGTGCGAGTTTCTAGACTTTGTGTAAGCAAATGTACTTGTGACGACTATATAACGGTATTAGAAAATTTTAGCCCAATAGTAAACTGGAGGTGTATTTGAAAAGAAAAGTTTGAATATATTTGAACAGGATTGTTTGTTTGTTTGTTTTACGTCCCGTTGAGATTTTTTCACTCATATTGAGACGTCACCAGCTTTAGGTGAAGTACCACAGACTTAGACCTATGCTTAGCGCCCAGGGCCGTATAGTGAGGGTTCTTTAACGTTCCAACGCCTGCCATGACAAGGGACCTCCGATTTTAAGGTCATATCCGAAAGACCCGTGATTCTCACTTCTAAATGCCATGCGTGTGGGCAAAGGAGCAATCACTACCTATTTTTCGTCTTAGGTTTGACGCGGCCATGACACGAGCGGGGCTCGAACTTACGACCTCTGTTACGAAGCAAACGCTCTAACCACTGAGCTACCTCGCCAGGTATATTTGAATAGGAACTATCGGTGTTAACTACGATATTTTCAAATAGGATAACATTTTGATACAGTCTATTAAACAATCTTTATTCCATGTATAGTTTAATATGAATTTAACAAAGAAATTAATAATTGTATTTTGTACATTCTTAATCGACAGAAACAGGGATTAGATTTGAACTGTTGAAGAAGCAGCATTTCAAGCTAATTTCCTAGATTATAAATCTACCAGTACATTTCAATGTAAATGATTGTATGTCAATCGAAATCTAACGAGTATATTTATAACTGATGCAGAGAATGACTTGCGTAGCGTAGTACAAAACTAGGATGATTAATAAAGAAATTTTGAAGATTTTAACCATCAAACCTTTGATATTCAATCATTTATTACCTCCCTATTACAGTTTTGAAATTTCAAATGATATCATTGAAACTTTCAGAATCCATACCAATACGACTGGATTTAATACATGATTTTGAAAATCATGTTCCCAATTCCGTCGTTCTTTGTTGCTTCCCAGACGCGAGTTTCCTCTATACGTTTCTATAAAGCAAATACAACACAAATAACAACACTATAAGTTTGTCAATGAAGAATAAATCCATATTTGTTCATTCCTGTGTACTTACGGATAAATGAAGCCAGCATACTGTGATTCAAACGATGTAGTAGGGTCATCATATCATCGAAATTTAAATCCAGTGCCCTTTGGATTCTTTTCAAATCATTTTGAACGTGTTTCAAAAGGAACTCGTGAAATGGCTCCGAGTATGTTTTGCACATACCTTTTATTATCTGCAAAATAAAGTTTCAAAACCGGAAATGCTTTTGAAATACAGCATTAGTGTGTCTTATTTTGATATTCATGTTAAAGAGAACAGTCTCTAAAGGGTTGGGGTAAATCGTAGTTTACGAATAGGTGGCCCAATCAATTCTTTATTACCACTGGGTCAAACTGCAATACAGCCCTGCATTAATTCATTGAGATAATTAAATTGCCAATTGTATTTTTTTATATTCAAGATACACTTTTGAGAACTCTGCTACAAGCATTAAACCGCATTATCGCCATCTATGCTCAAATGTAGATACACTAAACCCAAGTATCTATAAATGTATGCGTCTATAATCTGACAAAGTGGACAACGTGTAGTCAGTATTGTCCCTGTTGCTTCGATACCTTACCAAATACTAGACCTGTTCTGACGAAATTTACTGAGGGTAATTTTCATTAATCTGAAAATGCTGCTGTTATCGACGGTCTAATAAAACACATGTACCCACTGACAATTTTGATAACGCTAATGAGCGTTAAGTTTGGCAGCATTAATGGAAAACACCCCAAGTCTTGTACCTGAGGTGAGTAAATTTGTAAATAGCTGCATGCATGATCTTATCCATGAGTAATACATGCTGTTTTATCTTACTTATATCGAAAGCACTCCGCGTTAGAAATATATCTTTAAATGCATGTAAATACATGAATGTAAATAACTGAAAACATCCGATAATAGCAAGCTTTGAATAAATTAATCGACCCGTATGTACATCAAAGAATTGTATTTAGCCCTTACTGGTACGTTGCTGTCTTTTGTACAAGCAAGTAGCATGGTTGCATGCAAGTAGAATCTCAGAATTGCACATGATGTGCTCGTAAGGTTTCGCACAGCAGATGCCTGGTTGTCTACTTGCAGTGCCTCTCCTAACGAATGGCCTTTGTCAAGAGCTTGAATATCCCTGTAGAGTTAAATGACAAAAATAATTCTGAATCATTTTCAATATTGCTATTGACTATATTGATGTATTTTTCAAATATCGTTAAATTTGTTTCCATATCCTAGTATCCTAGAAATTATTGACTGATTACTTTTCTGAGAGTTTAGTATTTCCTTTAGCAATGTTATGCGATACGCCTCCAATAACTGCACCACAGCCAGGAATGGGACAGTTTGAAGTCACCCATGGTCGCCCACACTAAAATAAAACATTTAAACCTAAGAAATACGTTAGACTTAAATGTTTGAACTGGTATTAACGTCAAATAGAATTCAACAGAGCTTCCAAACTTAGTGCACTGTGAATTATTACTTACAGAAATGATTATCAAATTTGCGTCACATTCCATCAACATTTAAAAGCGTAAAAATAAGATAATACCGAGCATAGGAACAGTATCGCCCGTATCAATAAATATTATTTAAACAGAACAGTTACCTCTGTAATTACATACGGGTGGTTGTTCGGGCACACTGAAATTGTGAATACAAGTTGAAGAAAAATAAAATTTATCCTCGTTTCGAATGTTTCACCAATAGCCCATTTTTGAGTTACCGTATTCCGGCGGTATTCTAACATTTACTTTGTAATTGAGTCACAATAACTTTGTAAACTTGAAGGGCGCATCACTTCTGGTAAAATTGTTTTGTTAGAACGAGTTCGTCTGCTGCAAAAGTTCTATCGTGTTGTGGAAGGATGTACGTCAGATACGAGGTAGAAGGGCGATGTGGGTTTATGGCTGAAGTGATGTTTTTTCCATTTCTTACATCTAAACAGACTATACTCTGCAAAAAATGGCTTGAAGTGTTAAGGCGCTGTGACTACAATCGTTCAAGTCACGACAGATTATGTTCCATACAGATTGCGAACCAATACCACATCATCTTTACCCCAAGCTTTTTCGGTATATCAACTACAAATCTTTGCAGGGAATCCGGGAAGCATCATCTATCTAGTAAAGATTAATCAATCACCGGTATGATGACGTCATCGAAGTGGGAGATTCCTTGATACACTTAAATTCAATTCTGCTGCATAATCTTAATATGTTATCTTTTCTATAAAAGTGAAAACCGCTTTAATTCTGGTACTTCAAAACTTCCGAAATTCATGTTGAAAACAGGATGTTAATATGTCCGCATCGAGTACGGAGTAAATATTAGAATCATGCTGGAATACGGTAACTCGAAAATGGACTATTAAGTGAAAAAAAGTATGCATGATATAAGTTTAAAATAAATATACTTGTTTGGTCGCATGATATGTTTTTATCACTAGAAAGAAAACCAAGAAGTCCAAGGAACACATTACTCACCTCAGACCCGTTATCGTTCAGCTTTTATGATTTTAAAAGATTTTTCAGTTTTTATTTCCAAGAAAAAAATTGACCCATATCTTGATCCAAAACTTCACGACATAATCGGACTTGAATTCACACAACGTGATGATGATTCAATACCAATATGGCGTCGTTATTTTAGAGAAGAGCACTGTTTAAAAGGTGTCTTTCTGTTTGTTATTTTCACTTGTTCTTATTACATGCATAATGTAAAATTTGAACAACCCTGCTCTAGGGTTAATAATGTGAAGAAAAGTTTCAATCGAGATTAAACTTAGGAAATCATTATATGATTTAGTATGGCTCTTCTACTCCTGAAAGGAATTTGCTTTAATATTTTCCTGTATATTTAAATGTGAAACTTTGATTCCCTATTGTGGTTTTAGACTACCAGTAGGGCCTCTGAATTGGACAAACTTGAATTTGAACATCCCAAGAAATTTGCATATTAACATGACAAATAATCACCTTCTGGTATTAAGATGAAAATTTTCTAAGATATTCCCTAGCTAATCCTATGTAAAACTTTAATCCCCTTTTGTGATCCACCTACTCCAAAATTTTAACAAACATGAATCTGCACTACCTGAGGATGATTACATTCCAAGAAAACTAATCGTGCCCCCCCCCCCCCCCCTATTCCCAGGATGAAATTTTGACCTCGAATTGTGGCTCCATCGTACCCCCTGTGGATCATAGTTTGAATAGAATTGAATCTACATCATGCCAGAATGCTTTCATGTATTTTTTTACTTTTTGACTCAATGGTTCTTGAGAAGATTGCCCCACCCTATTCTTGCATTTTCTTGATGACCTCCTTTTTAAGAGGGCATGGTCCGTTATGTGAACAATTCAAACCCCTGAAATTTACGGATGGATGCCAGACAAAAAGTTATCAGAAAAGCTCACTTGAGCTTTTGGCTCAGTTGAACTAAAAATAAAAGAAAAGTGTTCAAATGATTCTCAACGTAAAAGGCAATTGTTGAAGATAATTTCTTGACTTACTGTACATCTGTGCACTCATACCATCATACATAATCTGTCGTAACTCAGACAAAGTTACGTTTTCTGGCATCGTTGGGAGATACTCCTGAAATTTAAATTATTTACTGATCATTGTTATTTTCACCTGTGGATTGATTGGTTGTTTTACGTGCCGTCGAGATTTTTTCACTCATATTGAGACGTCACCAGCTATAGGTGAAATACCAAAATTTAGACCTATGCTTAGTGTTCAAGGCCGTAGCAGTGAGATTCGTTTACGTGCCAACGCTTGCTATGACACGGGACCTCCGTTTTTAAGGTCATATCCGATAGACCCGTGATTCTCACTTCTATCACTACCTATGTTTACGTCTTATGTTTGGCGCGGCCATGGCACGAGCGGGGCTCGAATTCACGACCTCCCGGTTACGAAGCAAGTGCTCTAACCACAGAGTTACCGCGACCAGTATCTTCATTTCCTCATAAAACAAATGTAAACATGATATTTTGAATTTGAAGAACATGAACTAAAGGTGTTGAAAACGGTGAAGATCACGAGAGTCTTCAACAAATCACTATCTATCAAAATTCAAATATATTTCAAATCCATGCCATCATTCACCGAGTCATTTCGATTATTAAAGTTTTTATGCAATATATACGGAAATTCATTACATTATTTAATTTTCTTCAAGAGATTCCACTCTGTAGAGCCATTTATTATAAAACGTACAATTTCGTCTTCGAAATGAATACCACAATAGTAAATTGCATTTCTTTCAAGTAAAGCCAATATTATAAATATTGCCAACAGTTTGTTTTATGTCCCTTTTAAGAATAGCATAGTCATATAATGATGTCAATTTTAAAACCAATCTTGAAAGATAGGCTAAAAGTCACAAGTAGAAATAGCTCTATGAAAACCGAAAATGTGTATTTCTATTTTCCTTTCGACAACAATATTTATTTCTTGATATAAGCTCCATAATTTCATGTTCATGGTGTTAATAAAATGACACCATTGCTCTGAGGTTCAATAAATGTTTAATTCATATTTCTAACCCTACCTACCGGCAATGGCTGACGGCAACGGAAGATACGGACGAATGGTTCACAAATACCAGTATTCTCAGGAGCAGCATGATACAATATGAATAGATGCATCAGTAACGACTTCAGCTCCTGGCTTTCAATGCTTTCGTTAGCAGAAAAATCAAGAACATCCCAGGAATGGTTGTTTACCAACCCGATATACAAATCCTGAAAAACGATATTTTATTCAACAACTGGATTGATTGGTGTTTTTGTAACGTTCCGTCGAGAATTTTTCATTCATTTTGAGACGACACCAGTTGTAGGTAAAGTACCACAAATTTAGACCAATGCTTAGCGCTCAGGGCCGTAGCAGTGAAAGTTCCTTAACGTGTCAGCACATGCCGCGACACGGGTCATCCGTTTTAAGGTCACATCCAAAAGACCCGTGATTCTCATTTCTAAATGCGTTTTGCGAAGAGTAATCACTACCTATGTTTACGTCGTAGGTATGACGCGGCCATGGCACGAGCGGGGCTTCAAGAACTGGAGTTGAATATGCAGTATTATGACTTGCTTTTAATCTATACAAAACTTGAATACCAAAAAAAAAAATCACATTCCTTAGAATGTGGTATATTGCTGAAAGAGATGAAACTGTGGTTGAATGTGCAATATCTACGACATTTGAAAACTGAATACAACGAATAGAGATAATTCTCATTAATGCTATGACAAAATATTGAAAGCAAGGCCACACTGTCCACCGGAAACACAGAGGTGGGACCTGGTGCCTAAGAGGTGTAAACACAACCGCCGTAAGCCTTATTTCTTCAGCTTCATCACGTAAATGGAGTAATCCATAGTCAAAATCAGTATGTAACTGTATGGAAAACACCTGACAGAATTCAAGCTTATGACAGATTGTATTTGCAAATTAGATAATTATAACGACCATAGAGATCGGTTGCATTAACTCAGTAATCACTTCGTAACGGGAGGTCGTGAATTCGAACCTCGCTCGTGCCAAGACCGCATAAAACCCAATACGTAAACATAGGTAATGACTGCTCCTTAACCAAACCTCGATATTTAAAAGTGATAGTCACTGGTCTTTCAAATATGACCTTAAAAACGGAAGTCCTATGTCGCAGGCATTGGGACGTTTAAGAATTATCACTGCTTCGGATCTGCGTGCTAAACATAGATCTAAATTTGTGGTATTTTACCTGCAGCTGGCGACGTCTCAATATGAATGACCCATTCTCGAAGGAACGTAAAACAAAGAAATAAAGAAACAAATACATGACAATAGATTTTGTAAAATAATGACTTTAAATGATACTTTTGAAACTCCTAAAGCATCAGATTATCTGTTAGTAGGCTGCCCTAGTTTGCACATTGATCATACACAGAACATGCTCTCTCGAATCAAAGCAGTTGAAGGACATTATATACTGGTGATATATTACTTCATAAATATGGGAAAGTTGAAGAAGCTGAAAGTTCAGTTGTTAGTTTGGCGTTAAGGTCTTCAATAAAACATTCAAATATGTCGTGTATTAATGGGGTATATAGAATCGACATGTGGATGAAAGTTAATATTGTTTATACATAAAACGTCGTAAATGTATCTAACTGTCGAGTTGACGGCCACAGCAAGATACTTTTTGATTTTCATGTAAAGGTTTTTGAATAAATTATGCCTCATAAGAATACAAATACAGGCCAGCTAAAAAAGGAGCATTGTTTGTGCTCATGGAAATTCCGACAGACTGTTGGAAGACCTGACCAACAACAAATACGTTTCATCATCAATATCCACTCATCTGACATATCATTATTCCGTTACTATACCTTAATCTGTGGAGGAAAAACAGAAGTACTTGTAATCTCGTTAACCAATCTTTTGATAATCTAAAAAAAAAAGATTATCCATGTAATTATTTAAAATATTTTTAAAATTTATAATCCCACTACTATTGAGAAAATTATTACAAGATCAACAACATGTCTTAACATAGTTATAGTGTAAACTTACCGCATCATATAACCGATTGTTTTCCCGATTGATGTAGGTGAACGTCACTAATCGATGCAGTGCCAATCCACAGTTCAACAAGTTTTCTGTCTTGGTACTCTATTAAGTGTTTATTACAATATATATCTATATTACTACCATTTCAATAATATATTTAAATAACTTGTTTGTAGTCAATAAAACCACATACACACAAATTATGAACAGACAACATACTAATACCGTATCTGTTGCCTCTAAACAGAAAATATCAATTATATATACTTGCACGAAGATCAGCGTTATTGTATTTCGGCATATGGACAAAAACAACATAACACAAGCGCTAATGACCTTCTAATATACATTTAGTATTTTTTATATTTTGAACATGCTATACTATTTTCTCCATTTTTATCCATTAAAACGTTTTGACAAATCACAAATAAAACGAATGAATTACGAGTCGGGTCGATATATATATATATATATATATATATATATATATATATATATATACTAGTGAACGACATTTACGATTTAACCGTAATTTTTTTCAATTATTCCATTTAGTTGGTTTGTTTTGTTGTATATTGTTTAACTTCTCCCTCAAGAATTGTCATTCATCGTGACACACCTGCTATAACCTCGGGTTTTGCGATCGCATCCGAAGGACTACTTATTTAATTGCGATAAGCAAGGGGTACTGAGGACCTATTCTAATCCGGATCCTCAATGGCGTATCGACAAAATGATAGTATCTTCTATCTGCAGTAAGTTATTTGCATTCGAGATCACGTAGAATACTATTCAACATTACTCAGTAGTTCCATATGTCAGCAGAGAGGTGACTAGACCATTTCCGTCAAACTTACACAAACTTATAGGCTAGTTATGAATAGCATGCAGCTTCTGATATCGAACGCTTTTCCGGCCAGAGAGGTACAGGTCTGCAACTAGACCGAGAATCGGACTAGTTGCAGAACTGTAGCTCTCTGAGAAAATCAGGAATACAGTTCTTCTATTCTACTTACTCATAAGTTTAGTGTAACTCGCCTCACGTCCGGTGAGTAACACAAAAACATCAATTGTATTTTATTTTTTTCTCACAAATTAAGTATCACACGGTAAAAATAAACTAATCTCAGTATCAATCTAGTGCACGAGGGTGGCCATGTGTATCGTTGACAAACACAATGTTATATGAAAAAGGTGAAGATTTTTAAAATTTGTTTTATATACATAATACAAATTTGAGAGTAGGGTAAACAGGGACCAACCACAAAATGGAAATATCAGAGGTAGGATCAGGTGGATAATAGACGTAAGCATCCAATTTTAAATTTGAAAGTGCGAAATTATCATGTCCACGTCCAAATAATGTATAAACATCAAAAGTTTCTCTTTGAACTTCTTACCTGAATTGTCTGGAAGTATCGAGGCGCATCTTGTGCTACAGACATTATTCGGCTTTCGAGATCAAATTTGAATTTTTGGTATGTTGTTCCTACCGCAATATATCGGTCTGGGCATTTTGTACTCTAGGATAGTAAGCATGCAAGTGACACAAATGTACATATGGAATGGAATTTTAAAAAATCAACATAATTAAATCTTTCGGTTGAATCTTAATCAAGCATCCTGATTTCTTATATAACATGATAAAACTACGGGTTGGCATTCTCTTACATTTGTAAGTTTAAATATCAATTGTTGTAGTAAACTGAAATTTAAATAGAAAGTTTCGAAATTGTTCCAATATGGTCAAGAACAAAACAATCATATTTACAATGTCTCGCTAGGAATTTTGTCACACTGTATAGGAAAAAGTTTAGTGTTAATTTAATTTTGGCATTATTAACGAGGGCGTTAAGATCGCTAAAATGGAATTTATTCCATATCAGAGGTATTAGTTATCTTTCTTGGAATTATAAAGTCAATAGAATTAGGTATCACTAAACACACACACACACACACACACACACACACACACACACACACACACACACACACACATATATATATATATATATATATATATGTATATATATATATATATATATATATATATATATAATTATGGAAAGATCGTTAAATGTGTGGGTTTTTTTTGTTTTTATTTAGCCCTATGCAAAATTTTAAACCTCCTATTGAATCACAAAGACAAAGTCACTGTGTGACCAAACGTTAATCTACATCACATATGGGATGCTCACACATCACATTGACATATTGAATCTCGGTGCCTCTTGATAGGAAGACTTTACGTCCATCTTTCACATTCTGTACAGAGCTTCATATTCACCACATTTTACATCTAACCACATTTCCACTTTAACAGTAGGCCAAAATAAACAATGCAACCTTTTTAACTTATCATATCAATATTACTTGGGCACAAAACCTATGTATTCAAATCTTGATGAAAGCAAGAAACCGTAAACATGCGAGTCATCTGGAAGGAATTTTAAAGATATATACAGTAACGAAAATAAACACACTAGTGGCAATATTTGTGCTGGTTATTATTTAAATTAAAAGTTTTAAGAAGTATTACAAAGAATAAAGCATTTAAAATTTTATAAAAATATCCCCCTAAACTTCAACATGAAAATTGAATTTAATTACAGGTTACCTGATCAAGCCCTATTCCAAGCCATGAGACATCAATGGTGGCATCCTGACGGGAACCTTCGTTCAATATCTGATACAATACTGTCTCACCGTATGCTTTCGATATTGTCTTAATGAAAAATGACCTGTTGAGAATATACATATATTTTGAAACACAAAGCAAATAAAAGTTGTACACAGGATAACTATCACACACACACACACACACACACACACACACACACACACACACACACACACGCTATATATATATATATATATATATATATATATATATATATGAGATTTCTATGTACTTACTTTAAGTTGACAGTACCAATTGATTCAACACAGAGGCTGTTTATTTGATTTAGCAATCTTTGGATACTTTCAACTTCAGTTTTCGAGTAGCACTGTGTTTGCTGTACGAAATAGCCATAGAGACATTTTGCAGCAACTGAAAATGCAAACCGTATTTTTGCAACACAGTACAAAACCCCATATGTCATCTTTTCTTCCGAAAGGTCATTCGTATTTTGCAAAAAGTTCCGAGCACTATCTGGATTCACAGCAATTCCATAATCCTCTTTCAGAGAGTGGTATTCTAAGGTATCCTATGGAAAAGATTACAAATCAAAACAGGAGTCACAATGGTATGAATATTGACTTCGTTTTAAAAATATTTCGGTCTTTATATACAGTATCGAGCTTTCTAATGAAGCAGACATCTGTAACACAGACATTGATAATGGAAAGATTATTGTGTGTTCTTCTGTTAGTTACATTTACTATTTAGAGCGACAGCCCATGCTGATCTACAAAGGACTAGATTAACTAATTTGGCCCAAAATCTAACCACGCTAGTAACATAATTGTTTGCATAGTCTTGGTTTTGAATAGATATAGAATAGAAAACTAATCATGATTTCACTTTTGAATTACCAGTTTGTATGAAATTCAAGAATATGAATTATCCACCCGTTATCTAAAATTGCAAATATATATTACAATTTAGCAAGAATCTTTTGCAGTTAACTTCAGAAAGTATTAGCCATATATATCTAGCACGATTTGCCTGGCTCATGTTCATCATAACATCTTAATGTAGCAGTTTTCACCAACGAATATGACCCAGAATGTCAACCATTGTGACAATTTTCACAGAAATCCAAAATGCTAATCAACTTTGTTTACATCATATTCAAGAAGTGGAATCAGTGCTGATAACACGTTTAAAATAATTAAAAGATCGAGCAGTAAACTTCAAACATCTTTAGAATTTTATACAACCACAATTCTAACATAAAAGTGTAATTGAATTTGTTCTTACTACTCAATTAGTTTTCCTATACTGACATTCTGTGTTTTAAACTGCTAGCTGTACATTTTAATTCCTATCCACACTATAGACATACATACTGTAGACATAGCGCGTAATTCTATTGAATTTAATTAAATACCTCAATGCAGTGCACTAACATAACACACAAGTCAATCACAGACTGCTGCTGTCCCCTTGACGAGAAATACCGTCTGTGGTCATTCAGGTACCTTTCTACGTATTTTCCAACCGACTCATCTCTGAAAGTACATCAACATATCATTCCCGTTGACGATTCATAGACCTCGAATGCCTTTTGAGTGAATACTCTACATTTGCTCTCTTTATAACCTTCCTAGTGCTATATTTTATCTAAATTTGCCTGATCCTAACACAGAAGGCATAATCCAAGGCCCCTCTTCATTATATATATATTATACATGCATACATACATACACACACACACACACACACACACATATATATATATATATATATATATATATGTGTGTGTGTGTGTGTGTGTGTGTGTGTGTGTGTGTGTGTGTGTGTGTGTCTGTATGTGTTCTGCCAAACATTTGTGGGAAGTTTGAAAGTTAAAGTCTGGTTAATCATCAAAAAGATCTATGTGTCTATAGCTCTATCTGTCCTAGAGTCGTGATTTTCTTTCAAAATGTGTCTTTTTTGCAAGAATTCCACCGCAATATGATATGTCCTATTATGTAATAGAATATTTGCAAACGACAGTGTTGATTAATGCTGCATGGCCCAGCTTTTTTTAGTCCTCTGTGCTTTAGAAATCCTACAGAATCAACTAAATAGTACTCTATCACACGGAGGCGTAATTGATTGATTGATTGATTATATATTGTTTAACGTCCCATTCGAGAGACGTTTGGAGGTGCATAAAAGCGGAGGTGTAATTAGAAGGAATTTAATATCTTTTAGTAAGTAACAAAATAAATGATGAACCCGATCTCAGACACGTGGCCATTCATTTCACTACATAAACATTTATCTCTTTTTAAAATCAATTTTCCTGGACTTGTACATCTTTAACAAACTGCAACAAAAATCAATGCATGCTTAATGTCTAAATATTAGACATAACAAATAACGTTTACCTAGATCTTAGAAGGAGCTGTAGAATGAATGAACGTGCAACAGGGGACTCATCTTTACTGTCCAATAAAAGGCTGGATTTTGTTTTCAGGTGTACTGTAAGGGAAGGATTTTCTTGCTCTATCACATACTCCATCAAAGTAGACACAGCTTCCTCAGAAGGCGGTGTACCGTCCCCAAAGCTGAGCGAAGAGACAGTTTCCAAGAAATAGCTATTGCAAAGATTTCTTAGAACCTCCTTTTCACCCCTGTCAAGGAAAAAATATACAATTTGAACTAAACATTCTTGGGTCAAATGATTATCTTAGTTATGTTGCTCTTATGCAGATCTGACTAGTACAAGGTATAACAACATATTTACTACCCAACCAACACTTACGTATTACTCAACTGTTGGACAACTAAAGCCAGAGTCTTTATATAAAATTTTGGAAGTTGCATATCTTGATAAATTTTATCCTTCATTAAACACCACTCAGATTCTACGCAGAAGTACTCTCAAGTTAATATTAAAAAGATGCTGAAGTTCCTCATTTCTCACTGACAATATTAAAGTAGTATTTATGAAATACAAATATTACAACTCCATGAATAATACCTTTGAAGAGATGCTCCAATATTTTCACAAACATCTTGAATGCAGGTTTTTAAATTTTGCAACGTCTTCTGACTCTTCATATCGACTCTGTTTCCGACTTTATTCCAGATCTGCAATACGAAGGATAGAACGTTGATTAAGAAGAACTGTATATTTCACATTACAATCTCCTTCTTACTCATTATCCATCTTGTTTTCTCCATGTGTTCGGTATTGTGTGACAAAACAAATTACAATGTTAAACGATAGGGAAGGTCACAAACTGTGGATGGATATTATGAAAAACTTGGACCTTATGCATATTTGATAACGAATTGCATCAATTACATAAAATATGCTTCAAATATGAAGCGCAAGCCGAACTGTTAGACGATGGAATGAAAGACAATGATACATTTTCGACAAAAATGTCTGAAGGAAATCTCGATTACCATAGACCAAAGAGGCATCTCGAATAAATATCTCCTAGTCCAGTTCATAGTTAGAAAAGAGAGAAGCTATAAATGTTAAGTAAAAGTGATAGATACAAAATATTTCATAATTACATAGCATTCTATATAAATGATATTATCATGTTTCACCCTATTCCTCTTTTTTCGTACTAAATGTGGCTCCGGATTCATATTCATATTACACCTGTGCTTTGCTTTCATTGTGCTATTGTAATCCCTCATACATCGCTATTGCAGTGCCTTGATATTCCGTTAGAGTTCTTTCTTAACTCCCATACACAAAATCCATATTGTCTTATTACCTCTCTTACTTCACAAAACAAGTACACAAATAATGTGGACCAGAAATGGTAATTAATTGATTGATTGTTTGTTGTTTTCTGCCACACTCAACAATTTTTCAGTTATCTGGTGGCGTCCAGTTTTTGTAGGTGGAGGAGAGACCCAGATACAGTGTACCCGGGAAGAGACCACCGACCTTCCGAAAGTAAACTGGCAAACTTTCTCACAGCGAGAGCGAGATTAGAACCCTCGCCGACTAGAGGTGAGAGGCCTTGTGATTTTGAGCGCAATGCTCTAACCACTCGGCCACGGAGGCCCCTCCAGAAATAGTAAAATGAATGCAATTTATATTTACACCATAGAGTACAAAAACAAATGTCCCTCGAAAAAAGAAACACCAACACAATTTAAAAAAGGCTGTACCCAACGCATACGGGGTGAGAAAATGTGGCTACATTTCATACAAATACAACATTTATGATTATCATAAAAACGAGAACAAGGACTTACTTTTCGCAAGTGCACTCTAGCGGCTATTTCTGACGGAAGAACAGTCTCATAAAATTCGCAAACAATAAGAATTTTTTCCCATTTCCATCTGGAATTATGAATTGATACACTGTGATATGCTGATGTAAAGTGAAAAGAGTAAAAGGAATTTCATCATATGTAATACAATATTGTTTAAATTGAAACAGTAGAAAAATATCATATCTTTTAATCGTTTTTTAAAGAACCAATAATCATACCGGGCCTCTCTGATATTATGTAGACCCCTTTCTCCTAATGATGCCACAGTTTGGAAATCGTGAAAACTTTTTGATATAGCATATCTGCATTTCTTTGTTAAGGTGATCCAAGCTGACATATGTTTCTCATTTTGAAATCGTTCTTCCAAAAACGTTAGCAGTACCAGGAGAACTACGGAGTCTGATATCTGAAAAAGAAAAGTTCCATAGCTACAACGACTGATAACACCCCCACTCACCTCCTTCTAAGGAGTAACTGACATATTTCATGTAGCACTGAATCACGTCCTCTGACTGAGCATATAAACTTTTATTTACATGTTATCTTTTTCATCCTTTTTACCTTGATGATTCCTGTAACCCAGAGAAAGTTGAAGATCTTCTCAGTTATTGGCATTTGTACGATAAACCATGTAATCGAGTTATAATTTCGTGATTGACGATTTTTGTCATGATTTTGTTCATTTGGTAGTTTATAGAATTTTATTTTATGTAATGATATTATTATATACAAATGCTGACCAATGTGTTTTATCGTACCAACGCAACAGTGACTTGGGTTTTTTTGTTTTACGTCCCACCGAGAATTTTCACCCCTATTGAGACGTCACCAGTTATAAATGAGGTACCGCAAATTTAGATCGATCCTTAGCGCTAAGGGCTGTAACAGGGAGGGTTTATTAATGTACCAACACATGCCACTACACCGGACCTTCGTTGTAAAGGTCATATTCGAAAGACTCGTGATATTCTATTCTAAATGGCGAGTTCTTAACCAAAGAGGAATCACGACGTATATTTGCGTCGTACATACGGCCATAGAACAAACAGGGAATGAACTCATGGACTCCTAGTTACGAAGAGAACACTCTACCATTGAGCTAACGCGAACAATCCGTGACTAGGGACCTCCGTTATCAGGGTCGTATCCGAAAGCCAACACTTGAAGGAGAAGAGGCCACTACTTATGTTGAACGTCTTAGGTTTGACGCGGCATATGATAGAGAATCAAACTCAGGTCTCAATATTGCAAAGTGAACGCACTATACAGATACGAATCTGAAATAACCAATTGTGATAACGTAAAAGTTGTAGGGGACTCCTTTGAAGTTAATGAAGTTCGAACAGGACTATGAACTTTTTTACATGACGAATCTAAGGTAATAACGTTATGTAGATTTGTTATTGCAAAACTAACGAGCCTGTCGTATTTTCTAAGTTGAAGAATTAAATATTTCTAATATTAATTTCTTTTTGTTTTAGCAATGTTTATATAACATGGAAAACACCCAACTTAATACAATATAAAACAGTTGTAAGTGTGACACGTTGATATTAAGACGATTCTGAAAGAGTTCATATAAATATCGGTTGACCTAGCATTGCGTTTGAATCACCACCATGTCACACTATTACGTCATAGACAACGTATGTATCAAGGTTGAGTATGTGTCTCCATTGAATAATTATAACTCAAACATGTACTATCGAACAGAAAGATTAATTGATTGATTATTTATTGCTTTCCACCACATTCAACAATTTTTCAGTTATCTGGTGGCGTCCAGTTTTTGTTGGTGGAGGAGAGACCCAGATACAATGTACCTGAGAAGAGACCACCGACCTTCCGCAAGTAAACTGGCATAACGCCGCGGCCGAGATTCGAACACGCGCCGACAGAGGTGAGAGACTTTGTGATTTTGAGCCCGATGCTCTAACCACTCGGCCACGGAGGCCCCTCGAACAGAAAGAAACAGCATTCACATTGCCCAAAAAAATATATCATTTTTCACTTAATTAATTTTCTTTACCATTTCATTTGAATCACTTTGTTGAATCACTTGTAGGGCCTTTTCCACAATGCTTGATTCTGCTTGGATCAGTCTGTTGATTATTGCCATTCTGTGCTCCAATGCATTGTAAACGTAGTGAATGTTAATCAGACAACGCAAAATATTGTTGCTGACATCCCAAATGTCGTTCATCTTGTTGATAGCAGTCATGAATAACTGTAAATGTAATAAAGTTATTTCATCTATACGTTTTTATTTAAAAAGGGGGATTTAATAACTGAACGAACAGGACAGGGAAGACATTAATTTTCTATCTTCATCATGAACCGATCGCAGATCTTTAAACTATTGCTACGTTTACGATCACTTTGATGTGCACGTTCACGAGCCTTTCACGAAACCTGCCGTAGTCGTAGCACTTACAATTTATGTCTGACTTTCTGGAACTCTTCTCGCTGTGGAGATAGATTTAAAATTAACCTTACTGTGGACAGAAATTCAGTCATTATATTTTTATAGTAGCCCAAGACCACTCGTAGAGTTACGATCAATACTGGTGGTAAATTACAAGACGTAACTTTTAGTGAAACGATCGAACGTGCTACGTTCACGTTTAGGTCTATGAACGATTAGTGAAACGGCTGCTAGATAATGGAATAGTAACAAATGACGTTTGCTTTTAAAAAAGAACAAAACTATTTTTATATACGAAACCTATAGAGTTTTGTATAGTTTAACATATATTAATGAAGAAAAAAGGTGCCATTCTAGAGAGTTTGCTAGAACTCGTTGATTAATTGATTGAATGATGTCTTCCGCCACACGCAACAATTTTCTAGTTATCTGGCGACCTCAAGTTTTTATTGGTGGGGGAGAGAACCCAGATACAATGTACCCGAAGAAACCACCGATCTATCGAAAGTAAATTGACAAACTTTCTCACGTATATCGGTGCGAGCGAGAATCGAACTCGCGTCGACTCAAGGTGAGAGGACTTGGAATTTTGAGTACGATGCTCTAACCACTCGGCCACGAAGGCCTCAGAACTAGTTGAAATCAGAAAGGTAAATATAATACAATAAAGCTTACGGAACATTCATCCTCGTTTCTGCAAATAAGTTTCTGGAAAATAAAGTCATGTGTGTAAGACTCTATTATATCTTTCACTGAGGAAGGTGAACAACACGATGTGATGGAACTGGCAAACTGTTCATTTTGTAAAAGTCCCTCTGCTCGTTCCAATAATTTTCCTTTCAAAGAAAGACAAATGCTCAAATTATATACTTTGTACTTACTGTCAATCTCTTTTATTATCCACATGGTATATGTTTGATATGATATGTAATCTCTTTATGTAAATATATGTCACTGACAAAGATGTGTAATGTATTACCATCCTGCACCTCGTCACCGGCATTAACTATTTCTTCAATTTTCTGGAATAAGATCCATGAAAATGGGAAAAGTGGTTGAAACCATTGGGCTTTCCAACCGGATTGTCCAACATTAAATTTAGAAAAATCACTGACATCTTTTACGTGCGACGAAATGTATTTATCGCATCGAAAGACGCCCATCCAGAGTCTAAACTGCCAGGTTTCCTTGGTTAACGGCTTTAAAAAATCCAAATTGTTGTTTGTATCCATAAAGCACAGGAGCACTGTTAGAACTTGAGCAATCTTTTCTTCCATGCATTTGAGCACTGATCGTCTACAAAACATTTATTTGTAAACCTCTTCATAAATTTCCGAACAATAACACGAAAATGATCAGTATATTTATGTCTTACTTGAATGTTCCAGCCCTTTGTACTCTCTCCAGTTCAGCTGCCACCTTTGTTATCTTTATTGGACCCATGGTATTTTCTTTTGAAGACTGAATGCGTATGATGTGATCGCAGACACTCGCCATGAATTCGATGTCTCCTAAAGAACAAGGACTAATTTCATATACCATAATGCTTTGTTTGTATATTGTTTTAAGTATCATTTGATTTTTTTCACAACGTACTATAATAATAACTTCACGACATCGTAAAATACTCACGATTTTGGCCAGCATAAAGTTTTAGACAATTTCATCATTGCATTTTATTATGTATTTGAACCCAAATAAAACATTAAATGAATTAGCAATAATAATAATAATAAAATTATACTTGACACCAATATTGATTTTTTTCTCTTCATGTAGTCATTTATGCATTGAAACTCTAACGTGTTTATTTTTAGACATGGTCATATATGGTTTGTCACTTGAATGTGTACAATAACTTTGAATAGATATCTATACTTCGAATACTCAGAATTACAGTCGATACCTTTTGTTTTGTTGAACATATTCAGCAAAACCTGTACTCTCAGGAGAACTCGAGACATATTTTCATCAGGGTCACTCATTTTGGATATTGCTAAATGCAAACAATTAATCACAAGCTGTTGGAAGTCAAATCTCTCAGGTGTTCTCATGCTATAGTACTCTTGTAAATATTTTGAGAAAGAAAGACGGTGCATCTGTTCATTTTGCTCGTCCATATACTCATCCATTCGAACATCATCCATGTGTAAAGAGAACCATTTTCCTGCCTGATATCACAATACATACGATTAAAGCACTTGCAGGTTCGTGGAATTATCCCATATACATACATACATATATATATATATATATATATATATATATATATATATATATATATATATATATATCTTTTATATATATGCAAGTATTTACAAGAACAATCACAATATTATCGTACAAGCAATGAATTGAACATATGGTATTGTATAAATATGCAAAGGGATTGGTAACAAATTTTTAAAGTTTTACAACTTAGAAAAGCGTCTAGCAAATAATATACCTGGTATTCTGAATATTTTCCTTCATCTGAGTGAAGAACTTGTAAAACAAACACCACAGTGATAGATTTATCTAGTTCATACAAGTCTTGTTCTAGTCTGTATCTACAGCATTCAATTGATTTGGTTGTAGAATGGTCCGCATTGCATTGAATGATAAGGACACCTTTATCATGTGTGGTAGCAAAAGCACTAAATTTAAGAAAAAGAATCGCATTACCATTAATTCGATTTTGTTTATTCAGGCAAACCCATAAACATAAATATGCATGTTACAATGTTCAGAGGTGGAACAATGTGCTGTTCAATATGATTTAATCTAAGGATAGTCCATGTGTGGCATGCAATATATTTCCAAAAACAATGGGATTATTTTAGAGTCATTATTATGGAAATTTGAAGAAGCAATTGTCTGTGTTGTAAAAAGAGGATAGTCTTTAATTTTACGTGAGAAATGGTTGTTTTTAAGTTTTGAAAAGTCATACGTTTTGATGTTGTTGATTTAAAAAAAAAGGTATGTCATTTCAAACATACTAAAAGTTCTTTTGAATTTTCTTAAAGTTATGAAAATATCAAAAACAATTAAAGTCCTGAATATATTTCGAAGACATCATTTCATTGAAATTGAGCATTACATTGAAATTTAAAAAAACAAATGTAGCAGTGTGCAATAATTCATTGCAATATTACCGTATATATAGTAGAATATGAAAGTAATTTCTATTTAAGTTCCTTATAAGCGCTATATTCACACCTGTTTAATGTTCGCTACCTCGATTTTATGTTTGAATTAAAAGAATATTTCAGCCAGTCTTGAATTTGCCCATTGACAAAGAAAGCAAAAATTAAACTACATAAAAAGGAATGAATATTATAGAAAGGTGAAGATAACGAACTGTGAACTCCTTTAAGGAATGCAAGAAAAAAAGATTTGGGCAAACACAGACCCCTGGACATATCAAATATGGGATCAGATGCCTAAAAGGACCTTTTTACTCAATGTCCATCAAATGATTTCACAAAGAATCACGCGATGTTTACACAAAATGTTAGGTGACGATAGTGAAAGATACAGTGAATACAAGATAATTTTGTTGTGGAACTGTGTATCATGAAAAGGCGAAGATAACGAACAGTGATCAATTTCTTGGCTCCTATAAGGAATACAAAACAGGGCAAACAAGGACCTCTGGACACACCACAGGTGGGATCATGTGCCTAGGAGGAATAAGCTTCCTTTGTCGACCGGTCACACCGCGATAAGCCCTTTATCTTGATCACGTAATCCGAGTAATCTGTAGTCAAAATCAGTGTGTAAAGAACAGCCCAAACAACTGATATGAAACACGTTACATAGCATTTGATCCAATCACAGGTTGTACAAGTATTGACAAACCAGATCATTATAACGACTACTGAATTTGAGAAATGCTGACTTTAAACAAGACTATTGAAACCCCTGTGTCATCAACTTTTTTGTAAATAGCTGCTTTGACTTAAAAACTAATCATACGCAGAACAGGGTCTTCCATATCGAATCAGATGAGAGACATAAAAACCATATGGAGCTGATAACGGATTATTGCTACATAAATATGGAAGTTGACGATGGAAAAGCTGCAATCATTTCGTTTGTCATGATATGAAACGTCAGACAGCATTAGATCCATTAACAGTTGATACGTTAGGTTACAAATGCATATATCGTATTCATGGAAATGTTCCCCCTCCTTCCCGTCTATTTTCACTACTTTCGTTGTCAATGACAATGAATGTTAAGACTGGCTGAAAGAGGTTTTTTTCTCCTGTCTCTTTTTTAACACGACTGTGTCTCGACGAATTAAAATGGGGGTGAAACTATCTGTATATGTAGAGAGCGAAAATAACATGGGGTGAAAATAACCCATACACAGTATTTCAAAATAAGATATGATAGATAAATAAAGACAATCCGTAGCTTACTTGAAGTGATTGCAAAATTCTCGCTCCGTTTCAAACGAGCCTAAATGTGACAACATGACAGGAATCTTCAAGTCAGCTTGAATGCCCTCCCTGTCTGCATCTACCAGTAACTTTGAAAAGGTCGTCACCTGCAAATGTATTCTTAGTCCAATCTGTTGTATTAATATATACCAATAATAATCAGTGTTCTGATGTGATCCGATTTTCTGGATCATCACAAAATCCAGATAATAACTCTCAGACTGACGACGTCACAATAAATCAAATTCACGTTTATGGAAAAGTGATCAACCGTGTCGCAGAAAAAACTGCTCACATATAGAATAATTTCACCTTATGTTTGTCTTTTTGATAATTAGGAATGTATTCATTATCTTGCAAACGTGTATTTAAAAAAACATGAAGGGGTATATAATAGAATTATTTCGACAGTAACTTGATCCGAAGAGTTTGATAACGTCTTGCCAATAAAAAGAGGGTCATCAGATCAAACTCAAAACCCCGTGTCTCATTTCATCTGATAATAAATAGTAGCGACAGAATTTACTTAAAATTTGTCATTGTACGTCAAGAACTTCCTATTGTCACCTGAATGAACGAAACATGGTCTGTCTTGTGGTTTCTCAAAAGGTGAAGTAAGCCGTTGTGGGTCTGATTTTTGAAATACTTTTGCCTCCACTGCATGCTGTGTGGTCCCATTCGTGTGTCATCTAGACGGTACAAAGAATCTGGAGATGCGGACCATAAAAGCATATCTTTGCTTTTCTCGATGACCTGCCAATGCAAAATTTCAAACTTTTAACGTACTTCTACCGGTTTTTATCGCAAATATATCAAATGTATTCTTTATCTGATAAACACATTGTAACGAGAACAAAATAATTACCTTTGTGATGTCAAATTTTTCATTTGCTGTGTTCAACATATTTTGGACTCTCAGGACAACGATGGCCGCCATGTCATCGTGATATCCAATGAATGCGTGATGTGGTAGTGTCCGGAATCCTTGTCGTAAATGCTGGTTTCTATGGAAATCCATGTATTTTCAATAAACAATTGTTTAAAATATATGGAACGATCATGAACTCAATTCTATTTTTCATTGCCGATATATATTGCCTTACATATTCAGATCAAACATTTTAATCCAATTTAATCATACTTTATTTTAGGGATATCAAACATTAATTTATGATTAATTTGTTTTCCACAAAGCCTATTACCTCATTTTTGCAAGCAAAGTCGTTTGCTTAAGACTCGAAACTCTTGCATGTTACTTTTGCGTATTAACGTGGAACTTTCGCATAAGCATATGCGCACTATTTTAGAGACAGTGGTAGCGTCACCAATATTTCATTTGAAAACTAAAAGCGACAATGCTTGTCTTTCTTGAGAAGAACATGACTCTCATAATTTATTCATTACTGAAAAGTAAAGAATCAAAAAAGATATTTAAACAATGGCCTAAGAATTGGTATGCAACATGTCTCCTCTTCTTAAGATTTAAGGATATGTCAAATATCTCAGCTGTTCATTGACTTATAGATAAATTCTACAACTAAATGTCTTTGTAATATATATCGAATGGTGAAGTTAACAATGTGTTAATTGTAATCATAAATCCCAAAAACATATACAAATTCGAGTGCAGGGCAATACGGACCTCCGACAAAGAGAAGGTAGGATAAGGTGCCATGGAGGAGTAAGCATTCTCTTCTGACCGCACGCACCCGCCGTGAGCCGTTAATCGAAAATAGGTATACGGGATTACCCGTAGTCAAAGTTAGTATGAAAAATGACAGTCTAATAAAGGGTATGAAACAAATCATTCAACATATATCCCAGAGACACTTTGTAATCGCAAACAAGGTCATTATAGCGACCGTAAAATTTGCGAAATGATGACTTCAAACAAGATTCATTATAACCCTACAACATCATCTTTTTTGTCAGTACTTGACCTCGCTTTAAAAATTCTCATACGCATGGCATGTTCTCGTGTATCGAATCAAATGGGAGATATACACATCATAAGCAGGCGAAAGTGGTATATTACTACATAGATCTGGAAAGTTGATGATTGCAAAGTTAAACCCATCACGATTGACAGTCTAACAAAGGGTATAAAACAAATCATTCAACATATGTCCCAGAGACACTTTGTAATCACAAACAAGCGACCGTAAAATTTGGAAAATTATGACTTCAAACGCGATTCGTTATAACCCTGCAACACCAACTTTTTGTCAGTAGTTGACATCGCTTTAAAAATTCTCATACGCATGACATGTTCTCGTGTATCGAATCAAATGGGAGATATACACATTATAAGCAGGCGAAAGTGGTATATTACTACATAGATCTGGAAAGTTGATGATTGCAAAGTTAAACCCATCACGCTTGACAGTCTAACAAAGGGTATAAAACAAATCATTCAACATATATCCCAGAGACACTTTGTAATCACAAACAAGCGACCGCAAAATTTGGAAAATTATGACTTCAAACGCGATTCGTTATAACCCTGCAACACCAACTTTTTGTCAGTAGTTGACCTAGCTTTAGAAACTTCTTATACGCATGGCATGCTCTCGCGTATCGAATTTACTGGGAGATATACACACCATAAGCAGGCGAAAGTGGTATAGTACGATATAAATGTGGAAAGTAGATGATTGCAAAGTTGAAGTCACCACACTTGTCATATGTTATAGTTGTCAGTCTGCCATTAGAGTCAATATTAAGTAAAATATCCAAATATGAAGCAGACACTTCAGATTCTGTTGTGTCTTTTATTTCGAGTTCATCAGGATATATCAAATGGACATAGTTATGATTTTTGATTGATAAGATTGATTGATTGATTATTTCCGCCACACTTAACAATTGTTCAGTTATCTGGTGGCGTCCAGTTTTTGTTGGTGGAGGAGAGAACCCAGATACAATGTAGCTGAGAAGAGACCACCGACCTTCCGCAAGTAAACTGGCAAACTTGCTTACATAACGCCGCGGCCGAGATTCGAACACGCGCCGACAGAGGTGAGAGGCTTTGTGATTTTGAGGCTGATGCTCTAACCACTCGGCCACGGAGGCCCCCTGATTGATAAGACGTCATCAATATATCTATATGTATGGTTGAAGGATACGGCTAGGTTTTTGTTTTAATCCTGTAACAGTTTCTGAACCAACTCCGCTTCATATGAATATAAAAATAAGTCTGCCAATAAGGGAGCACAATTAGTGCCTATGGAATTGCCAATAGATTGTTGGAAGACTTTAACTACATTATAGGATTATAACGAATTACAGGGTTATAACGAATCTCGTTTGAAGTCATCATTTCGCAGATTTTACATTCGCTATACAGACACTTTGTAATTGCAAACAAGGTCATTATAGATGGAAAATTTGGAAAATGATGACTTCAAACGAGATTCGTTATAACCCTGCAACATCAACTTTTTTGTCAGTAGTTGACCTCGCTTTAAAAAATTCTCGTGCGCATGGCATGCTCTCACGTATCGAATCAACTGGGAGATATACATACCATAGACAGGCGAAAGCGGTATATTACTACATATATATGGAAAATTGATGATTGCAAAGTTGAAGTCATAACGCTTGTCACATAGTGCAGTTGTCAATCGCTATAAAGACCTTGTTTGCGATTACAAAGTGTCTTTATATTCGTTCCATTGATGAGATTTATCACAGTTGTAATTTCGACTTTTTAAAGATACAAATATAAAATTATATGTTATGATGCAAAAACGTGTAGGTCATATTTTGCAGTACGTTAACGACACTCGATCCCACCCCTGGTATGTCCAGGGGTCCGTGTTTGCCCATCTCTTTGATTTGTTTTTTTTTTCTGTGGGAAGCACGAGAATGAGTACCGTTTGTTGTCTTAAACTTTTCACAGAAACGAGACAGTAACGACACACAATGCGTCTCCAATACCCTCGCCCGCCATTTTTGTTTGTTAAAATTTTCTTTGAAATTATTCCTTACATTACTCAACTAACACAACAAGGAGTAGATTCAGTGCAAATTGATGTTTCATATATATTGTAGTTTTGTAGCTATCAGTAAATTTGAAACTTCGTAGTCGAGAAAGGTTGCTGCATAATAAATTGTATTAATAACGATTCGATATGTAACAAGCTCAACATTTCCGTGTTTGCAAGACTTGATCTTCGGTTCAAATAAGGTCAGGTAAAGCCTCACTAACTCACGGACGGATATTTCAGTACTTCTTTAATTTGCATGAAATAAAACTAATGAATCATTAATATCACTTCCCCACAATGTTGTCCTATCTGTTTGTTACCGTCTTCGACTGTCTACATACACCAACCAATTATGTGTTGTGTTTTACTATATTGGCAGAGCGGCATTCTCGTCCTTGGTAAAATAATGTGTAATTATTTCCGAATTTGAATACGAAATAATTAGGTTGAACTTCATTCTCCTGTGTATTATTGAGTTTTTAATTAAATTTGAAAAAAAAAACAAAAACCAAAATGGATATCATATTTTACACCTTTTTGTAGGATAAAAAAAAATGTTTGACTATTTAGGAAAAACTTTCTAATAATGACGTTCCGCATTTGACAAACTCTTCTATTTGAACTAGTGGATTACATATTGTATGATACATACTTGACTAGTTGGTAAAATTCCTGCATCCATCTGACAAGTTGATCTTTTGCCTCGGTTTGATCCTCATTTAGAAGCGCGTCTATTTGAATGAAGTGTTTTTCCAGGCGATTTATAAGTGGGACCGGAAATGTCTCATACACAACATGTTTTTTCGCGACAACAATTAATCTAAAATAATATAAAAATTACAAAACACGAATCCTTAGAAAATATCATTGATGAAATACGCAAAAACGAAATATTTTACCCAAATTTGCGATGAACTTTGCACTTGATTCGATGAGTTCCTAGTCCAAGATCTATGTACCGTTCTCCTCCGTAGTAAACGTAGTACTGTTCATTTCGCAATATGGAAAACATAGGAGTAAATAGCGAAATAAAAGAAAATAATAAATTGAGGCATTCAGCAGATACTAGAGAGAGTATCCGGATTTTTACAGAGCTTTAACCTCTCGCTATGCAATATAGGGAACTAAATAAATTCAAATGGGAAGGCAATTTTGACGTCATATCTAATAATAAATGACAATAAATACCTCACCTCTAGAATAGAAAATTGATTGAATTTGACATCTATATTGTTACTGGTTGGTTTACACCCCTTCGCGAATTGTTATTCACATTGAAACGTCACTAGCTTTAGGTCAAGTGTCACAAATTTAGACTATGTATGCCACTCAGGGCCGTGATAGAGAGAGGTTTCATTATCGTACCAAACTGAAATGGAATCTCAGTTTTAAACCCCTCATCGAAAAAACCCGTGACTCTGATTTAAAATGATGAGGTTTGGTGCAAGAGTATTCACTGTCGTTTTTTTTACGTCTCGGGTTTGACGCGGCCAAGGTATGAGCGACCGACGCTGAAATCTGTCAAACATGACTGAAACTGGAAGAGTTGATGGAGATTGATGTAACTTATTCAAGAATTCATTATTGTGAGTGGGAGGTCGTGACTTTGGGCCCCAGTAGGTTTCACTTCAAATAAACGTTTGGCATTATATAATCCCCTTGAATTATGCACACAAGCTACATACAGTAGTGCTTTATTCTAAAGTAACAGCAAATATCCTTTTTCGCTGAAAGATTAAAACTGATGGCATTTCGGTATGATTGCTAATATTCTCGTTGGGACGAAAAACGACTAGACCTGAATCATATTTCGTTGGTTGCAATTACTTTCATAAATATATTTGATAATTACAATTATATATATTAAAAGAAATGTTGAATCCTGATTTATACTTTACATTCTGTATTCCTGTTTACAATTTTATCTTAGCATGTCGTTCATCTTAACCGACCCAATGATAAAAGAAGCTTGGACAAAAAAGCAACGAAACCATTTGCAAAGACCACAACAAAATGCAGACCGTACCTGATTCAGAACATCATAAAGACTTTCATATAACTTTTCCAGATTCAATAAAACGACCGTTTTTCCTGCCTCCATGCAAATCTTAATCCGGTTGATGTTTCTGCATATCTAGACAGAAATGTGGAATCAATGAAGAATATTATATTTTATATCACACACACACACACACACACACACACACACACACACACACACACACACACACACACATATATATATATATATATATATATATATATATATATATATACTTTTGTTTGATTTTTGTGAGAATTTTTCATTCATATTGAGACTTCACCAGTAGTAGGTGAAGTACCACAAATTTAAACTTATGCTTAGCGCTCAGGACCGTAGAAGTGAGGGTTCTTTACCGTGCCAGCGAATACCGCGACACGGGACCTCCGTTTTTAAGGTCATATTCGAAAGACCCGAGATTCTCACTTCTAAAAGCCGAGCGTTTGGCGAAGGAGCAATCACTACCTATTTTTACGTTTTAGGTTTGACGCGGCCATGACACGAGCTGGGCTCAAAGTCAAGGCCTCCCGGTTACGAAGCGAACGCTCTAACCACTGAGCTACCGCGACCCATACAGACACACACGCAAACACACACACAGACACAGATATATATATATATATATATATATATATATATATATATATATATACGGATATATACTATATTTGTCAAGAGAGTTGAAAAACACAACTATTTTTTCTATGGTACTACAAACTTGGGAATATTCCTGGTCTTTCGGAAAACCACTCCCTATGATCGTTTGGTAGTTTCCGATTGCTGAAATATGTTCTTGCAACATAGGAAGTAAGGAATTGCTTTCACTCAGTAAGAGGAGATATCTAGTCTCGCTGAAAAAAAAGCATAACAGATTTATTTTCCATCATGTTATTTTTCAAATTATCAAACAAAAGTGATATTCTGAGTATTATGCCCTACCTTTCGTCATCAGACGTGGTGAGCACAATTTCATTCAATGCCATGTGGACTAGTTCTAACGACGTCACGGAATTCTGAAGACAAATGGACATCTGATAAAACTAAAATTGCCCATCATATTCAGTGTTTACTGTATAATTATTAATGCCTTTTTCACATGGAGATTCTTCAATCCTCGTTCCCACATATTGATTTTTTTTTAAAGAAGTATAATTGTTCTTTTCCTAGCCTAGTTCCCATGAGTTTTCACTACTGGGATCCACGAACCTGTACATACGCCATACATTTTTTTTTACTTCAGGACCCCACAGCTACTTAACGTATTCACACGGCTAATTGTAAACGACCATAAAGAACATCAATTCAAAATTCATTCTCCGTGGGCATAGCAATGATCCCCTGCCCCTCAAAATATTGCGTAAAAGCATAATTTTTCTAAAGATGAAATGTTTTCTTCAAACATCAATTTTGACCCCAACCTAAAGTCTTAACCCTTGCCCTAGGGTCCATGAATGTTACAAATTCGGTACAGAGCTCTTGTTTTCTATACTCATGCTTTAACGTTTTTGCACAATACATTGAAACAAACATGTATTTGATATTAATTACAATTAATTTTACTCTATCCCTAATTAGTGTCCCCAATGCCTAAAGTTCTGATTCAGGGGTAAGGAACACACAATCTAGGAAAAGGTATACTTATAATAGACTTCGATATTCCTTTTCAAAACCATGTGTACCACATTTATTCACAATAAACTTGAGTAGTGAAGAAGTTATAAAAAGTGGAAGAACGAAGAGTGATCAACATCATAAATTCTACATCAAATGCATTTAAAATAGGATGAAAAACGGACCCCTTTAAACACCAGAGGTGCGATCGGGTTCCTAAGGGGAGTACACATCCCCTCTTAACACTCACCGTTAGCCCATATTTTGATCAGGTAAATCATATCTAGATATTACATTTTCGTTACATATCATTTACAATCCGCACTAGAAAGGAACTGAATTTCATATGGGCACGAATTGTGCTACTTTGTTAACTGACCTGTTTTTATACTCTCAGGAAACAGAAATCATTCAAAAACTTCTACATGAGAAGAAAAATATCTTGCTGTACCATTCAATTCGGTATTTAGATATATCGACGACGTTTTATCTATTAACAATGATCCTTTTTATTCATATGTCGTTCCGATATATCCCAGTGACCTTGATAAAAAAGACATCACAGAGTCTTCCACTTCTGCTTTGTACTTTGATATTTTATTGAAAATGGATGCTAGCGGCACATTAATAACTCAACTTTATGACAAAAGGGACGATTTCAATTTCTCCAAAGTCAACTTCCCTTATCTATGTAGCAATATTCCATTACCACCTTATATCTTCCAACTGATTCGATATGCAAGAGCTTGTTCTGTGTATGATCTGTTTTTAAATCGAGGTGGGCTACTGACAAAAAAGTTAATGTCACAGGGGTTTGTACAGTCTCGTCTAAAGTCAGCATTTCGCAAATTTTATGGTGTATATAACGATCTAGTTTGCCAGTACAAACTTCCATTACGCCAAATGCTATCTGACGTGTTTCATAACAATTGTCTTTGCACATTGATTCTGACTGCTGATTACCCCGTTCAACTGATCAAGATATAGGGCTCAGGGTGCGTGTGGCCGGTCGATAAGGGATGCTTACTCCTTCTAGGCACCTGGTCCCACCTCTGATGTGTCCAAGGGTCGTGTTTTTCCCTTTTTTGATTTATATTCTTTATTGCAATTACAATTGAATACTGTTAGTTATTTTAACCTTTTTACATATTCGTCAGAGGGATAAATAATTGTCGCAACCATGTATGAATAGTGACGATAACGAACAGTGACCGATCTCATAAATCCCATAAAAAATACAAAATTGATATTAATTAGGACGAACACGAGCTGTTGGACACACCCAAACATAATGTTTTTTTTCAAACAATATTGAAAAGTACATTGAGTAGTGTACTTTCACGATATGAGTCATCAAACACAGGCAAAAGAGTTTACAAAGTTTTTTTTAGATTCTCGTTTATAATACTGGAAAAAAATCGTGGGCATTTTGGTTTGATAAAGTTTTTGGATGAATGTTTTATTGAAATACCAAATATACATGATTGAGAAAACATTTTGTGACTTGAATCCTATTCATTGTATGCTTCATTACAATTTGCACGTGTCCAGGAGCTGCATGCTCAAAATGTACACTTTGCGTAGTTTTGTAAGGCAGACCATTAGTCAGCAGACATCACTACGTTATTGATAAAATGAAAAGCGATTGAACGTGACTTAAGGAAGATATGCCACCACAAAGACGTCACTTACAGGCAAATGAGCACAATGAAACAATCGGAATGCTTCAGACTGGATATACCCTGCGAGATGTTGCTATCAAGTTTGGTGTGTCCCAGAGTGTCATCTCTAGACTCATTTCATTTCACTGGAACAGTCAACGAGGGACCTAGGAGTGGCCAACCCAGAGCCACTGCGCAACGCCAAGACCAGCACGTCATAATGTTGACCTGGAGACAGCATTTTCAACCTATTCCAAGAGGTCTCGTTAGTTTAATGTTTCCCAGACTTCGAGAAACAGACTTCATGCTACTAATTTCACGGTTTACAGACAAGTAGTGCGCCCCAAACTTCTCTGACTTTTTGTCATCGACAAACATGCTTGGAATCCACACGCCAACAAGTGAATTGGGATAAACGACATTAGGAGCCGGCACTGTTCACAGATGAGTCCCAATTCTGTCGGGACTACCACGATGGTCGTAGGCGTTTGTGGAGAGAGGTCAGGTAGAGATACAGCCAGGCATTGATGGCTGAACACAATCGATTTGGGGATGGCTCTGTGATGAGTAGGGTGGAATATCCCTGCCGGGTTGCACTTTCATGGTAGCCGCATGGAACGGCGCATTGACTGCTCTCCGATACAGAGATGAAATTCTTTACCCAGTCGTCAGGTTGTTTGCAGGCGCAATCGGGCCAAATTTCATTCTGATGGACGATAACGCCCTTCCGCAGCGTGCTCATGTGATTCACGGGTATCTGCAGATGGTAACTATCTAGCTTATAGAATGGCCTGCTGTCCCACCGGACCTGAATCCCATAGAGCATGTGTGGGATCATCTCCAGCATCAACTTTCACAGCGTCCAAACAAATCACAGATTTTGGATGACCTTGAAAACGCGCTGAGAGAGGAATGGAACAATCTCCCACAAAAGAACATTGTGAACCTCGTAATGAATATGCCACGCCGATGCCAGGTTGTTCTGAGACCAAACGGAGGTCACATCGAGTATTGATGTGATTTTTGGACGTGATCTGTAAACTTCAAATTGTCTTTCATGCCAGAGTTTTTCACGCCATTCGGTGACATGTTGTTTTGTGCATCATGACCCAAAATATCAATAAATGAAATCGATATTTCTGATTAAATATTGGTGAAAAATGATGTCAGAGTTGTGTTTGAAATATTCTGCCATATACGCACAAAGATTTAGTTTTAATCACTGAAATAGTCCATGATCCTTCATATTGTCCAGTGAAGAAAAGACTGTAACTAACTCTCATCATGTTCCGCAAAGAAAATCTGGGAACATATTTTTACTCTTTTCATTATTATTGTTATTATCATTAGTATTACTATCTCTGAACATGCATGCTGTATGGGATTTTTTGTACACTAATTTGGAAACAGTGTAACAGTTTTCAATGAAATTGTTCGAGATTGATATCGTAGTTGCATATTTATACCCTTAATCGATTGGCATGGCAAAAATTACCCATCTGCACGGAAATACAATTTTGCATCACTTTGATTGGATACCATTTGGACACGACCATTCCTTGCGATAAAATTAAAGACTAGACTTTTGACATCATAGACAGTTGCTTTTTCAAAAAAAAAAATGGAAACAAAGAAATACTCATATCTGGTGATCAGTCATTCCAAATATTTCTTTGTTAACACCACTCTGATTCTAGCCACCAGTACTCTGATTATTATTTTAAAAAATGCTAGACTTCGCCATTAACAGTATCTTCGCAGTCTTTGGTGATCAGGTCTTCCAACAGTCTGTTAGTATCCCCGTGGGTACGTATTATGCTCATTTGTTAGCTGACTTGTTTGTATATTTTTACGAGGCAAAATTTATTCACAATTTTCTACACGAGAAAAAAAAGCTCTTGCTCAGACACATGTAGCTATATCAAAGACGATTTATCTATTAACAATAACCTTCTTTTTTTTTAATATGTCAATTCTATATATCCCAGTGAACTTGAAATGAAAGACACACAGAGTCTTACACATCTACTTCATACTATATATGTAAGATATAGAAGATATTTTATTGAGCTTAGATGTTAACTGCAAATTAGCAACAAAGCTTTATGACAAACGGGATTACTTCAGCTTCTGCATCGTAAACGTCCTATATCTATGTATCAATATTCCATTATAACCACATATGGTGTTGATGTCTGTTAACTGATTCGAAACGCGTCTTCTGCGTATGATTATTTTTTTTAATTTGTAACAGGATTCTGACAAAAACTCTGATGTTACAGGGTTTTCTAAAGTCTCGTTGGAAGTCAGCATTTCGGAAATTCTATGGTTGTTATACGGTCTAGTTTGCCAGTAATACATGTCATTAGGTCAAACGCTGTGTGACATGTTTCATTTCAATTGTTAGATCGTTCTTTACACACTGATTTTGACTATGGGTTACTCCGTTTAACTGATTAAGATGTGAGTGTGAAAGGTCAACTTGGGATGATTATTCCTATGCGCCTAGTTCCACCTCTGATATACCCAGGGATCCGTGTCTGCCCAACTCTGAGTTTCATATTCCTTATTGAAGTTATGAGATTGATCACTTGTAGTTATCGTCACCTTTTCATTGGCTTAATAAAAATGCCAATGAGCACGCGATTGTACGTGCGTCGTCGTTTGAACGTTCATTTTTTGAAGGATAACAACACATTTGATCTTCATTAAAATCCTCTGAAGTTGATGTTTTAGATTTTTTGTGGTATTCCTTAGAACATGCATTGATCAACTATTGTCTGTAGCTGTCTCGATTAAGAAATCGAACATACGCAGAATATGCCCTCGTGTATCAAATCATTCAGAAGGCATAAATGCTATATGAGGCGTTGGCGATAGAGACGCTGTCTATTGATATCAGCAATGCTATGTGAATCCATCCTTGGACTATGAGATACGGACACAAAAATACTTTTAAAGGTAACAATCTAAACTTTGCGATGTCTACAAATAAATTCATTTTACCTTCTGAACTTGCGCGATTTCCGGAAGATGTTTTTTGAAGATTTCAACAGGATCGATTCCATCAAATCCCCCGAAGTTCCTTTTTATCGCTTTCAGCAGTTCCAGTGATTTAGGAAACTTCTGTGTCTCTTTAACCATGTTATACAGCATCTTTACCATGCTAAAAAGGATTTTAATAAAGAGCTATGATTTTCATTCTTGTTTTATGTAAGCGACAGACCCCTGGGTCTCGAATATCACTAGCTACTCGCATACTAAGTAAATTTCATGTGTTATATACTTGCTGGATCTAGTAAATATTCTACCAAGTCCCTATCTCTTTTTCCCACGAAAATGTTAACTGCTGTGAAAGAAAAACGTCAAACGTACTTTGCCACTACATATGCCAGAAGTGGTGTGAATCAAATGTGGATTCTTAAAATTTCTAATTTGAAATCACAAAACATTTCATAAATTGACAACATTAAAATGTATGACTTTACAACACTTTACACGACCATACCTAACAACAGATTAAAGACTAGACCTTTTGACAGTTGCAGTTGCTTCGTCAACAAAAATGGTAAAAGGAAATATTCATATTTAGTGATCGGTCATCCCAAATATTATTTTGTTAAACATCACTCTGACTTCACGCACAAGTACTCTGAAGTTGATATCAAAAACATGCTAGAGCTCCTCCTTGACAATATCTTCGTAGTCTTTGGTGCCGGGTCTTCCAACAGTCTATTGGAATTTCCATTGGCACGAATTATGCCCCTTTGTTAGATGACCCTTTTTATATATTTTTATGCAGCAGAATTCATTCAAAAACTTCATGAGATGAAAAATTCTCTTGCTGCGGCCTTCAATTCGACAATCAGATATGTCGACGACGTTTTTTCTATCAACGCTGATCGTAGGTATCCCTTTTTCCCGATGAAGGGGCCGTACCTCTAGTGTTTCCAGAGCTCTGTATTTGGCTTACTCTCATTTTTGCACCATGGATAGGATGTATGAGGTAGATCACATACTGTTCATTAATTTATTGGCGTAATGCACCAGTTAAGTGCTAATATACAATTATGCTAAAACTCAATCATAAATTGTAATAACTATGTGATACACAAGGGATACATATTACAGTGCTGGAGGAAGGAATGCCAATTGTAATTTTTATTCTCAATGTGAGCATGCTCGACGTAAAACTCACAATATTATCAACCTCTCAAAACGACTTTTTTTTTTTATTATTATGCATAAACGTATACTCATCTCAATATTGCGCTTGAGGTGAACACCAGTATATCTAAAAAGAAATACCTGTAAAAATCCCTTAGACCGAAAAATTCTCTTCTTGATTGTGGATCATTGAAAATCTCAAGGTACGCCGCTGAAATCGGAGAAATAAGGGCTTCCAACATCGTTAAAGCGTTGGAGTGTTTCCTTGATGAACAAATGCTCCTGTGAAACAAAAATAATGTCTTGATATACTAAAAGCATATAATCATCAAACACCCAAGTCAGAAACAATATTGTTTGTTTGCTTGTTTTATATCTTCGAAAAATTTTTCCTCGTATTGAGACATCACCAGCTGTAGGCGAAGTTCCCGGTTACGACGCGAACGCTCTAACCACTGCACTACCGCAACTGGTTGAAACAATAAAGAAAAGTTCACATAGTATAGCATATATTTGAAATGATGACTTGCGTCATGTGTATCCATTTATTGTGCACTTATCATAAACTCAAAGACATATAATGTCCGTTTTCTTAAACAATTCTAGAAAAAATCACAGTAAGAAAGATAATGCATGACACCTAAGTCAAAAGAATCGGCCTCAGGTTTTAGCAATATGTGCTATGTATGTGTATTAGATTGTAAAGATTCATGGTGATGAAATATGAGGTAAGCCAAATATAGAGACCATATGAGATTTTTTTTTGTTTTAGCTTAATAATTGATTCGAAACAGTCAGATTGATTGATTATATATTGTTTAACGTCCCGCTCGAGAATCTTTCACTCATATGGAGACGTCGAAACAGTCAGAGAGCATTCGACTATATGATTGGTTGTACTCTCAAATTAGATCATTTTAACGACCATAGAATATGCCAAATACGAGTTTAATCCACTGTAACTTGAACATAATTGTCAGTAGCCCACCCCGAATTTAAAAATTGATCACACACAGAACATTCTCGAATATCGAGTCAGCTGAGAGACAGACACACCATATGTGGGAAATAATAAAAAGTGCTACACCAAAATGGGAGTTGACAATGGAGATGAAGTTATTTCGTTTGTCAAAAAGTTGAGATGTTAATTTGTCGTTAACGTCTATGGTCAATAAAATATCCAAATATGAAACCAATGTGGACTCTTAGGTGTCCTTTATTTTACGCTCACTGGGATATATCAAATCAATATATGGATGGAAGTATTGTTGCTAGATAAAATGTAGTCGATGTATTTTAATGTTAAGCTGAATTTCAAGCAAGAGAAGATATTTTTCTTCTCATGTTGAAGCCTTTGGATAGATTCTACCTTGTGAGAGTTTAAAAATAGGTCAGCCAATAAAGAGGCGTAATTCATGCCCATAGGGATATTCTGACAGATTTGTAGAAGATCTGATCACCAAAGACTACATAAATATTGTCAGTGAGGAATTTCAATATCTTTTTAATACACGTCCAGTTGGAAGTTGGAGTTAAAAGAAAAAAGAATAATATGTTGAATGATTTATGTTGGATGATTTTGTTTAAGATGTTCTATATCCAGTCACTGCAACGATTAACTATAATCAGATAGATTGGATGCTATAATAGATGTACATTTATAGGAAATATAGGGTGTAAACTTTCGTAGGACATTACAGTTTATAACAGCATCTATTCGTTGTTTGTAAATCTAAGTTTAGGGAAGTGATAGCGTTATTTAGAAGAATAATCACACAATTCGTGGTAATTCAAAGATCATATTATGGGCAACATATTTAATATGTGTTCTGGTTTGACAACCCCAATGTGAACTCGTCCTGCCCTCACCAAAAAATCCAACTAAAACGTTAAAGGAATTGAGTGACGTTTTGTACGAATTTTAATCAGATTGGTGCGAATATTACCTATCTCTAATTGTTTGTTGAAGTAAGGTAAAACTAAATTAAATGAGACACTTTGTATGTTTGGGTCTTGGTATAAATACTGTCAAAAAGGACATTTACATCTTTGTGTATTGTAAAATCAGACCCAATCGCATTCACATATATCCCATGTGGACTTGAGAGATTTTTCACCTGTTCTGCATCATATTTGTACCCATATGGAAAAACAGTGACTACATTCCAAGACTGATCTTCGTGTTGTATATGAAAACAGATACTCAAAATTGGGGTGCTGATATGATTATTTTTTTTTTATTTTAGAAACCTAACCCCAATGAACAAGATAGAATGATTCAGGTAACTGAAATATTTATGAAGATTTGATTACCTCTACTTCTAATTTGATGTTTATTTGTTTGTTTGTTTTACGTCCCTTTGAGAATTTTTCACTCATATTGAGATGTCACCAGCTGTAGGTGACGTACCACAAAGTTAGACCTATGCTTAGCGCTCCTGGCCGTATCATTGAGGGTTCTTTAACGTGCCAACGCCTACCGTGACACGGGACCTCAGTTTTTAAGGTCATATCCAAAAGACCCGTGATTCTCACTTCTAAATGCCGAGCGTTTGGCGAAGGAGCAATCACTACCTATTTTTCGTCTTAGGTTTGACGCGGCCATGGCACGAGCGGGGCTCGAACTCACGACCTCCCGGTTACGAAGCGAACGCTCTAACTACTGAGCTACCGCGACCGGTGCTTCTAATTTGAAGTCCATGTCTCAATAATATTATAGTTATAATTTATCTCGGTCTGTTATTCAGTGTATGTTTAATCCTAATTACAGCGAATGTAAAAAGATTGACATGCTTCTGTACTCAGTCATTCTAATTCCATTTTAGACAAATCTTTTCCCGCAGATTTACATTGAATTTGACAAAAAGGTGTATTTGATTCACAGATTATTTTTATCTAATCAAATTTATATGTTTGAGATTGGAAGTTTAATGCATAGACTGATTAACTCAAATTTGATAACCCAGATATTAAAATTATCGAAAAGCCTTACCTGGCACTGTCTTCAAGTTCTTTATCATCGGGAACATCTCTTTGAACCAAAATCCCTCTATTCATTTTTGCTGGATCTAAAGCCCAATTAGATATACCGAGGAACGCCACCTTCAATTGGTAGAAAATTATTTTAATTAGCTTGATCAGAATTTTGTCATCTAAACACTTGCATAGAAGTGAGAAATTAAGATACATTTCAACCTTTTTGTTATCTGTGTCTATCCCAGGCTGTATGTCTTCCTTAGACCCATCTTCGAGCAAAGGATGTAAAATCTACAACAAAACGCCAATTAAACTTGGTTTTATATTTCAATGGGATTTAATGAACAGTATTCATAATTTGCATGATTAATAAAAAACGTTTGATGCAATATTCGAAAGTGCATCTTGCGGACTAATAGATGATAATTATAAATCTTAATTACTATAATTTCATTTGGGGAACATTATGCTTGGTTGAATTTTCAAATTCCAAATATGTCATTATATTTTCAAGGCATGATCGTTTAAGATAGAGATTGATAGAATGGCACTAAAAAGCACTAACCATTGATTCTTTTTAAATTTTGATATATGTTTAAGATTAAACTTTGCTATAAAACATATTTGAAAATCAAGGTAGGTAATCGACCTCGTTTTTGAGAAATATGGGTATTTTAATAACACGTTCTTTAGTCTTTGTAAATCATAAAATGTGACGAAAAGTGAGCAGAGAGCAATATACAAGACGAGCTATAACATTTAGTGTAAGAAAAATCACAACCTGTCACATATAGTTTAAACAAACTTTCTCATCACTGTATATATCACATCAAACTTAAGTTCATCAGCCATTATAAGCATTCACCATGATTACTTTAACCAAGGTGCATTAGCTAATTACCGTAAAATTGTGCATAATATCTGTACATAGAGTCACACTTTGGCTTCAGCAGCGAAACAAATACCCATCAAATTTCTTCTTTTATTTCATTAAGTAGTTAGTCATTTAATACATTGAATGTATGAAAAATATACACCATAATGGGGTTCAATATGAAACTAGCAAAATATTCCTAGCCCCACCCAAACTACACAATTTCTTAAGAAAAAGGGATATTAAAAGATTTGTAAACAATCCATCAAAAGAATATTGCTGAAATTTGCGAAATGCTGAGATTAGACAAGCCTGTACAAACTCCTGTAATATCAAATTCTTTGTCAGTAGCTCGCCTCGATTTTAAAACTGATCATATGCAGAAGAAGCTCTTTCATATCGAATCAGTTGGGACATATAAACACCATATGCAGGTGATGATCGAATATTTCCACACAGATAAGGTAAGCTGACGATGGAGAAATTGAAACCATCCCCTTTGTCATAAAGTTGAGTTGTTAGTTTGCCGCCGGCATCTATTTTCAGTAAAATATCTAAGTACGAAACAGAAGAGGAAGACTCTTTTATTTCAAGTTCACTGGAATATATCGAATCCATATACGAATGAAAATGATCATCATAGACAAAACGTCACAGTAAGTTATCTTTTTCTTCTCATGTAGAAGCTTTTGAATGAATTCTGCTTCATAAGAATATAAAAATAGGTCAGCTAACAAAGGAGCATAATTCGGGCCCATGAGAATTCGGACTGCTGGAGGACCTGATCAACAATAGCATGACCCTCAATTGAATTTTTACATGAACAAAATTAAACATATTGATCACAAAATTGGTAATCTATCATGTGCATATTTTTCATTATGAAAGGGATACTAACATGTCAAAGACAGAATAATCAAAAGTAATATTTCCGCTACAGATATGTGATATTATTGTCTTCAAAAAAGGCGTGTACATATAATACGTAAGTACTTGTTTTCCATTATATTAACATTTTAGTTGAAAGCACATATGCATGTAGCAGAACACCCATGGTTCTGGGCTTAAAAGAGCATTGATAATTGTATCCAAGTCCCTTGTTGAGTTTTAACAAGAGTCTCTGTAGCTTGATCAAACTTTTCCTAATTTGTGAAGCTGTCGGGAGCCAGGAGATATGTCATCATCATTGTAAATGAAGTACCTGATAAAAATATAGATATCATTCAAATATTGAAAAAAGATGGATATCTAATATACTCAACATTTTGTTTACAAATGTTTTATTCCAACCTACACTGATCCTAAGGAGATGCTTATGGAAAAAAAGATCACCATAATTGATAATTGCAGTAATTAACCATTAGTTACACTCTGCCAGACAATGGATTTAAATTCATTTGTCAAAGAAATTTAATGCCAGTTCATCCTAATAGTATCAATACAACGCAAAGTTAGACTCATCAGGTATCAGGTCTGTTTAATTAAAACCTATATTTGGATATATATATATATATATATAAATATATATATATATATATATATATATATATATATATATATATATATATATATATATTGCAAAATACATTATTTGCAATAAATATCAATATGTATACTTAGTAATAATTATATCAAAAATACGGACCATACAATTTTCAAGCACTTACATTGTAAATGACAAGATCACAGTGGTTATTAAGCTGGTCTAGCTGTAGTTTTTGCACAGGCCTTCTTATTAAATAATTAGGTGATAAAAATTACAAATTTATGATGTTGATAATTCTTGTTGGATGGTAAAGATGCATTTCAATATTGCTACTTCAAAATGCATATCGTAGATGACCAGCTATCATTTGTTAAATTCCGTGATTGACTATAGGCCTATTAAGTACTTGTTTTCAATGAAGATATGAAATATACTTACGTCATGTGAACGGCTTTTTGTTTTCAGATTTTCATTCTTCTTTCAAATGGACCGCTTCATACGTCAATTTTTGTGACGGTCACAAAATTTGTCGTCTGTTTATTCACGATGGCTTCAACTAATTACAGTAAACATCGTGTAACCGATGTTTCCTTATTGAAAATAATTCAAGGTCGGACTTATAACAATTAAATAAAATCTCAGATATCAAAAATGGGAATATTTTGTTTCGTTTTGTATGATATTACAAGCATATCTTTGATTATATATAAAAGATGTTGAAAATTGGTTGCATTTTGATAATTAACAAATATTTGTTTTTAAATATTAGTACAGGTCAGGAACAGTGGAATATTTTCAAAATGTTCATGATGATATTCTGAAAGTGATGTCATGATGAAGTAGGTCCATGGCTGTGATTTATATAAAATTTCAGCATTTTATTACAAAAATGTGGTAATTCTAAGTAAATTCTTGTATTTCATGATGTTTGGACCCACAGATCACAGATACACCAGAGCAAAACTCCAATATTTAACCACAGTGATACACTAACATACATAGACTATCTTCTACACAGAAAATAATTTGTCAAAACCTGAGTTTAATTTTCGCCGTTTCACAGGGCCGATTTTGACCCTTCGTGGGCCTACTTCTTGAAAGTCTTTTTGGGTGTTTGAAAATCATCCTCCAGAAAAGTAATTAAAAATCAGTCAAGTGTTTTACATGTAAAAATATCACACACACATATTTTCATACAAAGTTATACATTATTTTGGTATAGAAATTGCTTTTATTATTTTATCTTTTGTTATATTTTAAAGTTGTGTATATTTCTAAAGAATTCCAACCTTCAAAGGCATTTTCTGTGAATCTTCTGCTAGACCGATTTCATCCAAAACAACAACAGATGTAAAATTGTCCAAACTTTTCCCTTCTTGAAAACGAACAGCTTCTTCAAACGCGCTCAAAATACCCTCAGATGTTGCAAGTGGGCTGCATTGGAATGATACCATATGAATCTGCACAGAAACGTAAGGGTTTAGAATGTAAAACAAATTATTTTCACTTTTTCGAAAAGGCTAATGAAATACACTTAAGGGTGCCATATATTCATTAAACCAGTATCTTCATGAAATGGTTAAATGAATTTTAATGAACATTGATAAATCTCATAATTCCTAAATGGAATACAACTTAAAATTAAGAGTAAATCAAACACTGATCCTTAGACATAACAGATGGGTATCATGTGCCTAGGAGGAGTAAGCATCACCTGATGACCGTTCAAATCCCCGTGAGCTCTAAATCTTGATCAAGTAAACGGAGTAATTTGAGGTCAAAATTAATATGTAAAGAACGTTCTAATAATTGGTATGAAACAGACGATATAATAACAAGTTGTATGTATTAATTACATCGTTAGAACGACCATAGAATTTGGGAAATGCTGACTTTAAGCGATACTATCTATTTATTGGTTAGTTTGTTTACACTTTATAGCTTAATTAGTTTGTCATATGTTTACACCGTAGGACCTATTTGGTTTGTCAGTGTTTTTACATTGTGAAACCTTTTACATTGTCTGATAGTATACTTATACTGTTTCACCTATTTCGTTTATAGATGTGTCATTATATTATTTACAAATTAGGCCCTATTTATTTATCAGTATGTTTTTAATGAATGGCCTATTTAGCTTGTCTGTCATATCTTTTGCTACAGGATATATTATCTAACAAGGACATACAGTGTAAAGAAGTATAATGTACGTACGTAAATGTCCTACAGTGTAAACATATTGACTAAATAGACTGACAAAATAGCTAAAAATGTCATACATTGTAACATACTGACAAATAAATAGCTCCAACTGTGTAAACATACTGACATGTCAACGAAATAGATCCTAGTCCTAACGTGTAAACATACTAACATGTCAACGAAATAGATCCTAGTCCTAACGTGTAAACATACTGACATGTCAATGAAGTAGATCCTAGTCCTAACGTGTAAACACACTGACATGTCAACGAAATAGATCCTAGTCCTAACGTGTAACACACTGACATGTCAACGAAATAGATCCTAGTCCTAACGTGTAAACACACTGACATGTCAACGAAATAGATCCTAGTCCTAACGTGTAAACATACTGGCATGTCAACGAAATAGATCCTAGTCCTAACGTGTAAACACACTGACATGTCAACGAAATAGATCCTAGTCCTAACGTGTAAACACACTGACATGTCAACGAAATAGATTATTATTATTATTATTACAAGGCATTTATATAGCGCATTATCTAACATTATAAATATTACTCTAAGCGCTTTACAACATACACAATTAATATATCGCCAAACATGCATACAACATAGAGAAATTAAGAAAAGGACTAAATGGGGTATTTTAAAACACAAATTATATTTAGTTACGCTAACTACAAAAAAGACTAATATAGCACACTAAAACACCACACACACACACATCGCATATATACATACACTTGCATACGTACACATACATACATACGTTTTTTTTTTTGTTTTTTTTTTTTTGATATGACCGATACATGTAAAAAGAAATACACATAACTTAAAAGAACAATAATAGAAATGAGTTTTAAAAGTAATTCATGCATGGTAAAAGTGAGTTAAATATTTCCGTATGCAAGTCTAAAAAGGTGTGTTTTGAGAGATTTCTTAAAAGCCCACATGGATTGTTTATCTCTCAAATATCTGGGCAAGTTGTTCCAGAGAGTGGCCGCAGATTTGTCCAAGCGTCTCTCGCCGTATATTTTGGTGCGGATTCGAGGTTGCACTAGTTGTGTACAGTCCTCTGATCGCAGCGAACGTGTTGGTTGGTAAGCACGAACGATGTTTTGCAAATACGTTGGTGCACTGCCGTGAAAACATTTGAAGACGTACACAAGAATTTTATACTGGCACCGGAAGGGCACAGGTAACCAATGGAGATTAACAAGAGTGGGGGTGATATGCTCGTGTTTTTTAGTTCTCGATACAACACGAGCTGCAGTGTTCTGAACACGTTGTAATTTGTTCGTTATGTTTGTCGGCAGTCCATATAACATCGCATTTCCGTAATCTAATCTAGAAGTGACCAGTGAGTTCATTAGCGTTCTACAGGCATCGTTCGTTAAATATGGACGTATACGTCCAATATTTCGAATGTGGAAGAAGCACGCTTTAGCAGTGGTACTAATTTGCTTCTCCATAGTGAGTGTCCTATCGAAAATGACACCAAGGTTTCTGACACATGAAACATTACTGACCACTGTGCCATCGAAAGAAAGTTGACAAGTTGAAAAGTCGTTCACCCGGTGTTTAGGAGCAAAAACAATCAGTTCGGTCTTATCCTGATTCAGCTTTAGAAGATTTGATCGCATCCAGTCACTGATATCTTCCAAACATGCTTCTAGACGACTTGCTATGTCTATCCAATCATCTAGTGGTTCAAACACAAGATATACTTGTGTATCATCTGCATAGCAGTGATATTCCATGCCATGTTGCCGACAAATTTGACCAATCGGTTTAGAAAAAAGACAATAAAGTCTTGGGCCCAGCACAGATCCTTGGGGCACTCCGTATTTGATATGCATCCCATTTGAATAGATCGATCCTATTGCCACCCGTTGAGAACGATTTGACAAATATGATTTTATCCACGCTAAAGCAGACCCACATATGACATAGGAATATTCTAAACGGTGGAAGAGGATATTGTGATCTATAACGTCGAACGCTGCTGAAAGATCCAACATGACTAAAACGGCACACGAGTTTTTGTCTAATGCTGATGTAATGTCATGATGAACTCGAATAAGCGCTGTTTCGGTGGAATGTCCAGTGCGATATGCTGATTGCAAATTGTCTAGAAGTGAATTGGATTGCAGATGACATTCAAGGCGTGTCGCTACCACCTTTTCAAGAATCTTTGATATGAAAGATAAGTTTGACACTGGACGGTAATTTTTTAGCACATCTTTATCCAATCCAGATTTTTTAAGAAGCGGTCTTACAATGGCCTCTTTGAATGACGATGGAACGCATTCTTCGCTGAATGATTTGTTGACAATTTCAGTGATGACATTAACAACACTATCTAAACAGCTTTTCAGGAGGTAAGTCGGAATTGGATCCAGTTCGCAAGATTTTGATTTAGCCTTCTGGATGATCTTACGGATTTCATCAACAGAAGCTGGGAAAAAACTAGTAAGTTGACCACCTTCAAACTTGACATCAGCCCTCAACACATCAATATTTTCTTAGTCGCTGATTATGCAAAGATCATTTCGAATAGTGTCAATTTTCCCCATGAAATACTCACTAAAATTATTAGCTAGTTGTTCGTCGCTATCATTTGATGGTAATATCACTTCACTGTTGTTGCCCATTAGAACGTTGGTGAGTTTATAGAGTTCTCTTTGATCACTACCAACTTCTGCTATCTTGCTTGAGAAGTGCTCTTTTTTACTTTGGAGCAGTAATTGATTATAAATTCTGCATTGCTCCTTATAAATCTCTTCATGGATTGTCAAATGCGTTTTTCGCATTGTACGCTCTGCTCTACGGCGTTCTCGTTTCGCTGCTCGGAGTTCCTCAGTGTACCATTCTGTGTTTGGTCGGATTGTTACTGCTTTTGTTTGCAAAGGAGCGTGTTTGTTGATAATGTTTGAAAGGTCAGAAACATATTGAGTGACGAGTTCATCGACGGTACCTTTAGGATTTTGAAACAAGGGTGAAATGTTCAGATCCTTGATGAAATCAGCTTGTGATATTTCTCTAATTTTGCGAAATTTGATAGTTTGTCTCTTTTTCTGACTCTTTTGCAGCCGAAGTTTCGCTGAAATTGCTAAGTGGTCACATGTTGAATTTCCTCTTTGGTCGAACAGATTTGGATCATGCGTAATAGGTTTTCCATGCAAAATCGAGTCATTCTCTCTCGTGATCAGAACATCCAGTGTATGCCCACGTTGGCGCGTCGGACCGATTACATGCTGTCTAAGTCCATGATCATCGAGTGATTGTAAGAATTTGAGAGCATCAAAATCTTTCGGATCGTCTAGGTGAAAATTTAAATCTCCGGTTATGACAATTTCATCGGGAATGACGGAAACTTGATCTAAAAAGTCCGACCATTCATCGAAAAACACGGTGTTACGGAAATTGTTAGTCCTTGATGGAGGCGGACGGTAGATCACATATAGATGAAACCTATCATTTTCACCACTGACTACGCATTCTAGCATTTCAAAATGGGTATTTTGTATACTGTTTGAAATTCGCTCTACCTTCATGTCAGAATTGTAGACGAGCGCTATGCCACCACCTCGTTTGGATGATCGAGATACATGATGTATATTGAAACCGTCGGGTTTTAACTCGGAAATGACACTTTTGTCGACTGATGACCCTAGCCATGTCTCTGTTATGGCAAGTAAGTCAACTTTATTTGACAGTATAAAGTCACACACAGAGAGTGCTTTATTTCTCACCGATCTACGGTTTACTGTCGACATAGAGACCTCATGAACGGTGTGCGTATCAGACCTTTTCAAAGATGATAGGTTCCCAATATTCACCTTCGAATAGTGTTGTAAGTTTGTTGGTCTATTAGTTATAATCCGTTCAATCGGATTTTCTATGTGTGAGTTGGATATATTTTCCCAGGTTGACGATATGGGACCACAGGAAACATAAACTAGATTATTTTCATTGACACCATATTGATGCACTGTATGTCTAGGCCACCCGACACGCACTGTGTGGATATGCCGGATAACCCGGCGACCTGCTTTTGTTCCCCTCCTCACCCGACAATTTCTTGTACGATCTGCTCGAGGTTGACAGAATGATGCAAAACACATCGTACGTAAATCAAAAACTGTCAAGAACGAAAATTCTTCGAAAGCCCTCTCAATAAAAGTCAAGATAAAAGAAAAACAAATTGTACGTATAAAAGTCGGATAGAAGTCACGGATCAATGAACACAATACCTAAAATCAATTCACTAAAATGCCTATTAAAGTACGAATTTTAAAACAACAAGTTCCGCAGATATCTTTAATAAGATCTCGTGTAAAAATACAACAAATCTTAAGACTAGAACTTCGGTAAATTACAGGAAATTTGGCAAAACATCGAGAGCGATAGGTGGAGCGGCCATTACATAGCGCTAACACTGTTCACTCCTAGTCCTAACGTGTAAACATATTGACATGTCAACGAAATAGATCCTAGTCCTAACGTGTAAACACACTGACATGTCAACGAAATAGATCCTAGTCCTAACGTGTAAACATGCTGACATGTCAACGAAATCGATCCTAGTCCTAACGTGTAAACACACTGACATGTCAACGAAATAAATCCTAGTTCTAACGTGTAAACATGCTGACATGTCAACGAAATAGATCCTAGTCCTTACGTGTAAACATGCTGACATGTCGAAATAGATCCTAGTCCTTACGTGTAAACATGCTGACATGTCAACGAAATAGATCCTAGTCCTTACGTGTAAACATACTGACATGTCAACGAAATAGATCCTAGTCCTAACGTGTAAACATACTGACAAACTAAATAAATCAAACAGTGTATATATGTTGAAAAAGTTAAATAGGTCATACACTGTAAACATAAGGACAGAATTTAACTTGATATGATCAAATTAAAAGTTGGAAAAACCAAAATTTAAGTTGGAAAAGTCAACATTAAATTTGGAAAATCCCAAATTAAAATTGAAAAAGCTAAGATTAAAGTTGGAAAAGCCAATAGTAAAGTTGACCTTTTGAGACCAAAAAATAATGTGGTACTAAATGATAATGTTTTTATAATTTACCAAGTCCTTTTTCTGCGAGCAAAATTCATCCCGTATGCATAATAATAAATTTGTTGATCTTGACGGATGCAACTACACCTGTACGATGGAATCTTTAAATGTCAAAGGGTCTGTAATGCTGTGTCGAGGGTTCACGTTTTATCCATCTATTAAATTGTATTCGTTATGAAGTTTATGACTGATTAATTCCATATCTTCACTCTTTTTTATCATTCCAATCATCTTTATGAATTTAGCCATTCGATTACATCATCTCCCAATACATGTACACTCAATTGAAAAGTGCATTCGTTTATTTCCTGTTTTGCATGACCACCTTAAGGTAAGAAACTTTGGATGCTTTGGCTTTTCTTTTTCAAGATCTAACCTGTTTAAAATCGTAGAAAAATTCACGGTGAGAAGAGCTACCCTGCATAGCGTCGTCAACTATCGTTTTCGCCAGAGATTTGGAACTTCCGGGTTTACCAACAAGAAACAGTGGTATTTTCAACTGAATACAAATGACCATCATGAAGACATTCTCTTTCAGGGCGTTGTTCTTCGCGATCGTCTCCTTTAGATTGCAATTATCTAGAATCATCTCTTGACATCTGAATATAAAAATAATTTCACAGATATCATTGTTATATTTATGAAACACTTTTTCTACTTCATAAGCATAATGTTTTCAATCAATAAATTAAACATTTTCTAGCAACAATACTTTATTAATAGTCATGTTTCTTCTAATATTTGTGCTAAATGTGCAAGACTTAGCAAAGAGTAACCTGTGTTTCAAGGCTTAATGGTTGCCACACTCAACAATTTTTCAGTTATCTGGTGGCGTCCAGTTTTTGTAGGTGGAGGAGAGAACCCCGACACAATGTACCCGGGAAGAGACCACCGACCTTCCGAAAGTAAACTGGCAAACTTTCTCACATATGTCAGCGCGAGCGAGAATCGAACCCGTGCCGATTAGAGGTGAGAGGCCTTATGATTTTGAGCGCATTGCTCTAAACACAAGACCACGGAGGGCTCGATAGAACTCCGATGTCAATCATTATACTGAGGAACAACTTTGGCTCGAGCGTGAATGAAATAACAATTGTATCACATGAACCAACACTGTAGCACATGGACTACCAGCTCTGATGCGAATAATGGTTCCTATTCGCAAAATTATCTTTGAATAAGGATAGTGAAAGTCCGTTAAGTCACACTCTTCATTCTTGATTATTTCAACATCAAATAATAAGCAAGGAATTCTTCCCGTACCTAGAACCTAATACTGCCATTACAATGGTGTTACATCAATATGGACAATACCATAATAAATCAGATTTCAATGCAAAAAGTTGAATATAATGAATTTTCCAAGTTCATTGAAACATCTAAATATGAGGCTCATGCGGAGGAAAATTATATTTCAAATGAATTTTGTTAATGCATAAAAAGTTGATGTATCTAAATGTCGAGATATAGGTTGCAACAAGATATTTTTTCTCTTGTAAAGACATTTGAATAATTATGCCTTATTAGATCTGATAAAGAAACACAATTTGGTGCAATGGGAATTTTAACAGACTATTGGAAGACCCATTTGTCAACCTCTCCTCGTTAATTGATGTTATTGAATAGCATAAATATACCTTGTGATCTCTCTTAAGAACTGACTGGCGCCACCATTAAGAGAACAGGGCTCACGAAACTCCTCGGCAATATATTCTCGGTAGCTCCTTTTGTCCTTTAGTGCGGCGTGGTAACAAACGCCTAGCGACAGGACAAGTGCTCTCGTCTCCTGGGTAATTATATCCTAAAGAATAATGCAAGTAACCAAATACTTGTACTTCACATACAGATACAATGCTGATTCTAATTATTGTCTCTGTTGGTCCATCTTTTTCAGATATGTGGATTCACTTAACACTTTTAATCAGAACATTTATTGAAAACATTATGAATGTTTTATGATCATTTGATTTGAAAACAAAAGTTTACATTGTCTTCTTCTTGTGCTTTTTCCTTCAGACGCGATAGAATGTTGTGATGCCGAAACCAAACCATTACATCCAATGCTCTTTCAACATCCCTCAAGCTGACGAAACTACACTCGCTCTGTTCAATACAAGAAACATGGTAAAATACAGACTCCGGGGCATATTCAAAGTTTCGTCTGTCCATATTTAGCAGATTCAAGCATTTAGGTCAACATACATGTGACAAAATACAAGTGAGTGCTTTAACATTATATTGATGCTTTGAAGAAAAGCCATATTTCCACCATTTTATTATCTTGCCTATTCCATAAGGACTACTACTGTAACCAAAATATAACTACATATTCTCTGAATAAAATAGCATACATTGTATAATTTCATGCCAGTATATAATCATGGTTATCTCTGAATATAATTCATAGTACTGAACATTACGATAAAGTTTGCTCTGTGTTAGTATAACGAAGTTAATTTTTTCATCGCATGTTTACATTGATAATTCTCGCTATTTTAGACTTAAACGAGAGTTACAGTGAGAGTTGTTTAATTGATTGTTGTTTTTCGCCATGCTCAACAATTTTTCAGTTATCTTGTGGCGTTCAGTTTTTGTAGGTGGAGGAGATAACCCAAATACAATGTACCCGGGAAGAGATTACCGACCTTCCGAAAATAAACTGGCAAACTTTCTCACATATATCGGTGCAAATGAGAATAAAACTTGCGCCGACTAGAGATGAGAGGACTCGTGATTTTGTGCATAATGCTCTAAACACTATGCTCAAAATCAAGATGATTAAATGAAATGGTGAAGATAATGAATAGAAATTCTATTAATAATAATAAATAATGACAGTTGGGGAAGGATGGATCCCAACATATCATTTACTTAGTGCATTTGTCTTCTATTTGCTTGGGTAATTGCACATCTTTGATCTCCTGGGGGGGGGGGGGGGGGGTTGTTAAACTCCAGAATGGTTTTTGTATTTGCTTGCTCTACTTTAGTTGACAATAAACATATATCTTGCATTGAAAAGTGAAGTAATATGGAACGATTTGCGATATCTATTTCTTTTAAACCCATGCTTAGGACTTACAGATTCGATTAAGAGCATCCCCGTAAGGATCCGGGTTGTTAGAATAGATCCTCAGTCGCAAAAGGCGACTAAATGAGGCGGTCCTTCGGATAAGACCGCAAAAACCGAGGTCCCATGTCACAGCAGGTGTGGCAGGTGAAAGATCCCTCCCTGCTCAAAGGCCATAAGCACCGAGCATAGGCCTAAATTCTCAGCCCTTCACCGGCAATGGTGACGTCTTAATATGAGTGAACGATTCTCGAGCGGGACGATAAACAATATCTAATCAATCAATCGATTAAGAGCAGATCCTGTGCATTTATATACTCATACCAAAATTGTAATACCAATATCGTTAATGAAAACACCTTCATCGTATGCATCTTTTGCATATATTCATACGCATAATATACTCAGTGCAGTTTAATATACATGGATATATAACCCGTACTTTATCTCTTCTCATATATTCTTGAGACTTCTGTAATACTTTGCAAACGATATCCTTCATACTGTTCATGGAACGCATTTCTTGAAGGCCTCGTCTACCACCTGGTGATTTTGGTCTGTTTGGTTTATTTGGCAGCTGATAAAAACAAATACACACAATCTTATAATCGATAAAGATTAAATAACTAATGTTTTGTAATCCTATTAAAACTAGTGATTCACTCGTAAAGTTTCATAATTTCATAATCAAACCTTCTGTGACGACATTTTCTCTATGTATTGCATCTCTGTGTTTGAGTCAATTTGTCCAAAATCAAAAACAAGAGAAAAAAGACTCAGTGGTAGAGGTTGTACCCTGTACACTAAATGCCTCATTGGAAGTCGACCTGAAAAAGTTTGTAGTTATTTCTGTAATGTGCTACAAACTGTTCATGTATCTTATTTATTATAAGTGGGCTTCAAAACCAATAATACGATAAATGGTTTTTGCTACAATGCAAACAATAATTTTTAGAATCACATTTTATGACTGATGATATTCTTACTATGATCTAACAACCCACCTAGTCTGTCATTAGTTTTCTCAGATGCCACGTGATATCCAAGACCGGCCTGTTCTAAACGTCTTATCACGTCATCGCTATGTCTGACAAATATATACTTCAAATGTTAAATTCGTCTTCTTTTGTATGCTAATAACTACAGGAAATTGTGCAAATTAAATGAACAATACACTCTACATCATGAAAAGCCTAAGGAAATTAGAGGTGGTATTGTAAGAAAATAATGAAACAACATATGCGGATTCATTCCAGGCACCAGATTCCACCTGCGGAAGTCAAGGACCCATGCAACCCTTTCTAACTTTGGATTATTAATGGAATTTATGTGATTGGTCACTGTTCGTACTTTGCACCTTTTCTTGTCTTTACTATCTAAGAATACCACATGCACAATTACATATTTTTTTCTTATATGACCACCTTAGGATTTCTTTAATCTCTTGCAGTGGCATCGCAACATTTCTTTGTACTCTTACAATAATACCATCTTAAAATTTTTTTATTTCCTTACCATTACACAGTAATTCATTATCCTACAAAGTTACCTCCACAATTGTCATTTTCTTACAATACATGTACCACCTCCCCATTTTTATTGTAAGAGGTTAAAAAATATGTTGGGGTGTTAGTATAAAGTGAAGATAACGGACAGTGATCAATCTCATAATACCTATCAGGATACAAAATAGAGAGTTGAGCAAACATGGACCCCTAGATATACCAGAGGTGGGATCTTGTCGATAGGAGGAGTAAGCATTCCCCTGTCGACTGGTCACACCCGCCGTGAACCATACATCCCGACAAGGTGAACGGAAAAATCCGTAGTCAGAATCAGTGTGCCGAGAACGGCCTAGCAATTGGTATGAAACACTTCAGACAGCATTTAACCTTATGGAAAGTGTACTGGCAAACTAGATCGTTACAACGACCACAAAATTTGCGAAATACTGACTTTAGATGAGATTATACAAACCCCTGTAACATCAACATCTTTGTCAGTAGACTGCTTCGATTTAAAAAGTGATTATTTGCAGCTTTTCATATCGAATCAGTTGAAAGATATGAATACCATATGTAGGTGATGGTGGAATATTTCCATATAGATAAGGGAAGTTGACCATGGAGAAATTGATATCATGTTTCTTGTCATAAAATTGAGCTGTTAGTTTGCCGCCACATCTATTTTCAGTAAAATATCTAAGTTCGAAGTAGATGTGGAAGACTCTGTGGTGTCTTTTATATCAAGTCTACTGGGATATATCGAATCGAAATATGAATGAAAATGATCATTGTTGATAGAAAAAAGTCGAAGGGGTTTTCTTTTAAATAATTTAGAGCTACGATTTCCCAATATGCATTACACTGCACGATGTAAGTCGGGACTGTACACTTTCAATTACATGTACATCATGGAGTGGTATTGAAATCAATTGGAATGAAGATTTTTAGAGAAGCAAACTATTTGTTTGTCGGATATAAATGCATAATGGTTAAACTAACGGTTTGATAAATAAATAATGGTTTAATAAATAGATACTGCTGAGAATTGGATATTTCTAAACACTTATAACTGACACTAAAATTACTAATATCCGTGTCGAATGTTGTACAATGCAACTCAGAATCCATTAATCCCGATAGCTCTGCAGAATATATTTGCTGGATTAGAGAAAATAAGCATTTGATTATCTATACATAGCTGCATTAACAACATTTCATTTCCATACTTATCCTATATGTCATTCATATCAGTAATGAAATGAGAAACTGTACCTTCTGTATGGATTAACTGCAGCTATCATTTTCAAATCTGAAGATAAATCCAAAGAATGTCCATCAAACGTGTTGTCACACAGTATCTCCTTGATAAGACCGATATGCTGTGTCGTATTTGCCTCATCGAAAAATAACACTGTATAAATGTGGCGATTTGTTTCTCGAGAATTTCTTTTGGCTAATGCATTTGCCGTTTCTACTTTCTCGTGAATTTCTTGTCGTGTAGTGCCACCATGAATCTGAAAAGAAATTCCCTATACTAAATTTTATCAAATATGGCCTTCTCTGAATAACTGCTTTAAACTATCATATATTATTCTCCATCATCAACTTTCCTACTTTATGTAGCAATATTCAATTATCACCTGCATATTGTTTATAGGTCTCTTAACAGATTCGATACGCAAGGGCATGCTCCGAGTATGACCATTTTTTAAATCGTGGCAGGCTACTGATAAACGATTTGGTGTTACCGTACTTTCAACAGTTGTATTTGAAATCAGTATTTCGCGAATTCTGTCCTCGTTATCACGTCTTAATTTAGAAATACAACCCATTATTACGTCAAATGCTCTCTCGTGTGTTACCTACCAATTAGGCCATTCTTTAATACTAATATTGGATGTCAATTGCTCCGTTTATCTGATCAATACATAGTGCTCACGGCAAGTGTGACAGGTCAACAGGGGATTCTTACTCCTCCTAGACACCTGATCCCCCCCTCTGGTATGTCCAAGGGTCCTTGTTTGCCCCATTTTGAATTTTATATTATTTATACTAATTATGAAATTGATCACTGTTTGTTATCTTCAATTTTCCCATTTGCCCTTGCTTGAGTAAAACGCAATTACACATGGGTTTTTCACACTGCAAACTGAATCTTGTTTAGTTATTTACACACAAAACAATTGATACAAACATCTCAGAAACACATCCATTTTATATTCTATAGATGCTAAAAATTATGATGAGGACATCCATATCATTCTATTATAAAGCTGTTTAATGATGCATCGCAATATTTGTTCATATACACGATATCCTCTTCATAGACTAACAAGCCATGCAAATACACTCGTTATTACGCATGGTCCTTACTGAATTGACATTCGTCAACCGAAAATGATATTGAGACAGTCATTTTATTTGGTAATTACCTTCATTATTATCATCGTTTGCATACTCTTCCCAGCACATTGTATCTGACAAAGAAAGCGAATCAGGCGGGTCTTTCCACATCCGGTTTCTCCCATAATAATCACTGGAATTCCAGCCCTGAATCATTATAGCGCACGTGAGATATTTTTGCAAGAACGTACAAGCAAGTAATAAAATTGTTTGCTAAATAATCGAGTAATCACATAATAAATAGTAACTGGAACACAATTAGAATTGAGAATCTTCACCCTAAAAGACGTTAGAGTAATTCCTAAATGTAGGGAAAAGAACATGGTAATTATGTTACTTACCTGAATCTCATATATATTGCCAACATCTTTTTCACATTGTCAGAAGTGAGTTCATATGTTTCGTCCGGGTCATATTCTTCACCTCCCATGATTGTCCACAGTTTTTGCAGGAGAGCATATCTTTGCAAGGATGATATTTTAGAAAGTTAGTATAAAAGATAGTATTACCGATGTAACAAAAATAGAATCAATAATAGAAATGGCTGGGGTGCTTTAAAATGTTGATTGATTGATTATATATTGTTTAACGTCCCGCTCGCGAATTTTTCACTCATATGGAGACGTCACCATTGCTGGTGAAAGGCTGCAAAATTTAGGCCTATACTCGGCGCTCAGGGCCTTTTAGCAGGGAGGGACCTTTATCGTGCCACACCTTCTGTGACACGGGGCCTCGGTTTTTGGGGTCTCATCCGTAGGGCCGCCCCATTTAGTCGCCTATTACGACAATCAAAGGGAGCTGAGGACCTATTCTGATCCGGATCCCCACGAGACTGCTCTAAAATGGATGATGAATACCGTAGTATCATTTATTTGCTACCATGTTGAAATATGAGGAATGCCTATTGGGAAACCTGTGACAGGTGTTCAATACACATAATAGATACCTTCTATCCTCCGTATGCAGAAGAGATGAAATAGTTCAGCAATTTGTAATGTGTCTTTTAAAAAGTCTGAGCAAATTCAAAAGTTACTTGCACATATTCAATGTGTCTATAACAACACCACAAGTTCTGTAGGATGCCAAGTCAAAGCTGTGCGAGGAGTTGTTTACAAAACGTAGGTACCGTCTACTTAAAAGATGTTGAAAAACTACATGTAAATTTTTCGACAAATGTCCGAACACTTTCAAAACGCCACATGCACATCTTCAATGTGACCAGTACAGAGCAATATCGGTGCATTGATCAATTAGCATTTTCGTTTATTGAGCTAAATTGATTAAGTTGATAAGACGGATAGTTGCAGAACAAAAAAAATAATTGTCGCCGATATTTTCGGTTCTCAAGTTTACTTAGTTATATGATAACCGTGAAACGCATATCTTTGAAAGACGCTTTAATTGGATAATGAAATGCTTTCGTTGGTTTGTGAAACAGGATGTGAAGGTCAAAACTATTGCAGAAAATGCATAACATGTGTTAACTATACTTACAATTGACCCGTAAGTTATTCAAACGTAACAGCTTAAAGTAACATGACATTAATTCGTTTGCAAATTTGGTTGGTTGTATATTGTTTAACGTCACGCTCGAGAATGTTTCACTCATATGGAGACATTTCCATATTTGGTAATGATTTCCATATTTGAACGATGGTAAAGGAAATATTCGCTCTTAAATAAACCATCGCATAAAATAGTTAAGCGTTCAACACACACACACACACACACACACACACACACACACACACACACACACACACACACACACACAAACACACACACAAACACACACACGACACGTGTTTTGCCTTGAACGTCATTTTTTAGATGTTTCAGATATGCCTTTTCGTCAGGGTTGTTGTTTTGTTTTAGGCGTATCAACTACTTTCATGCTATTAGGTGAATATCTATATTTTTAACCAAAATTTGTTAGGGTTAAAAAAATCCCATTTTAAGACGGGAATCAAAAGGTAAGCATATTTAAAACTTTGTTGAGGAAAAAAGACTGTTGATCTAACAGAAAGGTGCATTTTTTTAATTTAATACCTACAACTGATTTTTTTTCTATAGTGGTATTTGAACAAATCCCAAAAATGTAACTATATAGCATAGGCTTAGTCAGTAAGTGCTCTAATGCTTAAAGCCTGATCGAAGTTTTCACTTTTTTACAACGAAAAGGGCAATTTCTTTTAAACCCCCTTCACACTAGACCACATTTTGAATACGTCCAACCACGTCCCGGAAAATTTTGGAGAACGCAGTGAGAACCTTGTAAGAACTTGTAGGTCGTTGCAATAGAAACTGGTCAGGACGTGGTATGATCTTCATGGTCCTGACGGATGTTGACAAAATTTGAACATGTTCCATGCGCATGATAACGAGGACGTAGTCAAATTAGGACGCAGTAAGATCCGAATAAGGACGTAGTAAAAATGGCATTGACGTAGTAATGGCACAACAAGCACCACCAAGGAACTTTATGGACATGGTAGAAGCATAGCGCAAACGGAGACGATTACAAATACGTTCTTACTACGCTGCTGCTACGTCAGTGCAGTTCTCTCCAGGACCTCTTTGCGTTCTTGCTACTTCAATGCAGACCTTAACCGACCTCCTTACACTTTTGTTATGATCACAATACGCCTGCGCCACGTTGTAGAAGACCACATTAAGACTTCAATAGGTCCAGGCGGTGTTAACTACGTTCTCGACACATCCGCAGCAGGTTCTCACTGGGACTTTACCACGGCCGGTTAAAAGGGTACAAATATGAGATTTAGGTAGAATTCTTGTATTATCGTCGGGTATATGGCACTGCGGAATCAAGATTTACTTGATCACATTGTTTTGATTCAAGGACAACCTGGTCGACCTCTTTTGGAATGCTGTGACATGTTACTCTTGCGCTTGGAGGAATTAATAAAACAGTATCCTCAAGCAGTACGCCTATTTACATAAAGATTGAACACAGTAAGAACGTGAAAGGTGCGTGGTGCGACCGTAGAAAGGTATTTCTAGTCTTAGAGAGAACGTAGTAAGTGCGCAGTTTAAACCTATACCACGAAGTGCACGCGTGGCTGTGCGCGTGATAAGGACTTAGTGGGAACTTGGTAGACGCCGTATAAACCAGCCAGGAATGTACCAAGAACGTAATATGAGCCTAGTAATAAAAAATGCCGATTTTGACCACGTCCCCACTGCGTTCTCTGAAAATGTCATGACGTTTCGAAAATAGACCTATTTATATATCTGATTCGTTGGAAGTCAACTGGTCCATCAGTGTATTTCAAAAGCCTCCGACTGCATATGAGGTGGAAATTCCAGAAATGAGCCATGATGTGTAAAATTTTGAACCTACCTTCTGTAACGAATTTCTCACATTAGTTTTCTTTTCTGGTCCAGTGGTTTTTCAAATATATTTTTAAAAGATGACACCATAATTACACTATTTCTCGATTATCTCCCATTCCGAAAGGGTGTGACTCTATATTTGAAGAGTTTGAACTTCGTTTCCCCAAGAATGCTTTATGGCAAATTTGGTTGAAATCGGGTTAGTGATTCTACAGAATCTAAAACTGTGTCAGGTTTACGGACATACGAAGGAAGGGTAACAGTTTATTATGATCAGAAAAGTTTACTTGAGCTTGTACTTTCGGTGAGCAAAAAATCAAAGACATTCATTGGTGTGTGTGTGTGTGTGTGTGTGTGTGTGTGTGTGTGTGTGTGTGTGTGTGTGTGTGTGTGTAATTCAGTATACTCCCGAAGAATCGAAACTAGTTGAGTATATACTCAATCGGCTTTGTGATATTTGTTTTTATTATACTACTATTTGTGTAGATTTTCTATACTTATTTCTATAATTTCAAAGGAGTCTACACTTTAACCCTGAGGTCTGGGGAACATGGGATGTACCATTTTAGCAGAGACCTTTCTGTTTTACACCACTTTTTTTCAGATGTGCGGTTACAGATAAGATTTTTGAAAATTTGTGAATGTTTGGTAGTTCTGGTCCCGCCGTTAAAGTCCTTAGAATGCAGTCGTCCTAAAATCTATATAGATGTTCCCCTTGTCACAAAGATAAATCATATTAAAAGAATCGGTTTGGTAGTTATCAAGAAGTTAAAAATGTTCAATTGTTAATGCACAACGGACGACCATGGCCGACGATTATTGCGGTAGGATATCTGAATTTGCTCAGGTGACTTTCAAAAACATCAATCAATAACTCAAAACTCTCCCAGATTTGAAAAAATACCTATTAAGATCCGAAAATTTCTCTGACAAAGGAACTCTGTTACGTTCAAGAGCTTTTATCAGTTCCGAAGAAGCCACCCTCTCTTCTATGACTTGCTGTGATTTTTCATCAACAATACTTCCAGATATTCTGTCAATGTTGAACCCAACAAATGTAAATGTTCTGTCTGGATTGAAAAACAAATATGGATGGACGCTGCAAAAGATGATAGTAGATATGGTAAACTACCATTTACTCGTAATCACATTTCCAAAACATTGATAATATTTCGAGGTACTACAATAGGTTTCTCAATCTTCTATCCAAAGAGTACGAACAGTGATTAATCTCGTAATCTCCGAAAGAATACTTAATTCAGAACAGGGCAAACACAGACCTCATAGAAAAACCAGACATCGGGTCACGTGCCCAAGAGGAGTGAGCAACCGACATGAACACTTTATTTTGATTTGTAATCCATATTCATAATCATTCTTTAAACGTGACCTAACAAAATGGCATGAGCTTTCGACTTAACAATGAGAACATACTCTACAGTATCTAATCAGTTTGCAAACGTACATATCATGCAGATGATGAAGGAATATTGCTACATATATATATATATATATATATATATATATATATATATATATATATATATAGGAAGCTGACGAAAGAGAAGTTGGGAAACGTACATATCATGCAGATGATGAAGGAATATTGTTATATATATATATATATATATATATATAGATAGATAGATAGATAGATAGATAGATAGATAGATATAGGAAGCTGACGAAAGAGAAGTTACCCCGTTTGTCATTAAGATGAATTGTTAGTTTCCTATTCATATCTGTATTCACTAAAACATCTGTAGTGTCTTTCACTCTAAGTTCACTGGGATATAACGAGTCAACATAGGAATGAAAATGAATATTGTGAATTAAAGGAAAGTTTTGAATGTATCTCAATGACGAGAGGTCGTATCAAGAGATTTCTTCGTTTCATATCTTAAAAGAATAACATAAGAAGTCAGCAAATAATGGAGTACAATTTGCCCCCATGGAAATCCCAACCGACTGTTGGAAGATCTATCGTCCAACGAAAATAGGTCGATATTGTGAAAGAACTCCAGTTTTATTTCAATGAAAAGGTGAAGATAACGAACAGTGATCAACCTCATAAATCCTACATGTATATATAATAATACAAAACTGAGAGTAGGGCAAACACCAATTCCTGGAAACACAAGAGATGGAATCATAGATTTGGGAGTAAGCATTATTGAACTTTGATCATTTTTCGTTATGTTCACTGGCAGGCTACTAAAATACGTTGATATTACAGGGGTTTCATGATAGCATTTCCTAAATCCTATGTTCGCTATAATGATCTATTTTGAAATAAAGCTATCTCTGGGTCAAATGTTGCCTGATGTGCTTCATACTAATTGTTACTCCGTTCTTTACATACTGATTTTGACTTCGGATTACTCTCTTTCTCTGATCAAAATTGAATGCTCACGGTGGGTGCTTACTCCTTGAGAAGGAAAAAGACTTCAATTGACATAGAAGGATATTAACAACAAATATTCTGATATTGATATCAAAAATATGCTGGAGTTCGTCGTTGACAACATGTAAGTATTTGGGGGGGGGGGGGGATCGGGTCTTTCAACACTTGGAATCCTACTGGACCGGATTTATGCTTTTTATTAGGTGTTCTGTTTTCGTATTCTTATTAGACAGAAATTATTTCATATGTCAATTCCATATCTCCCAGTAAACTCAAAAAAAACCCCAAAAAACATATATATCACGGAGTCTTTCGCGTCTGCTTCTGCTTAGGTCGATTGACGTCCGACCTGTTTTATCCTCAATAATTTGTCATTCTTAACATATTGGTTTTTATTCCAGATTGCACTCTTAACACGACCAACATGGGTCATGGAAGGTGTGACTGGTCAACAGGGGAAATTTCCCTATCCTAGACATCTGTCCAGAGTCCTGTGTTCTAATTATAAATTCTGCCTTACTTACAAATTCACAATTTTTGTATTCCTTCAAAGGTTTATAATTAACCACTGTTGCTTTCTTCACTTTTACACCAATAAAAGATCGGCGATCAGTTTTATCAATGAAAAGGTTAAGATAATTAACAGTATTCAATCTCCAAACACTGACCCCTGATTATACCAGAGGTGAGATCAGGTGCCTAGGAGGAGTAAGCATTTCCTGTCGACCGGTCACACCCGACGTGAGTCCAACATCCTGATCAGGTGTACAAAGTATTCCGTCGTCAGAATCAGTATGTAAAGAAAGCCTAACAATTGGAATGAAACACTTCAAACATTATTTGACTCCATGGAAAGTTGTCTGGCAAACTAGATCGTTATAACGACCATACAATTTGCGAAATGCTGAATTTAGACGAGGTTGTATAAATCCCTGTGACATTAACTTGTTTGTCAGTAGCCTGTCTCGATTTAAAAACTGATCATATGTAGAACAAGCTCTTGCCTATCGAATCAGTTGGAGATATAAACACCATATGCACGTGATGATGTAATATATCCACATAGATGAGGGAAGTTGACGATGGAGAAATTGAAATCATCCCGTTTGTCATACGGTTGAGTTGTGGATAGCACTTCATCTAGCAATAAGCTGTATTTGCAGATTAGACCATGAAATCGATAATTGAAGTTGAGAAATACTTACTTTAATCGAGATTGTTGACACTTTTGTCTAATCAACTTACGCTACACTGATATTTGGTCATTCAGATATATTAATTTAATAAGGGATTGCATATCACTTAAAAACCAATATAATAAAAAAAAACGAATGTTGTTATGCTTTAAGTTCAAAGAACTTACCCTTTTTCCCAGCTTCTTCGCATTTCGTAAACTTCAAGGTCTCCTATTTGTTCCTTTGATTTTTGGGAATTGTCTGATTCTTCACTCAAATTCAATGATCTTGAAGAAAAGTCCTAGAATATATGAATGAATTTTATTACTAATAGTTGTGGAGTGCATTTTTCAAGCTACTTTGAACTCAAAGGCATGTTCTGTACTGTAAAAGCGTCACTATTCGTAGATAATAATTTTTACTTGCTCGTAGGATGTTGATTGATTGATTGTTTTACGTCCCGTAGAAACTTTTTCACTCATATTGAGATTTCACCAGCTGTAGGTGTATAAGTACCACAAAGCAAAGTTAGACCTATGCTTAGCACTCAGGGCCATAGCAGTGAGGGATCTTTAACATGCCAACGCCTACCGTGACACGGGACCTCCGTTTTTAAGGTCATATCCGAAAGACCCGTGATTCTCACTTCTAAATGCCGAGCGTTTGGCGAAGGAGCAATCACTACCTATTCTTACTTCTTAGGTTTGACGCGGCCATGGCACGAGCGGGGCTCGAACTCACGACCTCCCGATTACGAAGCGTACGCTCTACCACTGAGCTACCGCGACCGGTGCTCGTAGCATGTAATTGCCTGGTTAACTTAAACCCTAAACTCAATCCAAGCTAACTGTTAATTAACACTCACAAGAAAATAGCACAAAAAACTAATGTAATTAAATGCGCTTTCCGTCGTGCTGAAGTGTAGTTTGATTATATTTGTGAATGTGAAATTAAAATTTGACATTGCTTGCTTTTCCCTTCTAAACGCGCTGTAGTGATAACTGAATTATAGTTGTTATTTTTTCTGAAATATACAACTCAGTCATTTTCGGTATAAATTCATGATTTCTTGTTGTTTTCCACCACCCTCAACAATCTTTCAGTTATCTGGTAGCGTCCAGTTGTTATTGGTAAAGGAGAGAACCCAGATACAATGTGCACGAGCGAGAATTGAACCTGCGCCAACTAGAGGTGAGAGGCCTTGTAATTTTGAACGCGATGCTCAAACCACTCAGCCACTGAGCCCCCACCCACCCACCCGCTACAAAAACAGTATGGCAAATGAATAACATTACCTGCAGATACATAATGCAATTGGGTTAAACTTTTAGCTTGGAAAAATAAACTTAAAGCTGTGTACCTAAATTTGTAAAAGAAGAAATCTACGAACATTGATCCACTAAATACAACAGTGATTCCACAGAATTTACTCAGTGATGACAATGACCCCTTATTGGAGGTTATCGCAATATTCTAAAGGAATATAAATATAAAAAATTAATATCATTCTATACATCTTCATGAAAAGGTATACTAAAGTCTAATGTACTAACTTTCGACATTAAAATGAGGAACCTCAGGACGAAGTTGCAAAATCCCGGAAGAACATCCGTTGTGCTTTCAGAGCAGAAAACACAATTTTCATAATCTATAAGTTGTGTGTTCAGAAATAAGACGAACTGCTTTAGTTCAGACCAAGAAGGGTTGGTCACTCCACAAAACCTAAAATAAATAGACATTAACATATTCATATTCAATTTTTCTCTTTGTCCTTGAAAGCATTTAAATCAGAAATCAACAACAGCAAAAAGAAATGTTAAAATCCAAGTTATTGGTTATATTTGATTTCCGTTGCCTTAATTTAGGACAATAGGAAACAAAAATATTAAACCTATTCCGTAGCCCCATCCTAGTTCCGTCTGACATGACAAAAATCGAAACATACACTTCTGCAATATGCTTGGATACTAATTTAACAAATAGTACCTTTGTGGTTCTTGACACAATATTTTCATCAGAAATATTCACTTTAGGTTAAGCACGTAAAATGTACCTTTTGTATTTGAATTTTACATTTCGTTACCTTAGCAATACCGTCAGACATTCCTTTGGTGTTCCTTCTGTTCCAGAAAATCTGAAAGTTTTGTTCAGATTGTTCTTTGACAATCTACTCAGATATTGGAAAGGTCTTTGATATAAAGCTGACTTGAATTCCATGACATCAAACCCCTTTTCATTTTCTGTAAAAAATTTACAAAAATGCATGTTTGAAATGAAAAAGCTAATATAACTAACAGTATTCAACCTCGTAATTCCTACAATAAATACAAATCAGAGATGGGCAAACACAGACCCCTGGATATACTAGAGGTGGAATCAGGTGCCTAGGAGGAGTAAGCATCCCCTGTCGACCGGTTGAGATAGTGACAGATTAACAGACTATGATTACATGGATTGTCTTACAAAAGTTGTCGGAGATTCTTTGAACTGTCTACAACTAGACCGAAACTTATGGCGAATATACCTAAGCGATCGTACAAGTCGCGAGAAGTTATTGACAGAACATTTCTATTGTTTTCTTTGCGAAAAATCCATATTCTTCAGGTAACCATAATATCACACAACATACGTTAAAAATCAGACTTTGTGGTCTCCCCTTGTCTGTGGATGATTCAGCTGTTCCCGAAATGCTTGACAAGCTTAGAGTGAAACTTAAAAAGCAAACTCATTTATGAGAAAATTCGCCATCCTACAACAGGTAGAATGACAAGTGTTTTGAACGGTAATCGGTTTATGTACATAGGACCTTTGCCGGAAGGAAAGTATCGTCCAAGAGTAAACTACTGTGCGGGTTTGCGGTGCCAAATATTACATTACGGTCAACCAAAATCTCAGCGCAAAATGACTTGCACGCAGTGTTGGGCCACTGATCATGTCAGAAGGTTCTGCAAAAATGCACATCGTTGCAAAGTGTGCAAACAAGAGGGTCACAGTCCTGTCATCAAAGTTGTCCGTCATACGAGACTCAGGTTAATGTCATTGCCTTCAACGGAGAAGACAATGTATTATCTAACTTCTTTCTCTGTGAGCTTAACATCTATGGAGTGATTCATAAATCAGCGGAACACGCCTTCCAATATGCAAAAGCTGTTAGATGCAGTAATCTGGAAATTGCACAAACTATACAAGAATCCAAACATGCTTTGTCTGCAAAACGGTTTGGGGACAAAATTAAGCCTAAGATCAGTGGAATGATACTAGAGAAAATGTCAAGACCGAAATTGTTGAAAATAAATGCGTCCAAGTGCCAATGTGCCGAGAAAAATTACGGGCTGTAAAAAAGGACACCGTCTTCTCGGAATCCACTTTCAATGATACGTGGAGCACAGGCTTGGATAAGCAAGGTACGGAAAACACTATATAGAGTCCTGGCCTGGTCAAAATCTTCTCGGTAAAATTATCAACAAAATTAGCAAAAAAATTCGGAAAAGAAAAAAATATTGACCAGTGGAGTCAGCCAAAACAAAAACAACATTTCAAGGTAAACGCTAAACAAAAAGAGATTACGGAGATGTTTCCAGCCTTACGCAATCAATCTGACTTAGAATATATATCACACTTCGATGCGTACTCGGAATCTAACTCAGATGAGACAGGTAACGGTTAAACATTAAACGTTAACTCTGAATTGATAGAGACAATTTCGTTTTACAAGACCCTGAACATCATCGGATCTTGATTTTTAAATAATGGATTGAACTGAAATGGTATTTTCATATTCATTATATGAAATTAGACAAATAAGATTATACATTAAATATGGAAAAGCTAGATTTTCTGTCAGTTGACGTAAGGGGTTAAATACTCCCGAAAAAAGGCACAAAATATTTTCATGGTTAAGAGAAAGTAAATTAGATATAATCTTACTCCAAGAAACACATTTTATAGAAAAAAACGAATTATTATATAATTTAACTTGGAAAGATAAAGCTTTTCATGCTTAAAATGACTCAACATTCAGTACTTTCGATTCTGTAGATTGGAATATTCTTTTTAAAGTCTTAAAAAAATTAACATAGGCAACACTTTTATAAAATGGGTTAAAATTCCATATACTAATCTTTTGTTTAAGATGAAAAATAATGGCTGGTTATCAAAAACTTGTGAAATGACAAGAGGCATTAGGCAAGGCTGTCCAATCTCAGCTTTGTTGTATCTTTTTGTAGCAGAGATTCTTGCTAATAAGATAAAACATAACCCAGATATAAGAGGTATTAAGATAAATAACTACGAAGTAAAAAATATACAACACGCGGATAATTAACTTTAGCTTTGATAGATGAAATTTCCTTGAAAACTTCTTTAGATATGGAATATGACTTTTGCGAACACGCAGGATCAAAAATAAGCATAAATAAAACAAATTGTATACTATTAGAAAATCTAAAATATTTATATCTTTGATCTATATGGTATTAGGACAACATTTAAAACAGTAAGGTGTTTGCGAGTTTATATTGGACATGATAAAGAAGAATGTTACAATAAAAATTGGATAAAACTTTATCACGATATGGAGAAACTCTTTGAATATTGAAAAAGAAGAATACTCACTTTATTTGGTAAATCATGTATAGTAAAGACGTTAGCTATCTAAACTAGTGTATGTTGCTTTAATACTAACCATGCCTGATAATGCGTACATTAAGAAAAATCAGCGTCTTATATACAACTTTGTTTGGGATAAGACCGAAAGAATTAAGCGGAGTGTTTTAATTAGTGGTGTTTTAAAAGGTGGGTATCAATTGTTGATATTGAATACAAATCAAAAGCACTAAAACCTACATGGGTTCCTAGATTGTTAAAAACTAAATCTGTTTTATATCGCAATTTTGAAAGCTATTGTAAACAGTTGAATATAGATGTTCCGTATGCATTGTGTTTTTCCGATGAAAAAAAATGGAAAATATGAAATTGGAAAATTTGCCATTATTTTATCGGCAAATGTTATGTTCTTTAAATGAGTGCAAAATGTGTACCTTAGATAAAGTTCCAGTAAATGATATTTTGCAACAACCGATATGGAACAATTGTAATTTTATATATAGAGGTAATACACTATTTTTTAAGAATTGGATATCACGTGGAATTTTGTATGTGAAAGATTTATATGATAAAGGGGGGGGGGGGGGGGGGGCAAATTTCAAACAGCTCTCAGATTTTTCAAATTGCATTAGAAATAAGTCGAACTGGTTATGTGAATTTAAAATTCTTTCTACTGTTTTTATGCAATTGTGTAAAAAGTATGGTTTTTCTCATTGCAATTTCATAAACCTACAGCATCGAAATATTTTTCTTTTCTACACGGGATTTGTAAAGGTTAGACAACAAAAATGCAGGTTTTTCTACGAAAATCCTGTCCATAAAAAGTTTTGTAAACCTTACTATCAAAAGATATTAAATTATGAATTTAGGATTGAATCTGTTTCATGGAAAGATACATATCAATGTAAATTATTGGATATTCCTGATAAGCACTTTTCTGAATTTAACTGTAAGTTTCTAAATAGTATACTCTGTAACAATACATATCTCAGTGAATGGAAAAGAGGAACACATAGTAACTGTAAAACCTGTCACATAAAAGAAACTACAAAACATCTTATTTTTGAATGTGAAAATGTTATTCAAGTATAGAATACTTTAAGTATTTGAATATAAATATTAAATGGAAACACGTGATTATAGGATTCTTTCATGAACGCAATGTTTGTTTCAATTTTTTTCAATCTTGAATTTACTTATCCATAATCTTTCTATACTTTATTGATAGCTAAACAATATTGAATTTATGCAAAATTACCGATCCAGGGAGCCCCTGGCACCCCCAGGTGAGGTATACATGGAGGGCCTATGCGGAGGTTTTACCTCACGTGTTGTTAATTTTTGAAAATAATAAAATATATATTTTTAAAAAGAAGTTCAGAGTATTGGTGCATGGAGTCAGAGTGGTGTTTAAAAATAATATTTGGAATGACCTATTACTAGACATGAATATTTCCTTTTACCATTTTTGTTGTTGATGGCTATGCATACGAAATAGTTGTAAACTAAAGTATACATTTATTACCTTTGCCTCAAGAAGGTATATTAAAGTATAGAAAGCATATAAACATTAGTATGCATCGTAAACTAATTTCTATCCTTTGCATTTGGGCGATTTGTACAACTAGAAGATAAACCCAACTATTTGGTTTAGTTTAGTTTGTTATCATCAGACTTTGTATAGGGAGTATCATTTTAAGATTAAAAGTTACGATAACGAACAGTACTCAGTCTCATAACTTACAAAAAGAATACAAATTTAAGAGTAGGCGAAACGCAGACTCTGGACACACCAGAGGTTGTATCAGGTGTCGTTCAGGAGTAAGCATCCTCTGTTGACCGGTCACACCCGCCGTGGGCCCTTTATCTTTACATTTATAAGGTAAATGTAGTAATCCACATTCAAAATCAGTACACGGATATGTTAAAGCAGGTCATACTCCAATTATGTACATAACTGCACATAGAATGTGTCCTGCACAAAATGGAGAAGTGCTAATCTGTTAAAACTATCATGAGGATTTACATGAGCACACTTTGTACCATAATAACATGACAAATATGAGCTTCTATATGACGTCATTACATGGCTGTTAGCAAATATTTAAACACAAAATCGTCTCCATGTTTGGACATTTTTCTGGGGTTTTCGTCGACAGATTCTAGCAGGAGATGCCGTATATGTTAGTTTGTTATCTTGGACCTGAGGTATAGAAATGTATGCAGCGTAGTATTATAGTTTTGTAGTTTTATTGTTGTGTGTGACAAATGAAAACCGAACCGACATACTGAAAAGATTTTTTCCCTATGAATAAAATTGACAATGAATGAAATTTATACCTATATAATATCAATAAATTTTGAGAAAGAGAGAGAGAGAGAGATTATGATTATTATTCTATCTTAAGAACAACAGTAATACTATTTATGAACATCAATGTATTGCTTTGCAATTTAAGCATTCTCAATACGTAGTCAAAACTTGCCAAAAGATTAACATTTCACCTACGATAGTAAAAGTTAAACTACTGACATTGTGTACATACAATGTTTTTTCATTCATACTCAAAGTAACCAAACCACCGTTTTATTACCCGATAAATCTCTTTTGGAGCACGTCTCCGGTGGGAGGCAGATGATCTTTGGTATCATTTCAAACATGGTATGCACTGCCCCGACCTTTAAAATTCAAAATACAAGTCATATGATGCAAATGACTGAATGACATAGGAAATATCCATGTTCTATCTAGATCCAACTTCGTGCATACCTCTTTGTTCAAGCTCCTATACTCCACGATGTAAGTGTCAGATGGCCGGCGAATCCACACACTTCCACGGCAATCCACAAGAACGTTTAATATTCCAATGCTAAACAGGAGGTCATCCACACCACTAGACACCTATAGACGATAGTATACAGTTATATCATGCCCAACCGGGAATCGGGAAACAGTCAAACTGTTGTCCGGATATACAGTTATATCATGCCCAATCGGGAAACAGTCAAACTGTTGTCCGGATATAGAGTTATATCATGCCCAATCGGGGAACAGTCAAACTGTTGTCCGGATATAGAGTTATATCATGCCCAATCGGGAAACAGTCAAACTGTTGTCCGGAGGTGGTGAAGAAGACCCGAGAAACTGTTGTCCGAGGCCAACAGTTGACTGTTTCACAACTAGAATGAAAGAACTGGTCTACTATACTGTAGATCCGTGGATAAAAAGATATTGGTGAAATAAATTTATTTTTACGTGTAGATTATTACAAAGAGAATTAAAAATTCATTGAAAGATAGTTTATTTGAATTTCAACAATAGCGTCAAGAAATAAATTACTTCACTTTATTAATTTGCTTTGACAAATAATCCGCAGTTAATTCATTTTCGGCTAATTAACAATAATTTGTTTACGTTAATGCTGGTGGATATGTACGTTTCTCGTCTGCTTGGAAACGTAAACAATCACGATGACGCATTATTTATAAGTTGACCCAAATTCGCTTTAATCGGGTAATAATACATCACGAGATCGGGAAATAGTACATTACGTGATCAGACAAATTTGCGTCACGAGACAAACATTTTCATCACTGCTCATAATCGGTAGAAAAAGTGAAAAATGCGTAGTATCAAATAGTAGATTAAGTAATAAATGAGAGAGAGGAAGAGAGAAATAGAAAGACAGACAAACGGAAGGATACATAGATACATAGATATATATTGGGTGGTTGGAATGGATGGATGAGAGGATTGGCTAGTAGAATTGATAGAAATGTTGATTGCTATTTTTTCCTGACAGTTTGGAAGATATCCATATCCATGCAAACTTGTTATCGATTGCAGGGTTTGTAATAATACCAGTTTACCTACTAACTCATTTACAGGGATTGCGATTAATGATCTTTTTTTTTCAAAATGTACAGACCTCTGGGTAAACATCGAAATGAATAATTCTCCTGATGTTTGATTTGTATTCCTGCCAGTGTGGTTGCAATTCAGTGACAATTGCTTGAATATCCAGGCTCCTTTGGTAGAGAGGTATGCTGATGACCACCCTCTCACCATCCTGTATCTTTTTTGCAAGTTGCATCATGTAGAACGTTTTCCCCATCCCTGCTCTATCAGACACAACCAAAGTCATTTTTGACCTGAAATAAAATCACCAAAATTTGAAAGGTATATATTTGTTTTTCATTTCCTAATATCTGATGTGCTGACATTTTTCACGAATAATTTTACGGACGACTTATTTCTTTTTTATAGGAATTTTTCTTTGGTAGAAGTAGTAAAGCTATAACTTTTCGTGTTTTCGTGCAAGCTAATCATGCGCTTGCATATTTTGTTTTTCTATGCATTTTCTGATATCTGCACTAAACCTGCCCCTTTTCCTCGTAATAAAGTTTAATTATCCAATACATATTGTTTGAAATGCTGTATTTTCTGTTTAGACACGTAATATTAAATTTCAGTGTATTAGGTGATCTTGCTATTATGGCAGCAACTTTGAAGTAAGCATTTTTCATCACGTTTCTATTATCTGCTCTAATATTTGAATCTTATATAGATGCCATATTAGTTTGTAATTAATTGATAAGATACTACTTCATACCAGTCAGCCTTATACTTTTGGTAAACTTGCCAATTTTCATACTATAGAGTGCAAATATATCAATTGTTTGCTTATTTCAATTATTTTACATTACACACATAAAGACACGGAAAGTTCTTTTTTACGTTTTTGTGTCAGACATCCTATTTGGGTTCACTTTAAAACATAGTCGTTGTTGTTTCTGTGCCAATAAAAGCATCACATATTTAAACATATTGAGCACCTGAAGAATCCAGTGTTCTAAAATAAAATCTACAGACTACATAAATAGATCTATCTTAGAATTCGTATTAAAATCACTTACAAAATAGTCTCCAAATATAGCCGCAATATCGGTAATTCTATCAGCATTGGGGAATTCCTTCGGTATCTGTGCATTTCTGTAACAATCTTACTATTTTCTTCATTCTCGGAACAACATACAAAAATGATTTGATATTCTGAAATAGAAGTTACCATGAGAAAAAAAGATTTAACAACTTCAGGTTGTCATCCGTGTACAGTCTAAACCACCTTTTTAAAGTTATACCTTTGTTTGTGGGGTTCTCTGTGTGTTCCTTTAGACTTCTCCCAGCATCGCTTGCAATATCAAATTCTAACTCATCAGCAAACATAATGGTATGAAGTTTCCCTTTGTCTTCGATATTTGTAGCTCGTCTTAAAAATATGTCAATCTACAAAGTACCAACAAAATTTTGTAGATGAAAAAGTGAAGGTAACAAACAGTAATCAATCTCATAACTCCTATACAAAATAAAAAGTTGGGCAACCACGGATCCCTAGATATACCAGAGTTGGGATGTAGTTCAGATCATATCAAATAGCATAAACTGGTAACTCGACTGGGGTGTTATCGAAGAAATCATCACCACCAACTTAATAATCAAGTATATACAGACCTGAAAGCGCAATACTACTACACCAATGGAATGGTGAACGAATGCTGAATGGTCTTGACTGGAGAACGAACGCTACACGGTTGAAACGGCACAGTTCTGGGCGAGAACGGAGCGGCTCTTGTCGAGAAGTTTTAGGATGGGATTAGCCTAGACGAAACGGATAATTTGGCCTAGATTTCAAATTCTGCATTGAACTCTTTCGACACTTTTTACATACAGAAGCATCGTGATAAAGAAAAAGAGAGAGTGAAGGAATTAAAGTTTTATCAAATAACTTATTTGAAAAACTTTATATTTTAAAGTGGGGGAAATTGGTCGAATCTGATTTTATAGAATTGTCACCATGTAACGCAGAAATGTCAGCAGATTCTTGACATAATTATAAGATAATTACCAGTAAAATTACTGCAGGGATGTTATGAAAGAGGTAAGTTTCTATATGTATTTGTTCGTTTCGTATGAATTTAATAATTAGTTCATAAGTGTACGATAGAGAGCACCTTAAACTGTGCCAAAGTGTATCTATATATATTTTAAATTATTTTACATTCTACAAACGTTATGAAAGAGATCAAAGGAATGCCGCGGTCATTATTCTACGATATATCGTCATCCCTAAAAGCTGATTACGAGAAAATTGATATACATCTCGCTTGCACGTCGTGTTTCTCTAATCTTCAATAAAGTCGATAAGCGATAATTAAATTTTATAATCATGAAAATTAATCAATATATAATGCAAAAACAAATTTATATATGACTGAAAATCATTTGTCTTTGAGTATAAATCAATCGTCAATTCGGGACCGGAATGTAAACAGACATATCGATGCAAAGACAAGTTAACCCTCTTACACGTATATGTAGTTTTCTTTTTACTGTGTATTCAAAGCAGTTGATATAATCCGTCAACATCAAACTAATTACACGTTATATTTTTCAAAATAGATCTAGTATAATACCTTAACGTCTGACTTTATTTTGTTTGTTTGTTTGTTTGTTTTGTTGTTGTTTATTTGTTTTTGTCAGAAAAATACATATAGACTCAGTCTGTGTTGCAAACTGCCATGACATCACGATACTTTTCAAGTATCCTTAAATTGCCATGACGTCATGGTGACCTAATTCGTAGCTCTACAGGTAAACAATCGGTTGTATATTTCTGGGCCGTAGTAGAATAGAAATAAAGGGTTTCTTTGTTGTTGTTTTTTTCGGAGATAATGCAGGGCAATGTCCCCGGTCTCGAAATGTTGTTTGAAATATAAAAGCCTCGGCTTTTATACTTTTTCCACCTCGGAAGTTATCCTGCAACATACACGAAAACGCAATCTTTATTTCTTAAAAAAAATATTTGTTACATGTATAACAACCTCAAATGAATCTTGTAGGTTTAGTGAAAGTCAATGGAACCATCGATAATTTATTGAGATCTGATATTTTCATTGACGATATATTTCGTTAAAGATATTGAAAGGTCCGATTTTTTCATTTTCTTGATCTGTTTGAGCTGTGAGCATGTAAATGTTTTCTGGTCATGGGAAATCGAAAAGAAGCAACCCCTTTTTTACTTTTGATGTTGCTATTGTCTACTGTAAATATTACTCATTTTTCTAAGCGTCTTTAATTTAAAATGTTCCTAGAAATTAATACAGTCAATATTTATTGAGGGATCGATGTACGATTCCACGGACAAACCATGTATTCAAAATGATTTGAAATGGAAAATTATACCGAGATATTTTGAAAAATGTAACTGAAAAACGTTTGCCAATATGACACACCGGGTTTCGTTTTAATTCAATAAGGCAGTGCGCGCTCACTTTATCCATTCAATATACTTACTCAGGTTAGTACCTTGCCACTTGAAGACGCTTAGACAAATATCAAGGGAGTTTATTTCACCTGAGGCGTACACTTCGTGTCCAATCAGCCGCATGGTAGTACACCGTTTATTTAACAACTCATAATTTCTCCATTCACACCCGTACTTGAAGACAACAGCTAAATATTATAACATATAAATTCATTTCAATTTTCTAACAATTTCGCCAAAACGTGTGGTATTTTCTTCTCAAATTAGGAATTAAATGCATTGATTTGAAATTTCGTTTGTTTTGAACCCCTCTGCGGTTCGATCCGGAATATAATGCTAAATGATACACTTTTGTTTTGTTTTTTTCGTCAACTATAATTTTTCTTCTTCGTCCCTGACCTAGTGCCATGTTGATTTACATTCAATCGATGTTAGATGAATTCCGAATGACTTTGCGGCGACGAACGGTCTGGGGGAATGGACACTTTATCGACAATGAAGGATTTAGATTAGAACGGAACGGTTTGCTATTTGAACGGAACACTTTAGCCTGGAAACGGAATGTTGAACGGAATGGTCGGTTCGGGATGGAAAGATTGCTGTCGAGAACGGAATGGTAATGCATCGGTTCATTTGGTGTAGTAGTATGCTTCAGGGTCTGTATTTCAGCACATCTGCAAATATATGCCGTCTGGTTTGCCAGTGCAGCCTTCTATTGGGTTAAATGATCTGTCTGACGTGTTTCAAACCATTTGCTAGACTGCGCTCTGGGCACACTGATTCTGACAGCGAATTATTTTGTTTATCTGATGAAGATATAGGGTTCATGGCGGGTGTGAAGGGGATGATTACTCCTCCTAGACACCCGATCCCACCTCTGGTATGTCCAGGGATCCGTGCTTGCCCATCTCTCTGATTTATATTATATATAGGAATTACGAGATTGAGTACTGTTCGCCATCTAAGCCTTTTCATTTAGAATTTGTATAGGATTATTTCACAGATCATACATATAATTTTGCCTATCTAAAATCTTAGAAATAAAAATGGTAATATTTCGGATCAGACCTTAAAACATGAGGTTTCATATCATCCAAAACGTGTGTACATTAAAATAACTTCACTGCTACGGGGGCCGTAGCACTTCACCTGCAGTTGTTTTAGCTCAGAATGTGAAGATAATGGACAGTGTTCAATCTCATAATTCACGTAAAGAATACAAATTTAAAAGTAGGCGATACGGATATAAATTTGCGGTGATAAAATTAAGAAATTCTTTTCAAAATTAAGGATTATCTCCCTCATGTATAGCTCTGATCCTTAGCCGGTTTTGGCTCCAGTATTTGGTATTTTTTTGTTGCTGCTTTTTTTTAGCTCCTCGAATTTGTTCTTATGTCGGATTTCGTACATATTTGACTTGAGCATCACTGAAGATACGTTGTTTGTCGAAATGTACACCTGGCGCATCAAAATTGGTTTACGTTTTATATTTTTTGTACAAACAAATACTCCTAGACACATAAGAGGTGCGATCAGGTGCCGCTTTGGAAAAGTAAACATCCACTGTCGACCGATCACATCCGCCATGCAATCTATTTCTTTATCAGGTAAACGTAAAATTAGTATGTTGAATGATTGATTGATTGTTGTTTTCCGCCATACTCAACAATTTTTTTCAGTTAACTGGAGGCGTCCAGTTTTTATTGGTTGAAGAGAGAATCCTGGTAAAATGTACCCCGGGAGAGACCACCGACCTTCCGAAAGTAAACTGGCAAACTTTCTCACATATATCGGAACTAGAAGTGAGAGCCCTTGGGATTGAAGAGCGTTGCTCTAACTACTCGAGCACGGAGGTCCCTGTATAATTAGTATGTAATTAAGGGCCTAACGATTGGTATATAAGAAAATACCTTGAAAGCAGGAAAACAAATCAAAATTCAACAAAATAAGCACAAAATTCTTCTGTGCTTCTAGATACACTTGCATAAAAATCAAACTGTAACATCTCCATAATCAACGAAAGTTGGTCCCCGCAAATTTATATTATTCTTATAACCTCCCTTTGGCCGTTTTTATCACTGATTGTCATCTTCATTTTATCAATTATTTTGTTTTCGTTCGTTATCTTTTGATAGACAGACAGATAGATAGATAGATAGATAGATAGATAGATAGATAGATAGATAGGCAAATAAATAGATGGTTGGTTGTTTATTTTGCATCCTGTCTGTAATTTGTCTCTCATACTGAGACGTCACCACTTGTAGATGAAGTATCATAAATTTTGACCTATGCTTACTGCTTCCGGCCTTATCATTGAGAGTTCTTCATCTTGCTAACACGTACCGCGGCATGGGATTTACGTTTTTGAAGTCATATCCGAAAGACCCGTGATTGCGAAAGAGCAATCACTACATATGTATACATCTTATGGTTGAAACGGCCATAGCACGATGGGAACTGGAACTCATTACCTCCAGGTTACAAATCGAAGGCTCTATCACTGAGTTATCCCGATCGGTGATAGATACCTGATCGGCATATAAGGCTTACGTCGTTTGTGACCGGTCGGCAAAGGATGCTTACTCCTCCTAGGCACCTAATCCTACCTCTGGTATGGCCAGGGGTCCGAGTTTAATCAAGTCTCTGATTTGTATATTCTATAGAAATTACGAGATTGAATACTGTTAGTTATCTTGGCCTTTTCATATAGTTAGAGAGACAGAAAGATTATTGATTTCTTTGATCGAATATCGTCTTTTCGTTCATATCCAAACTTTGGGGAAAAGTGAAGATAAATAAGTGCTCAAATTCAATTGAGAGTTAGGGCAAGCACGGACCCCTGGAAATATCAGATACCTCAGATGAGTAAACATCCCCTGTTGACCGGTCACAACTGCCGTGAGCTCTTATCTTGAACAGATAAATAGAGAAATCCATGGTCATAAGGGAATCTAAGACCGCTCTAATGATTGATATAAAACATGTTAGACAGCAGTTGACATATTTTCTGCTTGTATGAAAAGGTGAAAATACCGAACAGTAATAAATCTCAGAACTCCTTCAAGGAATGCAAAATAAAGAGTTGGACAAACACGGCCCCCGGGATATATCGGTGGTGCGATCAGGTGCCAAGAAGGAGTAAACATCCCCTGTCGTGAGCCCTATATATTGATCAGGTAAACAGAGTAATCCGTAGTCAAAATTAGTGCATAAAAAACGGCCTAACAATTGGTATGAAATACGCCAGACAGCATTTGATCATATAACAGGTTGTATTGGCAAATTAATTAGTTAAAACGACCACAGAATTGCAAAATGCGGACTTTAAACGAGAGTTTTGAAACTCCTGTAACTTGTTTGTCAGTAGTTTGTCTCGATTTGAAACTGATCATATGCAGAACAAGCTCTTGTGTATCAAATCAATTCATAGACATAAACACCATAGAGATGATGATGGAATATTGCTACATAAAAATGCAATATGCCAACAAGATCACGAAAACGATTTTAGAATTCGTTAAATGCTGACGTTAAACGATACTTTTTTATCCATAGAAAAAAACCTGAACTATTCACAATCTTGTACTATCAAACCTGCTAGAGAAGAGGTGTATATCATAGAATCAAAATGTAAAGAAAAATAGCTATGGAACGAGCAAGACAGTATTCAAACTAATTATGTTTCATTTACGAAATGCTGACTTTAATGAGTTTGTTTAAAACCCTGCACTATCAACTTATTTATCTGTAACCTATTTAATCATATGCAAAATATGCTCTGGTATATCGAATCAGTTGAGAAACATAAACACCAAATACAGGTGATAATGGAATATTTCTACACAAATTGAAAGTTGACAATGGAGAATAACAATTTCATTTGCCCTTAAATTAAGTTGTTAGTTACCATTAATAATATGTTCAATAAAATATTAAGCATATGTGGAAGACCAAGTTTTGTTTGTTTGGGGTTTTTTATAGTTCGAGTCCCATAGGATATTATGAATCAATATTGAATGAACGTTAACGTTGTTAATAAAGCAAACATCGTCGATATATCTAAAGGACTAATGAACGCCAAAACATGGCGGATTTTTTTCTTCTGGTGTAGTAATAAAGCAGTACAAATCCATGGAATTCTAATAGACTATATGGCAATATTTTTATTAAAAAACGTTTCGTGTAGCATGTTTAAACAATAAAGACTTACTGGTACAGTCTGGAGTTTCATAATTAAGTTTAAAGTGACAGGCCAGGTACAGCTGGTAATATCTTCACAGGAGGGGGATACACTTAAATGGGAAGATAAGCAGTAAAATGCGCATATATATAATACAGAGAAAAGTAGGGGGTCGATCTCGTGCTCATGGTCTTCTTGGTGATTAGATACATAATTCTCACCTCCTCTGATGTTGTTGTTTTTCGGCAGAACAGGACTTCACTGTGGTGAGGTTCTGTATCACCCTCCGTTGTAAGCCTGAACAACGTCAGAACCTTCTTAATAACTTCCACTGAACAGAAAATGCATTATATGTTATTTTGAGACATGTTACAATTTTCATTGTTATAAAGACTCGTCACAATATCTTAATGCTAGATGCGAACTCATCGCTATCATAATAATGGGGGAAGAGTAAGGTTAGATGTGATATCACATTTTCATCCTCCTTAGTTATAATGTTACTTTGACAATTTACCTGTTCTACAGATGAATAGGTTTGGAATTCCAATTTTGAACGGTTCTTGAAGTCTTCTCGCAATCCGAGGGAACGCTAAAATTACCAAGTCGCAGAAATGTCTAGAAAGACACTTATTTGAAGGAAAGTGAGAGAAAAAATTACGTTTATCTCAGACTCTAGGCAAGGTTACTTTGAACATGAACAATCATCAGTATGGCATTATTTATTCACCTGAAATTTCGTTCAAAAAAGCACCAATATCCCTCCATGACATCTGCGTTGATTCTCCCTGCATTACACTTTTTATGAAAGTGTCCCACAACTCGTTTATCTTTTCTAAAATATTGTCGATCGTCATCCTATTGACAGAAAAAGATAACTTTTTATGTAGTTTGCTCCATATGCTTCTTAAAGAAAGGAAAATCACACACACACACACACACACACACACACACACACACAGATATTTATATATATATATATATATATATATATATCTGTGTGTGTGTTCTCCAAGGAAATCTACGTCATAATACGAAATATCGGCCAATGTCCTCATTAGCGAGCTACACAGAACAACATACTCGACTCTCTGTACATGCAATTAAAATTGTAACCTTTCAAATACTTGTTCTACTGCATAATCGATAAATACACCATTTTTATATTTTATATTCCATTATGTGTTTATTTCCTGAAATATATTTTACATGGTGTGCGTAGTAAATATAATCGGCATAGAATTTCTAACGTCATTTGCATGGTTTTTCTCCTATTTTCATCTGTTGATTTTGGGACTCGAGAATTTCAAATTCATGCAAAAATTTTACCAGCTTTAAATAAAGTGCCACAAAAAATTTGAACTGATGTACGGTCAACAGTCATGATATGATACGTTTCAAGTCACATTCAAAAACCACGTGACAATCATTGCTACTTCCGGGAGCTTGATGTAGGAACCCATCACCTACGAAAATTGTTTTAATTCGACTCGTTGCTAGGGTCAAGAATTAAACAGGGCCTCTCGGTTGCTGACTGGTCTATTTGCATACAGTCTATTGTAAAATATAAAGTTTTCTGCCGTTTTTGTAATAAATCAGTTTATTTTGTAGATTTTGTATCATAATAGGTAAATGTTTATATATGATTTTGGCCTATTTTGGTAATCTTGTGATGTGGCTTTATCAACAGACAAAATATGATAAAAATGTTTCATTTTTAACGTCACAGGAAATTACTTGAAATTGGCGGTAAACATATTCTTAGTTTCTAACAAGATAATTAATGTATAAAAATTAATATTCGTTCAACTTTCGCGTTTTATGAGCCAAACAAAACTTCAGACCGTATATAATGTTTTGCGTTACTTGGTTACTATGGATCAAAGTATCCAAAATAGAAATGCCTTACTTTATCGACATTAAATCGCAATCTGCATAATACTTACATATTGTCTATTTAATTCAGCTGGATTTAAATACAAAAACTTCATTAATTAATAAAGTGGACATAATAGGACTAAGCAAATTTCCATACCCCTTAGTTTGTTGTTTGGTGTACCTTTCAATCATAAACACTTGTTTTGTATAAATCATAATTTTCAATATATAGATATTTTTCATTCATTGTATTTAGTGCAAAAAATTTACTTATTATTGTATGAGAGTTATACAAGAAAGAGTACAAAATTTATCGTTGTGCTTGAAATATCTTTCACATACTTTATCATTGCTCGATTTGTATCTCAACGTATCAACACTTCGTAGCAAATAACGTCCCTTGTCCGCCATCTTGCGGTGAGAAGATCGTTATTTTGACGTTTGTTATATTTTTCATTTATTGTAATCAACTACAATAATGCCCCAAGGTGGGACAAGCCATGCATGAAATGTTAATCATTAGCTATAAGTCACAATTGTAACATCTTACAAGGAAAACTTGGCTATTTACTAATTGACTTTTGTGTGACCTCGCAAAGGGAGATAATTAAAATTACTTGTTGATAGTTGTATACCAAGATCCCAACTTCTTTATCAGATTATTAAAAAAAGCAGGTGAGGAATTCTATATCATGAAGCAGCTTATATAAGATGCTAGTCTTATCACAGATATTTTTTATCTAATAAGTAGTCAATATTTTATTAACTATTTGAACACAGCGATATGATTGTTATCGACAGGCATATAAGCCTGCTTTGGTTTAGCATTACCTTGGAGTAAAATGCTCCTTAATCATTTCTTGAATGCTTGCTCCATGGATTTCATCTCCTGATTGTGTCATAAAGATGTCAAGTATGTAACATAAAATGGCTAATAAAATTGAATTCAAACAACTTTTCCATGTATATCATATTGTATATATCATTCCCTTCAATTGATTTAAAATGTTCAAGAAATCTGAACTGGTAACCAAATTCACAAACCCTTATCCAATCGCTGTTCACCCTGGAGTGCTGTCCTGATCATTTTCATGTTGCAATTGTTATTGACCAAAGAAAGCAATGGGAGTAGAACTTTATCATTTACAACAGAGGATTTGGAGATTTTCATTAGCTCTGACTGAAGAAGAAGTATTTGCTTAGTCGTATAGAAGTTCAGAAAGTGGTTTTTGGACCTTTCGTCTTTAATGAAAACAGTCCATTTTTCCAAACATCCTTCAAGAACGCGAGTGAATTCGATAATACAATCACTCATTCTGTCATCTTTCGAAACAATCAATCTGGTCTTCACTCCTTCTAGTGTAAAGGTACATGATTTCTGACGATCATTTGTGAATGTCATCGTCATGCTTTCAAACAGATGACACCCAGATCCTAGGACGTTTGCGAAGACGGTTCCAAGCCGTTGAAGGTTTTCTACTAGCTGCAATAGTTTGGTACAAGAGAAGATTACTTGTTTTGATACATAATACCCAGGTCAAATTGACCCACAAGATTTTCATGCTTGTTCCTTATGATCAGAATATCGTGCGAAGATAATAAGAAGAATCAAACATGAAAAAATAATGCAAAATCATTTGCATGGCATTTATCTGAAGGTCACCAGATTTTTTGGAATTTTCCATATAACATTCTATTATATAATAGGTGTCCAAGATATTTATATGATAATCGATCAGTATTTGCATGTAAATGTTGTGAGATCAATGCTATATATATTTGAGGAATAACAAAGCCTATAAATCATTATTTATATATTCCATCATGTTCTAATTAGATGATACTGATAGATAAAATTATATATATAATATCATTCTCTGTTAACTTCATTTACTATCTTAATCCTGCTAAAAATTAAATATTATATATTAAATTACATCTTTGATCTTGAAATTAATATATGATTGATGTTTCCATTACATGACTAAATCTATGTGATTTCATTACAAAACATTTTGTAAGAAAAACAATTGCAGATTTCAAGCAATTATCATGCGCTCTATTCTTCATCTTCTTATGCGAAATGTTTACACGAAATTCATGCAGACTTTTATGACAATCATGTGAGAAACGTCTCCCGGAGTAGTTATGTTTTCTTGGTATCATTTTACAAAGTCTTTTGTCGTTGAGTGCCTCCGTGGCCGAGTGGTTAGAGCATCGCCCTCAAAATCACAATGCCTCTCACCTCTAGTCGGCGCGAATTCGAATCTCGCTCGAGCCGATATATGTTAGAAAGTTCGCCAGTTTACTTTCGGAGAGTCGGTGGTCTCTTCCCGGGTACATTGTATCTGGGTTCTCTCCTCCACCAATAAAAACTGGACGCCACCAGATAACTGACAAAATGTTGATTGTGGCAGAAAACAACAAACAATCAATCAATCAATCGAATCATTTCTTATCTTTCTTCATCAAATTCAGGAGATCTTAAAAAAATCCAATCATGGCAGTCAATGTTTAAAGGAAATTGTATTCTAAGAAAAGAATGCAATAGAAATATCATTCACCACACACTCGATCTGAAGAAAATTAATACAGATGTACCTCTAGAAATTGCTCAACCAAAGCGCGATCTTCGTCGGAACTTCCCCCCACCAAAATCAGACGACTTTGTAATTCTAGTATCTCTGGGAAAAGTAATATCTTCCGACCTTTTCTCCTCTTCCTCCCTTCTGCTGGGGCCTTTACTGATATAAGCAGATGTGACTCCTGTTTACAAAATTGTACATTTTTTATAGAAAATACCTGGACAATGAAAAATATCGCATTATTGATATTTGCATGCGTTTGCGTGATGATCGAATTGACTTACATATGCATGGGTTTATGATATTGATCACTGTTCGTTATCTTCACTTTTTCATGTATATGTATGATGTTGGACCTTTAATCATTAAAATAATGCACTTACAAAATCGGTTACTTGAGTAACTGGCTTTGCAACAGTCACAATGCCATATTTGAGGATAGAAGAGGCAATAGCAATTGTAGTTTCCTCTGAGCGTCCTTGATTCTTGCTTACATTTTCCAACCATTTCAAATTCCGTTTTGAATCCCTCTGCAATACAAGTGTGGTATTGCTAAAAAAATTTCACAATATTTAATGCTTTGTACGAGATTTAGACAGTCAATAATAAATCAAATTACCATTTTATCGTTCAAAGTGACATCATCTTTAACATTTTCTTCCAAGTCTTTGATTCTTCTCATCAGTTCTGCAAATGATATTTCCTTTGGAATGAAAATCAATGGTGCGAAACCGAGTCCAGCGGTGTGGAAACAGTGCACTTTGTTTCTCTCCATTGGTCCATCACCAGCAGACAATATAGCAAGGTCTACAAACACTTTCAGATCTGCAGGACCTCCTACAAAAATATATTACTTTATACAACTGTTTTGAAAAAGAAATATCGAAAGAACATCATTTGATATCCATGTACTTTATTACTATTATTATTATTATTACTATTATTACTATTATTATAGGAAGTTACATGACAAATATAATGTTGATACACAACCAAGAGAGGCTGGTAGATGATTATCTTTAGCACACACAATTTCAAAGTCCGCAATATATATTTGCTATGTCATTGTATTTCTCCACTCACTCTGTTGTAAAAATCCATAAACCAAAATTCTCAAGAAAGTTCAGTTAATGGACCCCACACAGAGCTACGACACTTGTAAAAGATAAGATTTTTTTTCATTGCCGCACTGCAAGTTAAATCAAAATATAATAAATTTAAAAGAGCGTACTGATAGGATCTCCCTGTCTTGGTTTACTGCATCATATGATGCTACTAACTGTTTCGGTTTTATGCTGCCACTAAATATTTCAGTTTTATGCTGCCACTAACTATTTCAGTTTGATACTACCACTATATCGGTTTTACAAGCTTACTTGGCATTGTTGCTCTACACCAGTTCACCAGATCTGTGCACTCAAGAAATGTTTCTAAACTGTCGATGATGGATGGTGAAATACTTTTCAGTTGATCACTGAAATGTCGTACCCGGCTGTTTATCATAGCCAGCTGGAAACTTTCCTTTTCAACTTTCTGTAATATGAGGTGACATAATGATAATCGAGTGAACGAAATTTATTCTTACATGTACATACAGAGGTATTTTCACTACAGCTTACAATATGTTTAAGATAACATACCACCCTGGCAATGTTTTCCAGTTCCCCAATATTCGACCGAAGGTCGAGTACTGTTTTTATTCTAAGTAACCTTTCGGCTAATTCCACACATTTAAGAAGTGTGTAATATTGATCTATTTGTTTCAGACGTGTTTCTATCATTTTCGATTTGCCCATTTTCCCAATCATTAACTCCAATTCTTCACCGATTTTGGCTTTAGTTTTGCCCTCCAGTCCCGTTTTCATCGTGATATCGAATAACTCTTCGATTTCTCTTATTGTTATTTTTTCATCTACAAAACGATCACAGAACTTCTGCCATTCCCCGTAACATGGATCCCAGATGTTGTGAATGTATTCGTTTGGTGACAGTTTAGTTTTCTTTCTCTTCACCAACTGACATTTTTCAGCTGATTCTCTTTCGTTCTTCAGTTTACAGAACGAAGAACTTTTCAAGCACTGTTTCATAAGCGATTGGCGGTCTAAGTATTTTTTCATTGTATCCGTTAAGAAAGTTGCATTGATTTTTGGCTTGATGTCTTTGACTCTTATACGAGACTCTGATATCGGTACAACTAGATCAGAAATTTGCTTTGTTGATAAGTCTTCATGATCTTTCTTTATCCTATCGAATCCCGATGTATCAACTAAAATAGAAAGAAACACAACATGAAATACGCTATGATATGATGTACAGTAATACGTATAAACAGTTTAGCCACTGTGAAAGGTATTACCTAGCTCAGTGTCAATCAGGACCTTTTCAAGTTCCTGTATATCCAAGAGAAAATTTTCGAAGAAGTGAATTTCAGTCATTCTTGTCTCTATCAACCGCTCAATGAAATTTTTCTCAATATCTGTTCGGAGCCGGAATAAATTCAAATACGATGTCCTTTCCTTGTGAATATCTGTCAGGTATCCAACTAGTATGGTGCCTTGGGTCAAACTTTTCAGGAAGTGATTTAGACCGTTTCTTATCTGTTTAATAATTTCTCGAGCTTCACTGTCGAAATGGTCCAATATAGCGATGTTTTTACCTAGAATGAAAGTGTGTGTTTCTCATATAGCGAGAGAAAGACTTTAAGGTTTCCATGATTTAAGATATGTTGTTAACTAGATTTAATTATCAAGACGAAATTGGAATAAAATGAATGTATTAAATTGGTGGAAATGGTTTATACCTGATTTTTCAACTGCCGGAATACAAACATTTGTCATTATGGACAAAAGCGAACATTGTGATGACTGTGTCTGTGTCTGTTCCTTTATGAGCATCAAAGCCTCAGAATACAGCGAACAAAATCTTTTTTCCGTCGCAAAAAGGATGTCTAGTTCTTCAGTTGAAGCCGTCTTTTCATTGAAAATAAAGAACAATTACAAAATTCTGAATTCAAACGATACACTTTAAACCACTGTGATATCAACGTATTTGTCAGTAGTCTGCTTCGATTTAAAAATTGATCATACGCAGGACATGTTCTCGAATCTAAAATCACTCGAGAGACATCAACACCTTATGCAGGTGATTGTGGTATATTGCCAAATAATTATGGGAAGTTGATTTAGAATCTGAAATCATCCTGTTTGTTCTGAACTTGGAATAATTTAAAAATTACACAAATATGAAGCAGATAGGAAAGACTCCGTGTGTATCTCATTTCGAGTTCACTGGGGCATATCAAATCGACATATAAATGAACGTAAATATTATTATAATATAAAATGTCGTATGTGTATTTAAATGTTGAGTTGAAAACAACAGCAAGAAGAACCAACGTAGCTTTTAAGAAACTTCATCCTCACGAAAACAAAACCATGTCAGCTGATAAGAAACAGAACGTGAAATAAATGATCAAACAAACACTGAAAACGTACCTTGCAAAGAATAATCAATCTCGTTTTCCCCAGGTCTCTTAGTCTAGATCTGAATAGATCAGGCAATGGGATTGATTGGTTACTGCAGATAAATTTCACTGTTTCAATGTCAGATACCTTTAAAATACAAACCAAATAATGAAACGTTAACTGTGCTCTGCCTGCAGTTCAATAACATACATAAGTGTAAAACATTCATGAACTGAATTTTTCAGAACATACAAACTATATGTCAATCATTTTCTAAAATGCCTGTTTGTATTTAATGAAAAGGTGAAGATAACGAACAGTGATAAATCTCAAAACTCCTATAAATAATACAAATAATTGACCGTAGGACAAACATGGACGGACCCTTGGGTATACCAGAGGTGGGATCAGGTGCATAGGAGGAGTAAGCATTCCCTCCCAACGGTCACATCCGCCGTGAGTCCTATATCTTGATCAGGTAAACGGAGCAATCCGTAGTGAAAATCAATATGTAAAGAACGGCCTAGCAATTGAGTATGAAACACATCAGAGAGCATTTCACCCAATGACATGTGTTATTGGGAAGCTAAATCGTTATAATGACCATAGAGGTTGGGGAATTCTGAATTTGTTTATCAGTAACTTGCCTCGATTAAAAACTAATCATATTCAGAATGATCTCTTACGTATCGAGTCAAATGAGAGACATAAACACCATATGCAGTTGAGTATGGAATATTGCTGCATAAATATGGAAAGTTGACGATGGAAAAACTGAAGTCATTCCGTTTGTCATAAAGTTGAGTTGTTAGTTTGCCTTTAATGTTCAATAAAATATTTAAGTAAGAAGCAGAGTCGGAAGACTGATATCTTTGACCAAGACTGTGGTATCTTTGATTTCGAGTTCACTGGGATATATGGAATCGACATATGAATGAAACTGATTATTGTTAATAGATTAAACGTCGATATATCTAAATGTCGAGTTGATGGCCACAGCAGGATGTTTTTCCTTCTTATGTAGACGCTTTCGAATAAAGTTTGCCTCGTAAGATATAAAACAGGTTAGCTAATAAAGGAACATAATTCGTACCGATGAGAATTCCAATAGACTGTTAGAAGACCTTATTATCAAATACTATGAAGATATTGTCAATGAGGAAATCGGCATCTTTTGAATATGAACGTCAGAATACTTGTGCGTAGAATCAGAGTGGTGTTTAAGAAAGTAATCAGTTGAATGACTGATCACAAGATATACATATTTCGTTTTTTCTATTTTAATGAAGACGTAACGTTCTATGATGTGAAAATGTCTAGTCGTTAATTTATCGTGAGGAAAGGTTGTGTAAAGTGTTGGAAAGTCATACATGTCGTTGATTTGGGAAGAGTTTTCTGAAACGGTCATTTAGAAAGTTTTAGAATCCACATTTGATTTACACCACTTCTGACATATATCGTGGCAAATACATTTAAAGTTTCTTCTTCACACAGTTAATATCGTGCATAAACACGTTTAACACTCATTACATGATGTTTAACACACCTTGTTCTGTACCCATTCCAATGCGAATCCCATGAGATCTTCTTTTAAGAAGTCCATTTGTTCCAAAAAATTTCCTACCGATTTCTTTCTTGACATTTCATCGGAAGTGTCTATGATGTCATATCTGAGACAATCTACGACCGTCTGAAAATCAGAAAATCAATAAATTGATGAATGTTTACATTTAAAAATAATGAAGACAAATCTTTATTTTATTCCATATTATTTACTTTATATCTTCTTTATTGTATGTGTATTATGTCTTTTTTCAAAACTAAACGTGTAATTGATGTTTACCGTAACTGCTAACTTTACATCAGGTTCAGCTATCTGCAATAGCAACTCTTTGAAGTATTCGTTTGCTTTCCGGAGATATCTCTCTGATTTTACCATAATACCATGTATGATATAATCCGCAAAGATGTTTTGAAGGAATATGAATATGGTAAACTTTCTCAAAGTCATATGGGCATCTTCCGTCCTCTCCACAAGCATATTTGATAATTCAAGGTTGCGGGTTGTATTTGCTTCAGGTTGTTTCCTAGCAATGATAGATACATAATGTAACTATAACAGGCCATGGGTTTCACTTAAAGTCAGCAATTTTCAAGTTCTATAATCGTTTTAATATTCTTGTTTCTCAATACAACCTCTCAATAGTATGCCAATTACTGTCCGATTTGTTTCCTACTAATTTCCCGTGAGGCCCTTAGAACCATTTGCTTATCGTAAACGGCCACTAAATGGTGTGGTACGTCGGATTAGACCGTAAAAACCGAGGCCCCGTGTCACAGCAGGTGTGGCACGATAAGGATCTCTTCCTGTTCAGAGGTCGTAAGCGACGAACATGGGCGTAAATTTTGCAGCCCCTGACCGGTAATGGTGACGTCTCCATATGAGTGAAATATTCGCAAACGCGTTAAACAATATACAATCATTCAACCAACTACCCAATTAGTAGGCCGTTCTTTACATACTAATTTTGACTACGGACTGATCTATTTGCCTGATGAGAGAAGTCATGAAGAGTGTTACAGGTCAATAGGTGTATGCCAATAAGGTTTCAGATATCACAAGTAGCAGTCCATGTTTGCTCTACTATCAATTATGTAATCTTTATAGGATTGATGAAATTGATTAATGTTCCTTACCTTTATTTCCTCGTACTTTGCCCCGTTTACATGACGTGCACACGTACGATTGTATCGTATCATTTTTGTTCCAATAAGATACGATTGACTATCATGACTGTAAATCAACTTACTGTTTCAGCTGTTCTTTTCCTTTCAGTAATTCATTGGAATTGTGATCTTCCATAAGTGTTAACGCATACACTGCACAATTTTCAAACTCCTGATGTTGAAAAATATGTATTAGTGCATCGTACATTTGTATCAATTGAATCGTAAGTAATGAAGATGACTTGACAAATATTTATATTTCAAATTAGAATCTTGTGTACTTTTTCATAGACATCTTCCTTCTTGGTTGTTGCAATCCGCACGAGATTTGCCATAAGAAGAGCACTATCAATATATCCTTGTTCTGCCATTTCTTGCAAACCCCGTAAATTTAGGCACATTGAGAAGGTATTAAGAAGTTTTCTGTCCAAATGTCGTAAGCTCCAAATCCTGCTGACGACTACTTTGTATGGCCTATTGTAGCGAATAAAATGGTTAATTGACATAAATTGTAAGTATTCCCATATATGAGGCATTTAACATTTTATACAGGGTGTTTCATCTTAGATGTTACATTTTTAAATCTAACTATCATTGTTACTTGTCATACTTTTTTACTCAAACTATATATTATTCTAAACATTGAATCCTACATTTTTATACTTGTGAAAAAAAGGTCGGGAAATCATGGCATCATTTATGGTTAATTGTGACATATACGCCGATGTTGCAATATCAATACCTTTCAAAATGGATTTAACTAATTAACAGAAACTGAAATTGTGAAACTCCATTACCAATAAAAATCATCAAAAATCATTCCGAAGTTAATGAGCGAATATATGCCAAAAGAACAGAAGCTCTCTAGAATGCACATCAGAAGGTTAGTAACAAAGTGTGAGAAGACAGAGATAGTATGCAATAAAAGACATGATACATTATGCTATCAAGGAGTTATTGTAGCTTTCTTTTGAACGAAAATGGTGAAACAACTACGGTGAACTCAGAACGCTACTTCCGCTTATTGAGAACCAAACTTTGCGAAGAAAATAGGACGATCTACAAACGGTTTGATTTCAACAGGATGGAGCAAAATCTCACACTTCATTTGCTCCGCATTCACCAGATTTAAACACTTTGGAGGGGTTTTTTTCTATTGAGGTTCTTAACAGAAGGGTATACAACCCAAAACCACAGACACTGGATGAACTCAAAAGGAAAATTAAACTTCAAATGACGAGTGTTTCAGTAGAAATGGGTAACAATGTTTTACAAAATTTCAAAAAGAGACTTTCGCTTGTTGTTGGAAGACACAGTGGTCATTTAGAAGATTTAATGTAAGATTTGACACTGTGAAATTTTAAATAACAAAAACGACGCATTCCAGAAATTTGATGAATTTCCATATATGATTCTGGTGTTCTTTATCAATTAGATGGAACATTATTCAACACTATTCGCAATGAATCTAATGGATACATATATCAAAATGATAAAAACATATTTTTTTCTTTTTCTATTTCCTGTTTTTGTCGAATTATTGATTCAAAATGTAACATATGGAAAGGTCAAGATAACTAACAATATTCAATCTCGTAATTCCCATAGAAAATACAAATCAGAGAGATGGGCAAACACGGACCACTGGTCATACCAGAGGTGGGATCGGGTGCCTAGGAGTAGTAAGCATCCCCTGTCGACCGGTCACACCTGCCGTGAGCCCTATATTCCGAGCTGATAAACGGAGCAATCCGTAATCAGAATCGGTGTGCCAAGAACGGTCTAACAACTGTTATGAAACACATCAGAAGCATTTGACTTAATGGTAAGTTGTACTGGCAAATTAGATCGTTATAACGACCATAAAATTTGCGAAATGATGACTTTTAGACGAGACTGTACAAACCCCTGTAACATCAACTTCTTTCTTAGTAGCCCACCTCAATTTAAAAACAGACGATATGCAGAACAAGATCTATTATATAAACCCTGTAGATATAAAAGACGAAGATATATGTTCTATTTGGGATGATGTTCGAATTATCCTGAAATTCTTCTTCCTGCAAAAGATCTTCAATAAACTATCGTAACAGACTTTTTTACGTGAAAAGATAGGAGAGAAAATGTGAGATGAATAAATCTATTGACTTAAAGACATGAACTATATGCGAAGAATCAAGAACGCGATTCCAATGGACACGAATTGTGCTCCTTTATTAACCGACCTGACTTTTTATATTCTGAGGCAGAATTTATTCATAAGCTTTTACAGGAGAAGAAAATCTCTCGCTGTGGCCTTCTTATCAACATTTCGACACCACGTTTTATCTATTAACAATGTTTACTTTCCTATGTTAATACGATATATTCCATGGTACACGAAATATAAGACACAATAGTCTTCTCGATGTGAATTAGATAGGGATTTGTTACTGAATATAGACGTTAACGGCAAACTAACGACTCAATTTTTGTTAAACTTCTCGTTTGCTCTATCGTCTTAATGGGGAGTGTCCCGAAATTTAACAATTTGCATGGTTTGTTTCCCATTCATTTTAGAAGTTTTTCTTATATAACAATATAATACTCACGATTTCCATTTTCTTTCTCTTGCTTTTTGATGAAGGTTTTGTTCCTGAAACGAGATTATACCCCACCAGGAACTACAATTAAACTCCTCCACTGGTCTCTTGAATGCTCGTACGTCTCCTTCTAACAAATGCAAAAGCGGAACACTCCAAATCCATGATGGGTCATGCCAAGAATTATTTTTGTCTTTCTGATCGCTCTCCTCTAAAAATCTGATTACTGAAGTGGCCATTTGTCTCCTACAACACGTGGATATGGCTTCTTGAATAATATAACAGACATTATCTATTAACTTAGAATTCATCTTATCATTTTGCATCGTTAACACAAATTCAAAAGTTGTGTTGGTTCTGAGAATCTACATACAGCTAAATATATCTTGAAATATCAAAATATCTTTCATATTTCAACGGTGTTTATATTTATATCTAATCACAAAATATAAAGCAGATCTAAATACTTTGGAAAAATGTAGGTCCATTGCCGCATTTAAAAATATTTGTGCATCTTAACAAGTTCACATCAAGTAATCGGTGGCATCTTATAATGTATTATTACTTGGAATTGAATCAATCTTGAGATATCTCTGGCAGTAATAAAGCTGCGCTGAAAAGCTCATAGGACATTTACAGAAATAGTGATGTTTAAAACAAGGCTACTGACCAATGGTTAGGCCATTCTTTACACAATGATTTTCACTATGGATTGCATTTACCCAATGACAACTTTCATTGTCAAACTAGATCGTTATAACGATCATAGAATTTGCGAAATGCTGACATTAAAAGAGACTGTTGAACACCCTGTAATGTCAACTTGCTTGTCAGAAGCCTGTCTCGATTTAAAACTGATCATACGTAGAACAAACTCTTGTGTATCGAGTCAGTTGAGAGACATAAACACAATATACAGATGATACCGGAATATTGTAACATGAATATGGGAAGTTGACGATGGAGAAGATGAAGTCATCCAGTTTGTCACAGATCTAAAACCATCTTTAACCGGTTGTATTCTTGTTATGCGTACATGAAAAAAAAATGTTTTATTTATTTTCTATAAACTGACTTCCCTAGACACTGTGCAAATTTTACACAAATTATCATTTCCTATGACATTCAACTGTTACTATGTCAGTAAGAGCAATGTGGCTTCATGACCCAGCCAACTGATGAAAATGTCGTCGAATATGGCGGATATCTCCTAGTTTATTTAAATAACGAAATTCTTTTCTTAAATTAGCTGAATTGTAAGAGCTATGAAGGATGGGTATATATTTTATATGTTTCACTTCCTACTAATTTTAGAATTAATTTAATTCCCTTATCTAATAGATGCAAAATTTTGGCATTGAAAATTAAGACAGAGAAACGAGAGTAGGACAGCGAGACAGATAAAAAGACAAACAGAGATCGACGGATAGTATGAGACCGACAGATATAGAGACCGACAGGCAATAGAGACAAAGAAATACAAAGGGAAACATACACCTAATAAGGTGTGTAAAGTAAAGACAATCTACATCATTAGACCTGCTTTTTAGTGAAGTGCACTACGAGGACAAGGACGTGAACGTGACCCATGTAATGAAATGTGAAAGGTGTAGATACAAGATATTAGATCAGTGGGGATATGATGTATAGGAATATGTCTCTACTGATATTTTTTCTCAATTTTAAAAAAACCGGCCGAGGAAGCTCAGCGGTAGAGTGTTCACTTCATAACCGCAAGATCGTGAGTTCGAGCCCAGTTCGTGACATGGCCGCATCAAATCTAAGACCTGAATATAGGTAAAGAATGCTCTTTCACTAAACATTTGGCATTTAGAATTGAGATTCACGACTTGTTTTGACTTGACCTTAAAAACGAAGGTCCCATCTCGCGACAGGAGTTGGCACTTTAATGAACCCTCACTGATACGACCGTAACCGTTAAGGATAGGTCTATAGGCCTGGCATTTAACCTACAACTGGTAACGTCGCAATATCAGTGAAAAATTCTCGACTGGACACACACACACACACACACACACACACACACACACACACACACACACAAACAAAAACCAACCCACTTCTGAAAAGAACATTGGATAGACCTTTATACCTCAGACAATACTTTTTGGATTTACAATATAATTGGTATATTATCTCTGTTAAGCATTGTGAGGACGTTTTTGTGTAAATAAAATACCGAGAGAAAAGGGTAGAAGTAGATAGAGTCAGGGAGGGACCTAAAGACAGAGGGAGGTGTAAACCTTGCTGAGATTGTTGTTCGATGTTCCAAAAACGTCCAACATGGACAAGAATTTTCATGAACTTCACCAAGATGTAATAGAGATTTTATGGCTTGTCTTGTAGTTTCATCCAGACAGTCACTGAATTCCTGAATGATGTGAATGGCTAGTATTGCCAAGAGGATCCTTTCTGGACTTTCCATATCCACTTTACATAGATCTTCAATGTATTTTTGGATTGCCAATCCAACCTTTAATAATTTCACAAAATAAAACATTACTTATTTTTATCTGTCTTGCAGGAAAATAAGAAAATCAAAATAAAACGAAAAATATATATTGTGGAATACCGAAATTTTGAATGGACCAAAAGATCGATGATCCAGTTGATATACTGTTTGATTGATCTGATGTCTTATATCTTCAAATTTATGTCCAGTGTTGAGTTCTCTTTTTAACTGTGCAATGTTTGGTAAATACGTAACAACTGTTGCTTGTGCCAAGAGGATGATGTCCTCTTGTTTTAACTTTCCAATTCCAAAAAACCCTAACAATCCGCGTGGGTCCATCGGAAGAATGAAACCGTCCAGAATATGGACGTGCCCTTTTCCTGTGAAAGAAAAGAAGGTACGGTGAAAATGGAGTCTTGTGAAAATGTAATAAAGTTTCTCTCCAGAATAATCGTGTTTACCTTTTCGCAATGTGCGTTCTCTGTCATCTGGTCTGTTTTCCATCTCTATTTTCTGTTTTATCCGGTGAGAGTATATATACTTTTCTTCTGATTTCTTCATTGGTATTTTTCCTTGCAGTGTCAGTTTAAGGAATTTTTCTTGTTTACATCTGATATGTCAATAATTATCAGTATGGTTATATGCTTATAACTACACGGATGGATATTTCATCGCGTGATGTTTATTGTACAATCATTATGCATAAGAGTGTGTCGGTTCGCATAATACTCACATTATTGTCTCCATTAAGGTTGCTTGCAAAGGAATTACTTCATCGGTATCTGTCAATTGCAGAGATATTTCGCTTTCTTTCGAATAATTACACTTTGGGTGGATAAGCACTTCGAATTCTGCTTCTTGTAGGTGTATTTTTCTGCTGCGTTTTCTAACCAAGTCTGATTGCCCTTTCAAATGCAGAACATCACATTTACATCGCCCCAATGATGTTTACTTGTTTATAATTCTAGATATAAATTATGACAAGAAAGTGACTATCGTCTTAGCAGAAAAACATGTATTGTATAACGTTAAATTAAAATACTATGAATATAAAGAATAAATGACCAGGACCGGTTTGTATCAACGAGTCATTAAATCCAATGTGACATTAAAGTCAATGAGTTCAATCCTTAAGGTTCATTGCTTTGTTGTATATTGTTTAACATTTCAACATTCTTCACGCGGGGTCTCTTTTTTTTCACTCGGGGTCTTTCAAGTGTGTTTAGTGTATGAATTCTTTAAAACCTTTATCGAACTCTTGATATTAAATATCTAATCTCTCATTAATGTGTAGTACCAATCCCATAATGCAGGGTAACTTTTGATTCTTGTTTATAACATCATCTGCTGTATTTTGTTTACGTGTGTTCTTAGTAACTGCAGCACAGGCTTTGACCAAATGTTCATCGACCAAAAACAAACAAAAACAAAAGATATCCGTGAAACTTTTTAGTAATATTGAATTCAGTTAATGACTGAACTGGAGGAGGAGAATATTTCTAAAATTAACAAAAATTCAGCAACCACTTACAAATGAAAGAAATTAAATACCCGCAAGCAAAGAGGAATAACTCTAATAGCTTAGCAATACATTTTTGGTGAATGTCAACAAGCTGTGAACTTAAAACAATATAATTAAACAACTAAATCAATGTTAATACTACAATTACAAACGACTGCCGTCCATTATATAAGCTATAAATGTTTGAAATTCAGATTCTTTGAGTGTATATTATAAAGTGCAATAGCCTATTTCGACAACATGCATACGTTATTTCTATGTTAAGTTATAGTTTTGAGGGCACATGTTCTGTGTATGCATGAGGTCGCTGAGAAAATATGTATATGGTTCCGTTACACTGTTTTGTAGAGAAACTACATATTCGATATGACAATGATGAACATTAGCACATTCTATACATTGGCTCAAAATGTGTATTTAGTTCTATTGTTTATAAACACTCTTGTTGAGTATACTATTCTATTAATTGGTGAGCACCATTGACTTACTAATAGGCAATCACCTTACCTTTATTATTCATTTTTGTCCACACGACACCTATATTAACTCAGTCTGAACTTTCAGCGTTCACAAGCCGTGTTTATACACATCGACGATGTTACGTAATTAATCATCTAGATGAGAAGGTGAATGTAACAAACAGTAATAAATTTCATAACTTCTATAAGGAATACAAAATAGAAGGTTGGGCAAACATTGACCCCTGGATATACCCGAGGTGGGCCAGGTGCCTAGGAGGAGTAAGCATCCCCTGTCGACAGGTCACACCCGACGTGAGCCCCATCCGTAGTCAGAATCAGTGTGGCAAACACGTGTTAACGATTCGTATGAAACACGTCAATGAGCATATGTCCCACTGACAGGTTGTACTGTCAAACTAGATGATTATAGCGACCATGTAACCTATTTCATTCTCATATCCCTTCTAGTTTACTAACCACAGAAGGATAGGCGGTACGCACTTTTGTTTGGATGTGTCTAATACGGATTTTAATATTCCTCTTATACTTTTTATCCATTCTGACAAAATATCAAGATCTTTTTTCACATTTATCTCATCGTCTAGCAGAATTCATTATAGAGATGAAGTTCTGTTGCCAATTGAAAGACCGACGTTCTCTAAATGTAGTACCTTTTAATAAAATATGTGATTTCACGTCCTCATCTTCAACTATATCAACATAACTAGTAATGGCATGTGTTGCTGTGTTGTAGTTTAAAGAAGACGAACAACAGGAACACGTAGGTGGATTATGATTAAGATAATCTGTATTCAGGCGCTGTAAAGTTTGTAATTAAAAAGTTTGGATGCGATAGTGGAAGTATATTTGTAGGAAATAGAAGACGCATACTTGAACTTGAAATATTTTGGAATACAAGACTGAACTTTTTTACGACGAAGAATGTTGCTTATGTTGACGGCTTCCATTCCTTTGTTAGTAAATTTGAGTTCAAGGAAAAGGCGGCGTATTTCGGAAGGAATACCATCCATAACCCGCGGTGGTTCAGAGAGTCTGTGATCGGTGTCATTCATAATCATAGTATTTAGTTTATATTCTGATGTTGAAAAATCCAAGTATGGACTAGTTTTGGCTTCAAATAACGTATTAAAACCGCTCACAGGATCAGAGTAAAGTTTTGTGCGAATATGATATGGACTTAATTGTCTGTTGACGTAAGGCACGTCACTGTTGTCACTCGCAACCTCGGCAAATTACTTTCTGGTTCATCTTTACCCCTTTTCCTTTAGAATCACTATGTACGCACTTTTGTTCGGGATTTTAATATTATACTTTTTATCTATTCTGACACGCTATCAAGTTCTTATTTTTTATATGTAACCGAACAGTGATGATAACCGTATAGATGGTGCAACTGGTTTATTCATTTAATTATTAAAGACATTGTCCTACAATATAAGACAAAATTATAAATTCAAAATGCACAAAAACAAACTTATGACATATACAAAAATTTACAATTGCGTTAGTTTACCCTCAGATTACGTTTTACAAACTTTGAATTATAACCCAGTATTGCGTTACAGAACTTATCATAAAAGACTACAACTTTGAATGCAAAAATGTAATAAAGTATGAGACTTGCAATCAAAATAATTTCCTAACTTAAATATTTCATTGACAATGAAACTTATAATTAAATACAAAAGATTTAAATGTAAAGATCTTCTAATGTAAAACTGTTCTCATATTAGATGAGTAAAACGCTACATTAGACACTTAAACTAATACTTTACTATTGGATAAAACATATACGGAAAAGCCAAACAAATGAAAGAACCAATAAAATTACACGAAAACCTTTACTCAGCCGACTCAATCCAGTTGCGCAAAGAAACGGCTTATAACAAATGATAATCAAAGGATTGCAAGTATTGACTGCTTATAATTCATAGTTATGTAAATCTAAAATTGTATTTTACAAACAAATATCAAAAATAAGATTGAAAATAAAAAAACGAATGAATACATATAGAAATTAGATTTTTTCTATCACACATATTTAGCCCATCGTCTGGCAGAATCATATCATTACTGTCATTCGCAAGTTCTACGAAATGCTTCCGATTCATCTTTAACCCTTTTGCATACATAATTATTTTCGCTACAGGTACAAAAATAAGCGCTCAACATTTCAAGGGCAATAACTGTTTTACTGTGTATTAAAGATACAATTGTAATTTCTATCCGAGTACTACTTGGCTGGTGCAGTCTATGCTAATGTCTGTACTGAAATCAGTTTTATAGATAGTTTTAATTATTATCATACATGATCATGACCATGTATGCATTGTCAATATTGATTCAGTGTTTACAATTATTGATTTGTTTATTTACAATATACCGTATGCAGTCGAAGAAATAAATGCCATGTTAATCATTTACTAAATAAATGTCTGGATATAGCTGCAGACGAATTGTTTGAAGCTGTTTCTGGACAGTTGGCAGTACATAAGCATACACTACCAATGCGATGTGAATATGATTCATTATGAAATTGGCTGAGAAGGACAATGCAAGGTGTTTCAGTTTGTTTGGCTGATGAAAAAGTGAGTTTTCTAATTCATTATATAGGTCGGTGTATAAAGCCTCTGACCTTTCAGTAACACGACCGATGGTCGATTTGTTTAATCGATTCTTTCCGAAATTGACATCGCCTCTGAATTTCCTTGTCTCATGTTTTCAAGGAAAGTCCCTCTCTAAACACTCTATCCGCTCTTCTGCCCGCATGACTAAACATTGTGTTGACCGCCATATTTAATAACCATTAAACCACCTTGTATCATTTCGCTGCCTAACATGTCTACGTCATCAGCCGCCCGCGTGGCGCAGTGGTTAGAGCGTCGGGCTCAAAGATCTGATGATCCTTGAGTCGGGAGTTCGAATCCCACTGTGGGACGTGGGTGCCGGTCTTTCGGATGAGACCGTATAAACCGAGGTCCCGTGTCGCAGTAGGTGTGGCACGATAAAGATCCCTCCCTGCTCAAAGGCCCTGAGTGCCGAGCATAGGTCTAAATTTGCAGCCCTGTCACCGGTAATGGTGACAGCCGCCGGATAGCTGAAAAATTGCTCAGGCGGCTATAAACAAACAAACAAACAAACAAAATCTACGTCATCAACCAAAATGATATAAAGCTGTGAATTTTCGGGTTGTATAGGGCTTTAATGAATATTTGTAGGTGAGTTTGGACACAAATAAAGTGGAAATATATGTAAGAAATTTCTAGGTATTAAATTCATAAGATGGCAATGCAGTAATACAACGATATAAGGTCTCAACCATGCGCATGAAAACGTGAGCCGTAAGTCGAAAGGTTTCCTAATAGGTGGATCTGTAGCTCATTGTGATACAATGGAATTAAATGTCACATTAACTAACCTGGATCTAATTATTATTTGGTGATTCATTAACTCGTGATACAACCGCCCTGTTTCTTTGTATAATTAGAAAAATGATGACAAAGGAGATATGTTTCATTCTCTGTATACCCCTGTAATACAAAATACATGTATTGAAATGTTTCCAAATTGCATACTAACCAAGCAACTGCCGTCCACATGTTTGGCAAACATTTCCAGTCCGTTCTCCATTACAATGTGCACAATAAGCAGTGGGATCTCTGTATTCCGACAATTGTTTTCCACATGTATTGCAGAACACACCCTCTCTGACATCTTCACAATATCCACAGAAACGCCGCTTCAACTCTTGTCCATGTGTTGGAATACTCATTTTTCTTTTCTACAAAAAAAACTTTTACTGATATTTCTAATGATTAGAAATACATCTATTGTGGATCCGACACTTCTAGATACCGGGTGTTGTTGGTATCAAGAACCCCTGGACATACCAGAGGTGGGATCAGTATCCGAGGAAACGTAAACACCCCCAGTCGACCGGTCACTCCCACCGTGAATCTCATATCTCGATCGAGTAGACAAAGTAACCCGTAATCAAAATCAGTGTACCGCAATAGCTATGAAACATGTCAGACAACATTTTAGGCAAAGACAAGTTTGTATTGGTAAATGAGATCGTTATAAGACCATAACATTAGCAAAACGCTGACTTTAGACGAGACTGTTGAAGCCGCTGTAAATTCGCTTTATTTGTCAGTAGTCTGTCTCGATTTAATAACTGGTCATACGCAGCACAAGCTCTTGTTCATCGAATTAGTTGATAGACATGAATACCACATGCAGATTATAATGGCATATAGGAAGTTAACGATAAAGAATTTGAAGTCATTCTGTTTGTCATGAAGTTGAATTCTAAGTTTGACGTTAACGTCTATGTTTAAAATATCCAAGTATGAAAAAGTTGTGGAAGACTCTGTGATGTCTTATATTTCGATTTCACTAAGATATATCGAATCGACATATGAATGATATTTTTTCTTCTCATGTAAAATCCTTTGAATAAATTCTTCCTCAAAACAATACAAAAACCTCTCAGCTGATAAACTGATAAAGCAGCACAATTCGTGCTGATGGGAATTCCAACAGACAGTTGGAAGACCATATATATATATATATATATATATATATATATATATATATATAATGTTGAGGCTGTGCATAATTTGTAATTGTTTGCAACACTAATAACGTTACGTGGTGCACCAGCGCTTTTTCTAAGTGTGATTACACTAGCTGGTGTAGTTGGAACACTGCTTTTCAATAGGAATTACATGAATGATACCAATAAGAATAACAATAACAATTGATAACAATAGTTGAAAATCCTCAATATTTTCTATACTCAGGAATGTATATCATGTTCCGATGGAAAAATGAAGATTATCTTCTATTGCCATACCTTTTTTCCAAAGAAGTAACGAAATCTATAATGATGGTTATATCCATATACATAAATTAACCGATGCCTTGCTATTCATCATTTAAGGGTGAAATGATAATAATATTAGTTTTTATAGGAAATATTAACCGGATAATAAATCGCAATAAATTATTTACGCTTGAGTTGCTTATGTCCTACATCTAATACATATGTTTGATAAAATCTGACAATATCTAATTGTTGACAAATCAGAGACCTCGTACCATGTCCATCTTCGATAATAAATCACAAAATAATACGATTGAGTTTGAAGTATCATAACACACCTCTATATCAAATTTCATTAAAATTGGATAATATCTCAATTTTGTTTTCTTTCAATTAAGCTTTCTCATGTTTCTTGATAACAAGTCATTGTGAACTGAAAATGCAAATTTTCAGTCCCTTAATATTCCTAATAACAAAAAATAAGTGACTTATGTTTATATTGTCCGATAGGTACCCTTGCAATAAGCAACTTTGTTTATGTATTGCATGATAATTCTTCAGTAAAGTCAAAGGGTTTTAGAGCTTTCCGGTCCCCTACTTGTGGGCCATTTCTTGGTATCACATAAACGCCTGTGTAATTTGGTACAATTTTCCCCTTACATATCTATTTGAACAACATTCCTACAGTTAAAAAGATAGAAAAAAAAAGAAAATTTGCGAAATGGTAATGGCGCCATTTTGAGCTCCAGTGGGCTCTGGCGCATTGCAATTCATGCTTACTGAAATGCAATATGACAAAAGTGTAAATATTAAACTGTCTACAATAGACGTTTCAGTTCCTCAGTTCCCTTTATTAATTACTTATGGAGCAGATGAGTATAAAACAATGATACTTAATTTCAGAGAAAATTCTCCAGCGGAAGTGACGAAATCTTTAAAGAAAAAAAAAAGTTTATATTACATTTGATAATGTCTGAAAGTTTCATGGCAATCAATCTATCGTTGTCACAAAAAGGGGGAAAAGAATCCTAAGAATAACAGAAAGATCTTTTCCTGAAAATGGAAGACCCTAATAATATAGATTGTTTGTTTGTTTGTTTATAGCCGCCTGAGCAATTTTCAGCTATCCGGCGGCTGTCACCATTACCGGTGACAGGGCTGCAAATTTAGGCCTATGCTCGGCACTCAGGGCCTTTGAGCAGGGAGGGATCTTTATTGTGCCACACCTACTGCGACACGGGACCTCGGTTTATACAGTCACATCCGAAAGACCGGCACCCACGTCCCACAGTGGGATTCGAACCCCCGACTCAAGGATCATCAGATCTTTGAGCCCGACGCTCTAAGTATCAACGATAAAGAATAACAACCATCTCATAATGCGAATCATAATCAAAAGAACCTGAGTAAACAATATATATCTCAGACTTAGTTAGAGCATTGAATCAAACGACAGACTGTTAGCAGTTAACATTACAGGTGATATTTACATAATGAACCCCTTGTTTAATCCAATAGACAGGGATTACATTAGCACCATTCGTAACCGTCAATGTAATCAGGATTGCATTAGGTGTGCGACTCGCAAACGCAATGTCATTGGATTACATTAGATGGCGTTACATTACAGTACTATTGCGGGTTCTATAAAACTCATTATCACATCAAGTTAAGGAATATTTTGCACCCAGATTAAGCCATTATGTCGGATTGTATACATTGGAGAGAACTTGCTATATGATTGATTGATTACATATTGTTTAACGTCCCGCTCGAGAATTTTTCATATGGAGACGTCACCATTGCCGGTGAAGGGCTGCAAAATTTTGGCCTATGCTCGGCGCTTAGGGCCTTTGAGCAGGGAGGGATATTTATCGTGCCACACCTGCTGTGACACGGGACCTCGGTTTTTGCGGTCTCATCTGAAGGACCGCCCCATTTGGTCGCCTCTTACAACAAGCAAGGGGTACTGAGGATCTATTCTAACAACCCGGATACTCGCGGGGCACCTGCTATATGAAAGTTTAGGTTTGAATAAAGTTTATATTTCTTCCAAAGGGAGAGGGGTAAGAGTGAAGAGCTAATTTAAAATGTTCAACCGGGGGGGGGGGGGGGGGGGGGGGAGTGATAGCACAGCCCCCTCTAGATCTGCCACTGCTGCACCCCTTCTACTATCTTACGAAATACGTGGATAATGTCATACAAACGCATTAATACTTGATTTCCTTTTTATTACACAAATTATGAATACATTAATTTTGAATTTGTGATTCTAGACAAAAACACAAACTGCTGAAAATGATAAAAAAAAAAAAAAAAAAAAAGATTGGATGCCATTTCTGAGCGAGAAATTCAGATATTGATATGAAAACTGAAACAATAAGATGTGTTGTGTAATTTAGAATAAGAGAGATAGGACATAAACAATGTTATTTTGAGCTGTTTTTCAGTGATCAATTCTAGTATTGGTGGTGTTCAAATTAATTACGAAATCTAATAAGTCGCCGGCGATGTCAATATTACTTGATGATATTCTACATGAAATATGTTCCATTGTAATATATTAATGTTATGACACTTGATAGATGTCGCTGTGACGGTATTTTTCACCGCGGAACTCAACCAATACGTTTTGAAGAAGTCAATAAAAACCATCTGGTATAAACGTTGGTATGGGTGATATGGAATATACTGAAATCACCAGACTGGCAATTCAAAAACCTAATCATTTACTGTATCACATTTCCCTGCAACATTAAACTATAAATGTGGCGATATTCATAGTGAATTTCAAATATTAATTTATCAAATTTACAACATATTATAAATCTAGTAGAATCCTGTAGACCTTTGAACATACAAGAGAGGGTGTCAGATTAAGATAAAGACGATTTTCCGAACACGAAATGAATGAAAAAAGGTAGACTTACCCTGCTTTTTAAATATATGGAATCTAATACTTTCCATGTTAGCATTTATAGACATATCTGACCTGTCCATAGCAAAATTGTGGAAAATATGTTTTAATGCTTTTTATGAATATTTCAATACCAATTAAGTTTCAACAGAACATCGATTATTAGGCTTTAAACCAAAACATTCATGCGAAACTGCTTTAACAAATGGCTTGAAAACATTGATGAATGGAAACCTGCCGGTTTACTTTCCTTTGATCTGATTAAATCAATTGAAACAGTCATTCATGGTGTACTGATGCACAAACTCTTATAATTTGTTTGTTTGTTTTGCATATTTGAAATGAATTTTAGATCATTTCATTCTTTTCTTCACGAAAGATCAAAGATCACATTGTGTCAAATATAAAGGATCATATCAAAGGAACACGATGTTCCCATTGGACAGAAGCAGACTTATTCAAAAGCTCCTACATGAGAAGAAAAATATCTTACTGTGGCCCTCAATTTCACATTTAGATATATCGACAGCATTTTGATTATCAACAATGATCATTTTCCTTCTTATGTCGATTCGATATATCCCAGTGAACTTTATATAAAAGACACCAGGGAGTCTTCTACATCTACTTCGTACTGAAAATATTTACTGGCGGCAAACTAACAACTCAATTGTATGACAAACGGGATGATCTCAACTTTTCCATCGTTAACCTCCCTTACCTAAGTGACAATATTCTATCATCGCCTGCATATAGTGTTTATATCTCCCAACTGATTTGATACGCAAGCGCTTGTTCTGCATATAATCAGTTTTTAACTGACGGTAGGCTGCTGACAATGAAGTTGGTGTTATAAGGGTTTGTACATTCTCGTCTAAGGTCAGCATTTCGCAAATTTTATGCTCGTTATAACGAGATAGTTTGTCAGTACAACTTTCCATTAGGTCACATGCTTTCCAAAGTGGTTTTATACCAATTGTTAGGCCGTTCTTGGCATACTGACTCTGACTACGGATTACTCCGTTTACATGATCGGGATGTAGAGCGCTCATGGAGGGTGTGACCGGCAGGCAATGTTTACTCCTCCTAGGCACCTGATCCCACCTCTGGCATGTCCAGGGCTCCGTGTTTGTCCATCTCTCTGATTTATATTTTTTTTAGGAATTACGAGATTGAATATTGTTAGTTATATTCACCTTTACATTCTAGTAAAAATAGAGTGGGTTTTTTTCTCAAAAAAACAGATAATAGAATTAAGCTAGCTCTACGCTGCCATGCTACATAAACCAAATGACGTAAAAGTTGCTTGTTATTAGATTGATATATTGATTTGCGTGATTGGGAAAATACGAGGATTGATTGATTGATTGATTGTTTTCCGCCACACTCAACAATTTTTCAGTTATCTGGTGGCGTCCAGTTTTTATTGGAGGAGGAGAGAACCCAGATACAATGTACCCGAGAAGAGACCACCGATCTTCCGCAAGTAAACTGGCAAACTTTATCACATATATCGGCGCGAGCGAAATTCGAACCCGCGCCGACTAGAAGTGAGAGGCCTTGTGATTTTGAGCACGATGCTCTAACCACGGAGGCCCCTAAAAATACGAGGAAGTTTTAATACTGTTAAATTTAATTCCAGGTATGGGGGGGAAATGTAGATAACCGAATAAACTGTTTTAAATTTGGTGTTTTTCGCATGACAAGATCGGTCTAACCGCCCTGTGAGATAAATAACGATTGGTGGAGAAAATGTGGAAAATTCTATTATTTGAGTTTTACCTGTATTTATTAATCATTTAACATTGAATACTGTTCGTTATGTTAGCCTTGTCTCTGATTAATTAGTCTGTTGATATTTGGTTTCATGAAGCTACCCCACACACATTAAAACAAATTCTTAAATGGCTGCATAAAACATTTGGACAGATAAGATAATGTTAATTTCATGCTGTGTTTACAGAAACATTAGCGCTTACAAACTAGATCTACTTCACAAATTAACCTCACATAACACAACATATACAAGACAGAATTATTTCACTGTCATAAACAAGGCATACTTGTACAAAACGTACGCTGAATAGAGCACTATAATCGTGATCAGAGACCTGCAAGTTATCAGTAATTATCATACATTATTTTAAAGCAAAGTACATCCTATTGTACCACATTTAATTTTCTTGTAAAAAAAATCAAAACAAAATGCAGAAAATAAAAAAGAAACCAAAACGGAAAAAAGCAAAGAAACATACACCCCAAAAAAGAGAAATGCATATACATTGTTCAAACTATTATCATAAATTTATTTTAAAATAAAATACATCCTATTGCACGACATTTATTTCTCTTGCATAAAACAAAAAAAAAATAAAACAATAAAATACAAAACAAAATAAATCAAAAGAAAAACAATAAAAAAAAATTAATTTACACACAAAAATAATAGAAATACATATACATTTTTCAAACTATTTCAGTTTCTTTTAATCTATTTCTAAAAGGCGATATGGAACATTGAATCAAATTAAAATACCATACTTTTCTGCATTTCATTCTAGTATAGAAAGAGTATTTTTCAAAAAACAATTTGATAATAGAATTAAACTTACATATCACTGCGCTGCAACATAATCCAAATGACGTAAATCTGGCTTGTTATTAGATTCATATATTGATTTGAGCTACAGGTAAAATACCAGGAAGTTTAAATACTGTTAAATTTAATTCCAGGTAGAGGGGCAATGCAGATAACCGTTTAAACTGCTTTAAAATTTAAACTCGGTTTATTGTATTTTTTTATTTGATTTATAAATATTGATTTAGATTACTGGTAAATCTTCCGGGAAGTGAATTGAATTCTACGTATATGAATGATATATATGTAGTCGTTTAAACTTTAGTTGATATAAAGTCACTAGACGCTTAGCACTCTACATATTTCTACAGTAGATGGGTAACATATAACAAACGCTCAATCGGTAAAGTTGTGTTACATGAGTTAGCGTTAGTTTTTGTCATTTCTGATTATGTATTAATGTTGTTGATATTTGATATCACATGGAGCTACCCGCGTACATTAGGACAAGTTCTCGAATGTCTGCAAAAAACATTTTGACAGAAACTTTTATCGATTGAGACTGACTGCATCTGGCCTCCAAAAACAACTCGTATCAACAAATGTATTACTTTACAACGCTTTACACGACCATGCCTCTTTATAAATTAAAGACTAGACTTCTTGACATCATAGACCGTTGCTTCTTCAACAAAAATGGTAATAGGAAATATTCATATCTAGTGATCAGTCATCCACATATTATTTTGTTAAACACAACTTTGACTCCCCAATAAGTACTCTGAAGTTGATATTTAAAGGATTCTAGAGGTCCTCATTGACATTATCTTCGTCTTTGGTGATCAGGTCGTCCAACAGTCTTTTGGAATTCCCATGGGCACCAACGCTGTGCTCCTTTGGTAGCTGATCTATTGTGATATTCTTATGAAGCAGATTTCATTCAAAACCTTCTACATGAGAAGACAAAATCTCTTGCCGTGACCTTCAATTCTACATTAACAATGTTTATTTTCATTCGTATGTCGAATCGATATATCCCAGTGAATTTGAAATAAAAGACACCACAGAGTCTTCCACTTTTGTTTCGTACTTAAATATTTTATTGAAAATAGACAAATGCAGTAAACTAACAATTCAACTTTATGACAAACGGGATAAATTGAATTTCTCCATCGTCAACTTCCCTTATCTAAATGGCAATATTTCAATATCACCTGCATTTGGTGTTTATATCTCCTAACTGATTCGATACGCAAGAGCTTTTTCTGCATATCATCAGTTTTTAAATGGAGGCAGGCTACTGACAAACAAGTTCATGTTACAGGGGTTTCTACAATAAAGTCAGCATTACTTTTGTTAGGCCGTTACTGGCACATTGATTCTGACTACGGATTACTTCGTTTACATGATCGGGATGTAGGATTCACGGTGGGTGTGTCCGGTCGACAAGGAATGCTTACTCCTCCTAGGCACCCGATCCCACCTCTAGTATGTCCAGGGGTCAGTGTTTGCCCATCTCTATGATTGGTATTTGTTGTGGGAATTACGAGATTGAATAATGTTAGTTATCACCTTTAAATTCTAGTAAAGATAGAGTATTTTTCAAAAACACATTTGATAAGAGAATTATGCCTACTCTGTGCTACTACATAAACCAAAGGATGTAAAACTTGTTTGTTATTATATTGATATATTATATCACATTTTTGCAAAACTCCTTTTGTACCACATTTAACTCTCTTGTAAAGAAAAATCAACAAAACGACAAAAGCAAAAGAAAACAAAAAAACATAATAGAAAAAGAAAAGACCACAAGAAACAAACCAAAACAAAAAGAAAAGAAAAGAAAAATAAAAGAAACAACTTTTACACACAACATAATGGAAATGCATATATATTTTTCAAACTATTTCAGGTTCTTTTAATCTATTTCAAAAAGGCGATATGGAACATTGAATCAAATTAAAATACTACATTTTTATTTCATTCTAGTGAAGTATTTTTCAAAAAACAATTTGATAATAGAATAAAGCTTACCCACTGCGTTGCAACATAAACCAAACGACGTTATACTTGCTTGTTATTAGATTCATATATTGATTTGCATGACTGGTAAAATACGAGGAAGTTTTGATACTGTTAAATTTAATTCCAGGTATGGGGGAACATGTAGATAACCGATTAAACTGCTTTAAACTTTGGTGTTTCTCGCATGACAAGATCGGTCTAACAGCCCTGTTAGATAGAAAACGATTGGTAGAGAAAAAATGGAAAATTCTATCATTTATGTTTAACCTGTTTTTATTAGTTATTTCATATTGAATAATATTCGTTATGTTAGCCTTTTCTTTTTGATTAATTATTCTGTTGATATTTGGTTTCAGCAACATGAAGCTACCCCGCACACATTAGAACAAATTCTTAAATGGCTGTTTAAAACATTTGGACAGATAAGATAATGTTAATTTCATGCTGTGTTTACAGAAACATTAGCGTTTACAAACTAGATCTACTTCACATATAACCTCACATAACACAACATATACAAGACAGCACTATTATACGTTCACAAACAAAAATATAATCGTGATCAGATTTAAACCTATAGTACACCCTATTGCACCACATACAATTCTCTTCTAAAGAGTAATACCATAAAAATTAGCTACAACCACAACAAGTACAACAATTTTCCTACCAACTTTTATTGTTTGTTTACGTTGGTAAAAAGAAATGATATTTCTAAACGATTCTGGTTATGAATTCCAGTTTTGCAAATTTATAAAAGACGTCAACCCATATGTTGTTGAATAAACATTTGGTAAACCCGCAGTTTTTGTATATTTAGAAGAATATGGTGTTTCTTTATTTTGAATAAAATATTGTAGGCAGGTTGGGCATGGTATGTTAAGAATTCTAAAACATTCTAAGGCCAATGGCCTTATGTGTCTGAGTTTAACACGGTGTAACTCTAATTTTTTAAAAGATACATGTATGAGTTTTCGTAATCGTCGCATTTAAATCGTAAAATTTCTCCATTCTTTTTTGTTCCTTCTTCCCCACAAAAATTCCAATCTAGTGGACAGTCGTTGAAATTCGCATGATAGGAATGTGATAAATTGTTAGTTTACCTAATTTTCTCGGATGTACTCCGATTCCTTTAAGGAGGTATAGCTACAGAGAAAGAGGCCTTTTACAGATATTTGAAACATGGCTGCTAAATGTAAGTTCCAAATCTGCAGTAACGCCAAGAAACTAAACTTCATTTTCTGGATGAATAGTATTGTTGTCTATTTCTTAACAGATGTACTCCCCATTTTGATTGTTCCTCTCCTTAGACATATTGATTGAAACCCCTCAGGATTTACTTGCATTTGATTGTGTGAAAACCACCCTACCAGAATGGAGTCTTGTTCGGTGCATTAATGTTTTGAAAGAATATAATCATCAGCATAATTGTAAAGATCAAAATCAGAGGACAAATTGATAAAACACATGTGAAGATGTGGAACAGTAATCATTGTAAAGGTGAAGATAAGTAACGGTATTCAATCCCTTAATTCCTATAACAAATACAAATCACAGAGATGGACAAACACGGACCCTTGGACATACCAGAGGTGGGATCAGGTGCCCAGAAGGAGTAAGCATAGCTCCTACAACGCATAAAAATCAAGCGTGTGGCGAACACGGACTTCTGGACATTCCAGAGGTCGAATCAAGCGCTTAGGAGGAGTAATCTTGCCCTGCTGATCGGTCATGCCCGTCATGGATCCTATATTTTTATCAAGATTTGGAACACTCTGTGGTTCTTTTATTTCGAGTTCACTGGGATGGAAAACGTTTTATCCATTCTGACAAGTTATCAAGTTCTTTTTCAGATTTAGTCCATCGTCTGGCATAATCTTCGACAGAATTCATAATAGAGATGAAGCTCTGTCGCCAAATGAAAGACCGAGGTTCTCTGAATTTCCGACATTTTGAAATAAGTGATTTTAGGTCTTCATTTTTAACTATACCTATATTACCAGTAATGGCATGTGCAGCTGGACTATAGTTAAATGAAGACGAAGAACAAGAACACGTAGTTGGATTGAGTACTTAATTATTGATTTGCAAATTTAATTCTACGTACAAGAATTATATATATATATATATATATATATATATATATATATATATATATCCTTTTAAACTTTAGTGACGCTCCAATTTGAAGTTACTAGACGCTTATCACTCTACATATTTGTACAGTAGACGGGCAACATAGATAACGACTACTTCTAACCCTCTTTCAGGCTTTACTTAGATCTTTGGAAGACAAGTCAACTTTAATTTTATAACTCTTATTTACGAGAGTATAAGTACAGAGTTTTTTCTATAGGAGCTTACCAACAGCTCTCTAACGCTTTTACTCAACAATTATCTAATCTCCCTCTAAAACACAAAATACGTGAGTGTATATATTATTTTCCAAACATAAGTAAACAAATTCTGTTTGCATTCCCATATTCTCGTATAAGCAGACAATGCAGGGCCAGAGTAATAGACCTGTCCATCCTGATGCTGGAAATGCAGGTGCAGAGGCTGTAAAATATGACTGTTGCTGACAAATTTTTAACGAAATCATAGTTTTCATCTACTGCATCACGGCACATGACACAAATAGGTGAAAAAGCGAAAATGACAGAATTTCAATGCCAGGTGGAATAAGAACATTTAAAGTTACAAAGAAAGAAAATGATATTACTAAATGAGAGAGCTGAGACAGAAAGAGAAAGAGCAGATAGAGAAACGAAAAACAATTTGAGGTAGAGAAATTAGGACTACAGCGCGGATCTGAACTTTTATCTGTCAGCATTAAATTTAATCTGCTACAATTATTATATTTGTCTCAACATTTCAAGAAAAATCTGTCGATAAATATTTTGGACACTTTGAAAAAGTCGCGGAGAATTTAAAATTGTTCAGTTATTTGTTACAATATGTGTGGATTGACAAGGCATTTGATATATACTCAGCGTTGGCCATAATTGACACTTCAGACTATGACAAGGTCAAGTCGACGTTCTTTAAAGCTGATGAATTAGTGCCAGAGACGCAAAGAAGAGTTCTCAAAGTACAAAATATTTGACAATCAAACATATGTTGAATTTGCAAGACAAAACTATTGATTTGATCGATGGTTGCAATCTATCAGATTGATTGTTTGGTTGATTGTTGTTTTCCGCCACACTCAACAATTTTTCAGTTATCTGGTGGCGTCCAATTTTTATTGGTGGAGGAGAGAACTCAGATACAATGTACCCGGGAAGAAACCACCGACTCTCCGAAAGTGAACTGGCAAACTTTCCCACATATATCGGCGCGAGCGAAAATCGTATCCGAGCCGACTAGAGGTGAGAGGCTTGTGATTTTGATTATGATGTTCTAACCACTCGGTTACGGAGTAATAGAACTAGTGAACATTTCAAAAGTTGTCGTTGTCTCATTCAAGTAGAAGAGTTTAAGGAGTGTGTTCATCAAGATTTGAGAGCATATCTAGAATATAAGAATAAAAAGGTGAAGTTAACGAACAGTGATCAATTTCTCCTATAAGGAATATCAGGTGGGATTAGGTGCCTAGGAGGAGAGATTCCATGTTGGCCGGTCACACTTGCCATGAGTCCTATATCTTGATCAGGTAAACAGAGGAAACTGTAGGAAGAATCAGTGTGCCACGAACGGCCTAATAATTGGTATGAAACACGACAGACAGCATTTGACAGATTATGTTGGCAAACTGGACCGTTATAACGACTACAGAATTTGCAAAATGTTTACTTTAAACGAAACTCTACAAACCCCTGTAACATCAATAGCCTGGCTTGATTTATAAATATTGAATGGCGAAGTAAACAATGTGTACATCGTAATCATAAACCCCGAAGACATATACAAGTTCGAGTGTTGGGCAACACGGACCTCCGACGAAGCGAAGGTAGGATCAGGTGCCATGGAGGAGTAGTCATCCTCTCCTGACCGGTCACACCCGCTATGAACCCTTAGTCGAAATTAGGTATGCGGGATTACCGTAGTCAAAGTTAGAATAAAAAAAGACAGTCTAACAAAGGGTATGAAACAAATCATTCAACATACGTCCCAGAGACACATTGTAATTGCAAACAAGGTCATTATAGCGACCGTAAAATTTGCGAAATGATGACTCCAAACAAAATTCGTTATAATCATGCAACATCAACTTTTTTGTCAGTAGTTGACCTCGCTTTAAACATTCTCATACGTATGGCATGCTCTCGCGTATCGAATAAACTGGGAGATATACACACCATAAGCAGGCGAAAGTGGTATATTACTACATAGATATGGAAAGTTGATGATTGCAAAGTTGACGTCATCACGCTTGTCATATAATGTAGTTGTCAGTCTGCCATTAGAGTTAATGTTAAGTAAAATATCCAAATATGAAGCAGACACGTCAGATTCTGTAGTGTCCTTTATTTTGAGTTCATCGGGATATATCAAATGGGCATAATTATGAAAATTATGATTGTTGATTGATAAGATAAAATGATAATATATGCAGAACAAGCTCTTGCATATCGAATCAGTTGAGAGATATAAACGCCATATACAGGAGACAATGGAATAGTACTACATAAATATGGAAAGTTGACGATAGACAAGCTGAAATCATCCCGTTTGTCTTAAAGTTGAGTTGTTAGTTTAGTGTGCCGAAAACATCTATTTCAATAAAATATCTAAGCCCAAAGTACCCACTCCTTTAGAAAATACATAATTCCAAGAAGGGCAAACAAGGACGGAACATACCAGAGGTGGGCTCAGGTGTAGTAAGCATCTCCTGTCAACTGCTCATACCCGCCGTGAGCCCTATATATCGATATGGTAAACGGAGTAATCCGTATTTAAAACCAGTGTGCAAAACACGGTCGCAGTTGGTATGAAACATGTCAGACAACTGTTTACGCAATGACAAGTTATAACGACCATATCATTTACGATATGCTGACTTTGAAATTGATATTGTTAAAGCCCCTTTAAATTCAACTTATTTGTCAGTAGCCTGTTTCGATTTGATAACTTGTCATACGCAGAACATGCTTTTGTATATTAATTCACTTAAGAGACATAAACAGCATATAGTTCCAAATAAAAGACACCATAGAGTCTTCTACATCTGTTTTATATTTACAAAACGCAACTTTATGACGAAGAAGATGACTTCAGCTTCTCAGTCATAACATTCCTATATTTTATAGCAATATGTCATTATCGCCTACATATGATGTTTATATCCCTCAACTAATTCGAGCCCCGTGGTGATCCGGGTTGTTAGAATAGATTCTCAGTACCCCTTGCTTGTCGTAAGAGGCGACTAAATGGGGCGGTCCTTCGGATGAGACCGCAAGAACCGAGGCCCCGTGTCACAGCAGGTGTGGCACGTTAAAGATCCCTCCCTGCTCAAAGACCACAAGCGCCGAGCATAGGCCAGAATTTTGCAGCCCTTCACCGGCAATGGTGACGTCTCCATATGAATGAAAGATTCTTGAGCGGGACGTTAAACAATATACAACCAATCAATCTCAACTGATTCGATACGCAAGAGCATGTATGGTCAGTTTAAAAATCGAGGAAGGCTACTGACAAATACGTTGATGTTACAAGTGTTCAAAGTCATCATTTCGCAAATTATGGCCGTTATAATGATCATGAACTTTGTTCTTATTTCGGATTTCCAACATTTTTGACTTGAGCATCACTGAAGAGACATCATTTGTCGAAATCCGCATCTGATGCATCAAAATTGGTACCGTTTCTGTTATATATTACAACCACAGGGTCGATTATAGCTTTTTTTGGTAAACAAAACATTATATCCCAAAAGGAAAAATCTCAATTCCCTTTGGCAGTGTCAAAGCGGAGCGGAACACAGAAAGATAATATGTGGCGTGAAGGTGTTGATGTTTTTAAAGTATACAGTGTATGAAGGAACTTTAAATTCAGAGGAGATTTTGAAATATTTCAATACTGTGTTTGCCTGTGTAGGTTTCCTATGAAACAATTTCTACTTCTACAGAATTTAACACTGTATCACATGCGGTAGTTTAGTGATTGGTACTTTCGCTTCGTAACCGAGAGGTCGTGAGTTCGAGACCTGCTCGTGCCATGGCCCAGTCAAAATTAAGACATAAACAGATGTAGTGATTGCTTCTTCGCCAAATGCTTGGCATTTAAAATAAGAATCACTGGTCTTTCTGATATAACTTTAAAATAAAACGAAGGTCTTATGTCGCGGCAGGCGTTTGCGCGTTAAAGAACCCTCACTGCTACGGCCCTGAGCGTTAAGCATAGGTTTAAATTTGTGGTACTTCACCTAGAAGTGGTGACATCTCAATATGAGTGAAATATTCTCGACAGCACGTAAAACAAACAATCATTCAACAACTCAATACCACAGGAGACTTTATAGTACTCAATGATGTTCCTAAACTTCCATAGCCAAGGAATTGTTCTCATGATTTGAACGCGGTTAAAAACATTAAGGAAAAACCTCTTACAAACGCCTAAAAAAGAAATGTAGAATAATTTCTAATGAAGGTGCTACTCAATTTAAAAGGCACAATTTAAAACGTTAGGTCATACATGTAGCATGCAAAGTTGTATTAAGTCAGTTGCTCGTGTAAAAGTTGTGTGTAAATAAATACCACAATGTGTAATATCATTTATGTAAAACCTATAATACAAGAGTTGCTTGATATGTAATGTGTATTGTACGATATCTCAAAAGCATTCGAAGGGGCCTCCGTGGCCGAGTGGTTAGAGCATTGGGCTCGAAATCACAAAGCCTCTCACCTCTGTCGGCGCGTGTTCGAATCTCGGCCGCGGCGTTATGTGAGCAAGTTTGCCAGTTTACTTGCGGAAGGTCGGTGGTCTCTTCCCAGGTACATTGTATCTGGGTTCTCTCCTCCACCAACAAAAACTGGACGCCACCAGATAATTGAAAAATTGTTGAGTGTGGCGGAAAGCAATCAATCAAAAGCATTCGACTCAAATAGTGCAATGAACATTGCAGCCCTTCAAAGTATTCTTCGCGGTTTGAAATACATAATTTCAATCTCTGAATCCATTTCTGCAGTGCGTCACGGTACGCTGATTTAGGTAGACCTCTGAGGTACTGACTGATAGCTGAGCCAAGGGCTTGTCGGGACATGTACAAGCAGATAGGAACTTTTTAAGTTTTGGAAGAAGGGAAAAGTTGCATGCGGCTAGATCTGAAGAGTGTGGTAGGTGTGGCAAGATGATAACCTTCTCCAACTTCAAAAATTGCTTCACAAGCTCAGATGTACTCGTATGTGATGGATCATTGTCATGGATTAGACTAACATGCCTAAATCCTGACACAGGATTCGTTGATGATAATCTTTCTTGAGTTGTTTTAGTACATCTAAGTTGTACCGACCTGTAACACTTTTGGCCTTCGGCATCGGAATGTGTATTGCTATACCATCACATAAGAAGAATATGCAATAAAGAATCTTCTTTGTGTTTATGGTTCTTTTGGCAACTACAGGCCTTCTACCGTACTTAGTTAGCCATATTTTGCTTCCAATTTTTCTTAATTGTTCGAAATAGTTTCGTCACCAGTAACAGTGTTTGCAAATTGTCTTTGATTGAATTTACGAAACATTTTGAGTAATTGCTTAGCAGTTTGTACTCGTACCCGGTTTTAGTCATCTGTCAATATATACGTATCCATCTGGCAGAAATCTTTCGTACTATCAATATACGCTTCAAAATGAAATGCACCCGCGATAGCGATATGCCAGCAACTTTGGCAATGTCACGTATCGTGTACCTGCTATCACCTCCAATTATTTCCCTGACTTTTGAGACATTTGCCTTGCCTGTTACAGTCAGAGATCGGCCAAATTCTGCTGCATCTTTGACGGATTCTGTGCCAATCAGAAATTTCTTTCTCCACCTAGGAACTGTCTCATAAGATACCTTATCAGACCCATAACCTTCACCCAATTCATTAAAAATCTGCATTACCGAATGACCGAGTTTTGTGCGAAGTTTTATATAAGCTCTAATTTCTTCAATATTCTCAACAGGTTTCCAACCATTTTACAATAGTGGTCAACGACTGCTCTATTGAAATTACTATAAGCTTAAAACTATATAGAGCTGAAGGCTTCTGTTTATACCTTTGGAAAGGTATTGAATAGAGCTATTCAAGAGTATCAGCATCCACGAAATCGCGCTGTGGTGCAATACACATTACATATCGAACAGCCCTCGTAAAATAGAAAAACTCAGCTTACCTGTTGTTTGCTTTTTGTGTAACTGCATCATGTTCCTTTTCCAAAATTTGCTTTTCATATTTTCACAAAACCATGTTAACCAACTCTCATATATACTGGACAAAAAAAGTTAAGGATCATGATTTCAGAATTAATTTATTCATAACAAACCAAATAAATTATGTTAAATATATACTTAAAATGTTCAACGACAATCGAACAATACATTTTAAACCTGTTTTTACAAATTCATCAATACGTTAAGCAGCCAGAGCACAGGGTGTCTGGAAACAGCTTTCTGCAACATGTCCCAGGCATGTTCTATTGGATTTAAATCCGGAGAACAACTCGGTCAATCCATACGTTCAATTGTCTCTGTAGCAAGGTAGTATGTCACTATACGTGCTCTGTGGGGACGAGCATTATCATCCATTAACACAAAATCGTTGCCTATAGCTCCCGCATAAGGTCTCACAATTGGATGCAGTATCTCGTCCCTGTAAATTGCACCGGTAAGATTGCCATTAATCACGTGCAAGTCAGTACATCCACCAATACTGATTCCGGCCCAAATCATCACAGAGCCACCTCCAAAACGATCATGCTCTGCTACACAGCAATCAGCGTACCGCTCTCCATGCATGTGCCATACACGCCTACGACCGTCATGAAAGTCCACGCAGAACCGTGACTCGTCTGTGAAAAGAACAGGCGTCCAATGACGCAGTTGCCAGTTTATGTGATTTTGAGCCCAATTGAGTCGTGCTACACGATGTCTTCTCCTCAAAATGGGACGAACAGCAGGTCGATGAGCCTGAAGGTTAGCAGCATGAAGTCTCTGTCTGAGAGTTTGTGGTGTTATGCGCACCCCACTGAAAGTCAGTATTGAGTTGGACAGCACTCTGAAACCTGTGTCTACGAACCATAAGTGACATATAGTGATCCTGGCGAGCGGTTGTGGACCTTGGACGACCTGATCTCGGTCTCTCAGATACATTACCTGTCTGCCTAAAACGATTCCACAACCTTTAAATCACACTTTGTGACACATTAAAATGTCTAGAGACAGTTCTCTGGACTTGGCCAGCTTGAAGCATACCTACTGCCTGACCAGCTTCCAGAGCAGTTAAATGGCGCCTCATGGCTTTAAATGTCAATAATTGTTCACCTAAGAGTCGATTAGAGCAATAAATACCCACAATAAAATGAAAATCACAATTTTCAATTTCAATATACACGTTGGCACACTTTGATTTTGACCCCTTGCTTGTGTTTGGGCGAAAACATCGTGCACTTATGACGTCAATATGAAACCAGGTAAATCTATTGTGTTAAGGACACATTGGAGAAACTATACATGTTAAAATTTGTCAAAATAATTATTTGGTTAATAAACATTTTTGAGGTCAAAATCATGATCCTTAACTTTTTTTGTCCAGTATAGAAGCTGCATATCGGCCGGCTGTCTGTTGTTCTTGGACTTCTATCAAAGCTGGGTGGGGAGTATTGATACGTTTCCCGACATTTTACTCGTCTGTAGCCTCGACTGTATTGTCTTTCCCGGTTCACTCCTGAAGGGTAAGATCCATTTCCAGTAAACGTTGTGCGATTCGTTAGCTATATCACTGAGTTGTTGAGTAAGGACTGATTTTTCTAGCCGTTTTGGTTTCCTTACTGAGGGTTACCGTGAATCCTGTCTGAAGTTTTATGAGGATGTCGTGATATTTCTCTCTCTTTGCAATTCTTAGAGTTTTAATAATCCTCAGCGACCCTGTCCTAAAAAAAAGGCTGGCATCGTTTTACACTTTTTCTCCTGGTGATATTATTAATAAACATGACATATTAGACGTAATTTTTTACTGAATAAAGCAATAGGTCTTGATTGTATACGCCATACAATGCTGATACATACAGCAAAATCTGCTTTTAAACCACTATGTATATTATTCAACAGATCTCTTTCTGAAAAAAAGGATTTCCAAAACCTTAGAAACTGACTCACGTATTACCATTGTTTAAACACGAAGATCCATGCGTAATGTCCAATTATAGAACAGTCTCACTTTTAAGATGTGTTGAAATCAGCAAAATTAGAGTTATTGTTTAGCATGTTTAAAATTATTTTCATACAAATGATTTGTACTGAAAGTACCAAGCAAGTTTTTTTTTAACCTGGTCACTCCACTGTATACCTATTGATAGAAACTTATCATAGTATTGTTAAAAATATTGATGAGGGAAAATTATGTTATATGGTTTATGTGACCTTTCGAAAGTCTTGGATAGAATTTGGTATAAAGGCCTTCTTTCCAAACTACTAATATATGGTTTATATTGCAATATACCTGGATGGTTTGCAAGTTAATTAAGTAAACGAGAACAACTGGTTATGTATAGAACCCTTTTTGCAACCAGAAGCATACATGCTGGTTTTTCCCAAGGTTCAGTCCTGGGACCTCTGCTTTTTTTAATTTATGTTAACGATGTATCAGGCAGTATGTTGTCAATGTGCAGATTGTATGTAGATGAATGTTCTCTTCAGTGTTCCTCGTGTAATGTTGCTGTAATTGAATAACACGTTAATCATGATCTAAAAGTCTTGAACAAATGGTCCAAACAATGGTTTCTTCACTGTAATCGAATAAAACAAAACCAATGTTCTTTATCATGAGAAAATCCGTAGAATCCCCCCACCTCAAAAAACAAAACTAATGTTTCAACAATATCAGTTTTAATAAGTACTGTTCACAAGCACTTTCGTTTTAACTTTTCCAATGATTTAAGCTGGTCAGAGTATATTCAATAACATTGTAAATAAAGCATAAAAACTTAGTTTGTTAAATAAGTGAAAATTTACTGTAAGAAGAAATACCCTGTCCCCCTGTCCCAACTATATACATTTATTAGACCTGTGTTAGAATACGCTTCTGCAGTCTGGTATGGATGTGCGGGCTGTGCAGGCTTTGATTCATACCAGTTACAAAAAGTTCAAATATTCGCTGCCGGAAGTAACTGGTCTTCCACTTTTGGGGACCCTTTCTGATAGAAGTCAAACAGCTAAATAAACAAATACGTTTAGAATTCACAATAATCCAGTTTCCCTGTATTTGAAAGAAATTGTCCAAATATCCACAAAAATTTGTTACATGATAGCTGTAATTCCAACGATTACACACTCCTAAGATGTAGACGTAAATGTATTCAAAAAATCTTTTTTCTCAACAGAGTTAGAAAGTGGATTTTTTTTAGTTCATAAATAATTGTTAACTTCAATTGATAAATGTAAAAAAAAACAATCATTTCAATACCTTCCTCAAAACCATATTTGTTTTACTGATATAGTCAGCGATATTTTAATATTATCCATGCCAAATTAAGACATTCTTTCATTATAAATAATGATATTTATCGTAAAAATATTATTGATTCTCCATATTGTATATATGGTCATATTGAAGATGCCTACCATTTCTTCTTTGTATGCAAAAGGTACATTCAAATAAAACAAACCTGTTTTTTTAATGAATTGCTTCAACTGAAAATATTGCTGTTCTTGATGCCCATCTTTTATCATGGGAGAAATGAATATTCTTCAAATGATGCAATTTGTTTTTATTTATCTTCAAAGAAGTCCAAAAGCTTATAAAGAACTCTCACAGGTTTTAATCAGACCAGTATATCAGTTATATATAAAATATTTTTCATATTATGCCTTTTATATGTCTATCATAATAGTTTATTGTAACGTTTATCATATTTTTGTGGCATGACAATCTTGATTTGTACATGTATAACATAATATTTTGCATATGGGAGAGGTTTTCGAAGTTGCAAGAACTTGTAACCAATCCCTTTGTATATTTGTTCAATAAAATGCGTTCAAATTAACTTTTCCTCTACATTCCATCAGTTAGTCCTAGCTATCCGATCAAAGTTCTTAATCTACGAATTGAAATCCTCGGTTTGATCATTTGTCAACGTCTGATTAAGTTTCATTGGTACATGATCAATTTATTGAATGTTTTCTTCTGGTAGATTTTGTCTTTTTGTCACGCATTTTGAGCGTTAAGATAGTACTAATCTCTCTCTTTTGTTTTTTTTTTTTTTTTTGTTTTTTTTTTTTTGGCATTCTACCAATGCTACCATAACATGCCTCAAAACTCCTCCCTGGGTACATGTTAATTATGCCAGAGGTCTATTTGTAACATACAATGATACATTTATATTCATGTAAATCACAGGTCAAGATTATATCCTTGATTCTTCATCACTGTCAAATCTGTTCTCTCCTTTCTTTTTTTCTTTTTGTTCTCTCCTTTCTTCTACCTCTACTATTCTCTCGAACCAAAGGCATAAATCTATCCACTCTTGCTTTGGAAAATCGACAAAAATAAATCAAAATCAGAAGAAATCATTTAAAACAATTAACTCATAAACCATGAACAATTGAATCTCCTCTCAAAATGGCTCAATTCCCGGGGGGGGGGGGGGGGTGTCTTTCCACATACTGGATAAAGATACACCCTTATCTCTGCAGACACAACTTATCATTAAGATTTACTAAGAAATATGGTTTGGTTCTCAATGTCACCGATTAACATTTTTTTTCCCTTTACTATATGAGATTTCAACTTTTTCTTTCTTTCTCTTTCTGGTTGGATTTTCGAGATGGTTCACTATCGATTTTTATTTGATTCTCTCCATCACATAGTGTGTGTGTGTGGGGGGGGGACATTTTGTGAAAGTGATACCTTGTGGGCATTTGTAAGTTGTGTATTGACAGTTTTACGGAAAGCGTAAACAGCCCATTAGTTTTGAAGGTTCACAAATTCGGATTCTCCGGATTTCAGACAGTAATTGATCGCTTGAAATTTGGTATCATTTGTACACAACTCGACATTACTTCTTTTAGATGTGTAAAAGTTTGAACAGTGGAATGCAGTACTACCTTAGAAAACTTTGGTATTGCATTGTGTTTACTCTTCGCGTTGCTAATGACAATATTCAAGGGGATATTGTCACCAATAATAGATACCACAGCCGTACTATTTTTGTCTTTATTGATACACGCACTGCATACACTACAACGCATTCATGAGGAAATGGCTATCATTACAATTTGTAGAGATATTAAAGTCAAAAACAATGAAAGTGTAAATATTTAGGGATGTACAACACATCTTACAGAACTGTTGTGGATGGAATGCAAAAATATTTCTGAAATCGAAAACTTTCAAGTTTATTTTATTCAGTTTTAGTAGAAAGTCATCTATCTAGAACAAGACAAAATAATAAACCCCAGCTGCGATCTACAAATCAACAATCGGACATTTTAACTCACTGAACAATTACATCTGAAAAGACAAGGAATATATTGATATATATGCATCATATATATGTGATATATGTTTTTTCTATCTGTCTGAAAAGGATGTCAGCCATTATGAAATGCGTTCTCCTTTCTGAATAGCACCACAGGAACCGGTTAATTTTGTCTATAATGATAATAGTAGGGGTTTATACTATATACCCCCCCCCCCAAAAAAGATTTTTACCAGGGGTAGGTATGGTATAGATCCCTATTGTTATTATTAGACAAAATTACTATTCTTCTTATGATAGCAAACAATAAAATACTGTGTACTGTTAGGTTTTACTTGAGTTATCTCTCATTACCTGTTTATAGTTATATTACAGTGGTTGTAATTTTTAATCAGTCTTGCGTGTTCTATTAAGGAACCTCGACTGTTACCCAAATGCTAATCAGTTATTCCTAATGATATTTACGTTCATACCAAATAAACGAGTTCCTAATATCACAGACCCACCCACCATCTATTCAGGGGCGGACCTATTAATGAGTTAGTTTTTGGTAGTCAGTGTTCATTACCCCCAATGAGCGAAAAATTCTCGAGCGGGACGTTAAATGATATAAAATCAATCAATCAATCATTACCCCTAGCTCACTCAGTCATTGCAGGTATATCAAAGAGAGAGAGAGAGAGAGAGAGAGAGAGAGAGAGAGAGAGAGAGAGAGAGAGAGAGAGAGAGAGAGAGATGGGTTATTTAATTAAAACACTATTTCCCTCTTTTTTGTTTTACACTTTTCACCATTTGTCACCACCCTCCAGCGGGCTTGTTTTACGACAATGACCATTCGTCACTATCCCTCGCTGACTTGTTTTACAACAATGACCATTCGTCACTATCCCTCGCTGACGTGTTTTACAACAATGACCATTCGTCACTATCTCTCGCTGACGTGTTTTACAACAACAACCATTCGTCACTATCCCTCGCTGACGTGTTTTACAATAATGACCATTCGTCACTATCCCTCGCTGACTTGTTTTACAACAATGACCATTCGTCACTATCCCTCGCTGACGTGTTTTACAACAATGACCATTCGTCACTATCCCTCGCTGACGTGTTTTACAACAATGACCATTCGTCACTATCCCTCGCTGACGTGTTTTACAACAATGACCATTCGTCACTATCCCTCGCTGACTTGTTTTACAACAATGACCATTCGTCACTATCCCTCGCTGACTTGTTTTACAACATTGACCATTTGTCACTATCCCTCGCTGACGTGTTTTACAACAATGACCATTCGTCACTATCCCTCACTGACGTGTTTTACAACAATGACCATTCGTCACTATCCTCTCGCTAACTTGTTTTACGACAGTTGCAGAGAGTCTTCTCTCAGCATAATGAACAGACCTGATCTTAAAAAAGAAACCGTCTGACTATGTTGACTGGTGGAGGTGATAAACAGTTGATCAGTTAAAAACCCGAATATATTGTTGGTCCTTTGGTGCTAGGAAAAGCGCAATGTGTTCTTTTGCTCGAGGCCGGGGACCGAGAACAATATAACACATTACGCTATTCCCACTACAGAGGGAAAATTTATTGACTGACCAGACATCAGACAACTGATTTATTACCTAATATATTTTCAAAATACTTTTCATCAGGCAAAAATGCAAGTAAATATTTTTCATCGTTGTGTATTTCGAAAGAAATATGTTTCACGACTAAAGAAAATGTATGTAGTAAGTTGTAAGAACCCTTTCCCGGTCCATTTCTGATAACTTCAAAATCCTTACTGTTTGCAACATGTATATTGCATTCGATAATTTTCAGTCATAGTGACATCATCATATGAACAGGCATGACACTAAATGGTTCTGTCGTGTCATACAATGGTTTTCGGTTCTACTGTTGAGCGCTAAGTTCATAGTCGGTTAGTATTTTATGGTCGCTTATAATATAGTATATTTTGGTCACCGTACAATATAACGATGGGTTATAATACGTTATAGAGTGTTTCATGTACAGACAATATAACCCGTTACATGTATTATATTTTTGACTGGTAGAACGATTCATAAATACAATAACCAGATGATATGGTATTGACTGGTAGAGCGATTTATAAATACAATAACCAGATGATATGGTATTGACTGATAGAGCGATTCATAAATGCAATAACTAGATAATATGGTATTGACTGGTAGAGCGATTCATCAATACAATAACCAGATGATATGGTATTGACTGGTAGAGCGATTCATAAATACAATAACCAGATGATATGGTATTGACTGGTAGAGCGATTCATAAATGCAATAACCAGATGATATGGTATTGACTGGTAGAGCGATTCATAAATACAATAACCAGATGATATGGTATTGACTGGTAGAGCGATTCATAAATGCAATAACCAGATGATATGCTATTGACTGGTAGAGCGATTCATAAATACAATAACCAGATAATATGGTATTGACTGGTAGAGCGATTCATCAATGCAATAACCAGATGATATGGTATTGACTGGTATTGACTGGTAGAGCGATTCATAAATACAATAACCAGATGATATGGTATTGACTGGTAGAGCGATTCATAAATACAATAACCAGATGATATGGTATTGACTGGTAGAGCAATTCATCAATACAATAACCAGATGATATGGTATTGACTGGTAGAGCGATTCATAAATACAATAACCAGATGATATGGTATTGACTGGTAGAGCGATTCATAAATACAATAACCAGATGATATAGTATTGACTGGTAGAGCGATTCATAAATACAATAACCAGATGATATGGTATTGACTGGTATTGACTGGTAGAGCGATTCATAAATGCAATAACCAGATGATATGGTATTGACTGGTAGAGCGATTCATAAATACAATAACCAGATGATATGGTATTGACTGGTAGAGCGATTCATAAATGCAATAACCAGATGATATGGTATTGACTGGTAGAGCGATTCATAAATACAATAACCAGATGATATGGTATTGACTGGTAGAGCAATTCATCAATACAATAACCAGATGATATGGTATTGACTGGTAGAGCGATTCATAAATACAATAACCAGATGATATGGTATTGACTGGTAGAGCGATTCATAAATGCAATAACTAGATAATATGGTATTGACTGGTAGAGCGATTCATAAATACAATAACCAGTTGATATGGTATTGACTGGTAGAGCGATTCATAAATGCAATAACCAGATGATATAGTATTGACTGGTAGAGCGATTCATAAATACAATAACCAGATGATATAGTATTGACTGGTAGAGCGATTCATAAATACAATAACCAGATGATATGGTATTGACTGGTATTGATTGGTAGAGCGATTCATAAATGCAATAACCAGATGATATGGTATTGACTGGTAGAGCGATTCATAAATACAATAACCAGATGATATGGTATTGACTGGTAGAGCAATTCATAAATGCAATAACCAGATGATATGGTATTGACTGGTAGAGCGATTCATAAATGCAATAACTAGATAATATGGTATTGACTGGTAGAGCGATTCATAAATACAATAACCAGATGATATGGTATTGACTGGTAGAGCGATTCATAAATACAATAACCAGATGATATAGTATTGACTGGTAGAGCGATTCATAAATGCAATAACTAGATGATATGGTATTGACTGGTAGAGCGATTCATCAATACAATAACCAGATGATATGGTATTGACTGGTAGAGCGATTCATAAATACAATAACCAGATGATATGGTATTGACTGGTAGAGCGATTCATAAATACAATAACCAGATGATATGGTATTGACTGGTAGAGCGATTCATCAATACAATAACCAGATGATATGGTATTGACTGGTAGAGCGATTCATCAATACAATAACCAGATGATATGGTATTGACTGGTAGAGCAATTCATCAATACAATAACCAGATGATATGGTATTGACTGGTAGAGCGATTCATAAATACAATAACCAGATGATATGGTATTGACTGGTAGAGCGATTTATAAATACAATAACCAGATGATATAGTAGAGCGATTCATGTACGGGCAATATAGCCCGGGGGGGGGGGGGTAGCTCTTACTTTTTTGTTTTGGGAACGTTTATTTGTCTTTACTTTCACATGTAGAGAAATGTATAGAGAGAACTTCCTCCTCCCCACTTGTTTTTAATAGTAAACAGTATCAATGAATGGTAACATTGCACTTATAACTGATGAAGTGAACCCATGTAGTGAAGGCTGAAGCTTAATGCACATATACAAAAGACAAACAATCACTTTCCAAAAGATGATCTGGCCCTGTATAAATAGTAAGAGGTGTTCTGGGAACCAAGGATTGTCTTAGAAAAAAAACCTGTCGTTTTTTGTTTTTTTTACTCTCATTCAGGCTCCATGGCGAAAATAAAAAAGCCAAAATCTTAAATTGCATGTCTACAGGACACCTTCAATCAGCTTTGAAATGACGATTTTGCTACTGCATAAAATATTAAAAGAGTTCTGGGAACCAAGTGTTTGTAGAAAAACATAGTTTTCAACCCCAGTTTAACCCTGTTTAACCCCTGGTTAAAAATGAAAATTCCAAAACCTTATTGCACAGCTACAGGACACCACCAATCATTTTCCATAAGATGATTTGGCTACTGTATAAATTGAATTGTAAGATGAGTTCTGTGAACCAATGGTTGATTGAGGCACAGAACGTCGTTTTTCGATTTCCATTCGGGCCTCATGGTAAAAAAACAAAACAAAAAACAAAAAAAAAACTAAAAAGAAAATCCTTACTGCACCGCCAATCAGCATTAAAAAGATGGTTTTGCTATTGTATTTCCACGTAATGTAACAAGGGTTCTGGAAACCAGGTTTGTAAAATAAAAAAAAAAAATAAATAAAAAATAAAAATGAAATAAAAGGGGAAAAAATCAAAAACAAACAAACAAACAAAAACAAACAAAAACAAAAAACAAAAACCATCGTTTTCGACCCCGGTTTGGTCCCTAGGATGGAAATGAAAATTCTGAAACCTTATTACACATCTACAGGACACCATCATCTTCCAAAGGGTGATTTGGCTACTGCGTAAAATGCAAGAGTTCTGGGAACCAGGATTGTTAAAAAAAAAAAAAAAAAAGTGATATTTTGACCTCCATTTGATTCTCAGGGTAAATTTGAAAGTATCAAAACCTTATTCGACATCACCTATCAAATCCATAAAGATTTGGTTAAGATACTGAAAATAAAAGAGGTGTTCGAGAGAGAAGAAAATATGACAGACCAGGGTAACAACAGACAGAAATATAGACTTAATCAAGCAAGTCATGAACTAGTGTCTTTTATATAATTCCACTGTACTGTCGATCAATGCACAAAATACGCATCTACAGTGTAGTGGTATTTTTTATTTTTATTTTTTTTTTTCATGTGGGGGAGGGAGGTTGGGTTGAATCTTAGATTTATCTGTCCCTAAAAGTGGGTGGGGATATAAATTTAATACTTTTAGGGTATACAACTTCAGTGATGCTCTCATATTCAACTCAAGTGTACATATTGAAAAATTTGAAGAACGTTAAAATTTTTAAGACTTAGATCCATAATCTTATAACAAATTGTTAAATGAAATTAGATAAAATCATTCATCTTCTGTTGACGTATTGAGTTCTTCCAAAGAAAGTACATAACACTAAATAAAATGCTGTATAACGTATCACTATAGAACTGCAGTTCTCTGAAAAAGAAAATGTGATAGGCTACACGTTGGTGCTGTGATCCAATCCAATTTCTGTTTTTCGGAGAGATTTAAAGTTCATGAATGATCAGCTGAATGCGAACTACGCGAACAGATTTTAGAGCGAGTTACTTCGAACCGACGCACCTAATGACCCGTTTAAGGTAATTACGGTTTACCTGTGCGAGATGTTCGACATGCTTATAGAGAGAACTTTTCTGTTATTCTTTGAATTCACTAATCATAAGCGTTAAGTGAGTGAGAAAGTATTGGAGACAATATAAAATGATAGCATTTCTGTTTAAAAAATATTGGATTTAAGCCACAGTGGTTGAAAATACCTTCGTTATTTGATTAACATCAACAAAATATTTGACATTTTTGTATTAATCATGGCGGATTTATTTCTTTGTCTTTGGACGGCGTTGTTTTTGGTAAGGACGAGCTTGGCATCCTCTGCTTATTATGTCGACAATGGAATTGGTCAGACGGAAAAGGTGCATGAAATGAACTCGCGAGATAAACGGGAGTTGCAACATGAGATTCTGACATTACTGGGCTTACATCAAAGACCAAAGCCGAAATCCAGCACTACAAAGGATTCAGCGCCGACTTTTATGTTGAATCTTTATAATTCCATTACTTCAGACAACGGGGTTGTGAAAGATGACGGTAATTTTCACACTAGCCATAACGTCACTATCGGCGATAGCGTGGTACAGCCTATTGAGGGGACTGACGTCATAATAAGTTTTGTTAACAAAGGTAAAAATTTTGTTGTTTCAAAAGAACATGTAAAAAATGAGGAAAAAGTTGAAAATAAAAAAACAAATGTATTTTCAATAATTTTACACAACTTTTCCCAATCAAAAAAAAAATTAAGTGATGATGATAAAAAAAAGAAGTACAAATTGACATGAAATATCATGTTATCAACTTGCATCATTTTTGTAATATCTGAAGATAACTAATTGTTGTGTAAAAGAAAATTAATTATGAATTGAAACAATGGAATATTCCTATGTTTTGATAAGTATACACTGAAATTAAAAACAAAGTTATACAGACATAGGAAGAAATTCAAAAGTTAATCAATATAAAATCAATTTTTATAGGCTCTATTGAACTCAACATTTTCTCAATGGAATGTAATTAATGAATAATAGCATATTGTATGATCTTCATCTTCAATGATTGTTAGGATAACTAACTAATTATAAACACAATAACTCGTTTTATCTTTCTGACTTTTTGAGGATTTATACTTGTAAATACAAACACACTCACACACAAACATATATATACATATATATATTAGAGGCCTTGTGTTATATATAATATGCCCTCATTTATCTGAAAATTCTTCTTGTCTGTATTCCTTAAAATTTATAATTAAATCATCCAAACTCATACAAATTATATTATATTGATATATACGTATATATACAAAACACTTAAAACCATCAACACTCAACATCCAAAGTGTTGGATCTGAGAGTAGATGAGGTCAAATAAATAAGAATATATAAAGCATTAAAAGTGTGAAATGACACAAATAATATGAAATTGTAAAATTTTTGGGATGACCTATCCCATCTTTAGGACGATAAAATGTTTTTTACATAGCAAGGAAAGCTAAATCAAAATGCAAACTAACACTAAAACTAATACTTTTTCTATGTATATTGTATCGTCCTGAAGAGGGACAGGTAATCTCGAAAATTTGACAATTTTTGTGTAGTTGGTCATTATATATGTATGTATATATATATAGAGAGAGAGAGAGACCAACTACAGTTTGCCAGTTTACTTTCGGAAGGTCTTTGGTCTCTTCCTGGGTACATTGTATCTGGGTTCTCTTCTTCATCAATAAAAAATTGGACACCACCAGATGACTGAAAAATTGTTAAGTGTGATGGAAAACAACAATCAATCTATCAACCAACTACATATATATATATATATATGTATATATATATATATATATATATATATAATTTTTTAAAAATATATCTTTGTGTCTCTGTTTCGTTAGACCAGGATATTCTGTTTTTGAGTCACCCTTGGGCATTCTTCAGTGTATTCCATTAGAAATCATTTGTGCATGTTTTGTGTATGTTCCCTGTAAAATGAGGAAATGTTGCTTTCTGAACAGGGAGTCATTTTATGCCCAAGCATTCATCAGAAAATATTTTCAATGACTGTAAATTATAGCCTTTTAGTAGCTTAACAATATGCCAGACTTTCAAAAACACATTATCAGGTATAGGAATTGGTTTTGTGGTTTAGATGATATATCATTAAGTTACTTTACTAAGAGTCCTGACTTTTGATGGACTGCAATGTAAATTCTCTGTAGAGGTTTCAGACAAAGTCGTCCAGTAAATACAATTTGTCAAGGATCCAAAGAGCAAATTATGCTTCTGGTTCATCAAAGCACTCTATTCAATTAGGCCCTGTACATACAATCCCCAAGGTTTCGTTCTGTCTGCTGTGTTCACCAGTTTCCAGAGGAAATGAGTAATGAGGGAAACCTTGCTTGTTTAGTAGCTTGAAGACCTTTAAAGAGTTGTTAAGAAATAAACATTGTGATTTTTTTAAAGAGGGGGGGGAAATTTTAAATGAAGGGCACATAAATCTTGATAATTATTTGGTGCAACTAATTAAGTTTTTGATCACTAAAATACCACCAGGTGTAGAAGAACAGAGTTTGATAAGAATAATAATTATACCTCATTTTGCAAGACTGATTACATTTCTCAGAGTTCTTTGATAAATAATTATCAATTCTAGATATATAATATGTACGTGTTGTTAAAAAAGTGCAAGCCCATCCCAAGTTGACACATGAATTAGAATTATTTTTACATGGTTAAGGTCTCATTACGAATTATAAAGACGGAACTAGTCTTGCTAGTGACAGGTGCCAGCTGCAGTTTGTATGTTACATGTTAAAGAATTTTGTCCGAACTTCCAGGAGAATTATAGACAGTTTAAGGAAGTTTTGCAAAATGTGAAATGAATTATTATGTGAATGAATGATTATCTACATTCTGATTGGCTGAAATCCTGTTAAGAATTTTAGAGCATTCGATTGTTGAGGTCAGTTCACAAGTCGTGGACAGATAAAGTCATATTTCTCTCCGTGGAATCTCCCTATGTTTGTGTATTGGTATGAATTGTGTAATTTTCTGTATGATCATTTTTTTTTCCTTTCAATTTCATGTATGATGCTTTCTTTGGAATTTTTCCAAGAATGCAGTTGATTAATGAAATATAAGAGTAACCAGGTATTAAAATATTACAGCCCTGATATATTATAAGATAGATATGAACTGTCATGTGTGATTTTACTAATTAATATGTTGGTGCTAATTAGAGTACCATTGCCCAGAAGATAAATGTGAATTTCTAGCATACTTAAAATGAGTTATGTCACTAGAAGAGAAATATTTTGGCCTGTTATTAAATTGCTATTGTCATTGGCAAACCCCCTGTAAAGTTTCAATGTAGGCTTATAACATGACATTTGATCTCTGCCTTGATTTGTTGTACTTTAAAGCCAAAAGAGTTCCACACCTGCGCCACGAGAAGGACAGGACTTTTTTCTTTGACTTCAGTGATGTCACCTCAAAGGAAACAGTTGTTGGGGCCGAGCTTCGACTCTACAAAGAAAAGGCCAAAAAGTGGAAAAAGAACCACGAATTCAACATTCAGATGTATATGATAAAACAGGGACAGGACCCTGAGTAAGTTGTTTGTATGGTGATCAAGTGATAAACAGATTGTTCTTGTAGGCCGTAAATGTCAGGGAAGGACACATTTAACAGTCTGAGAGCTTTTGTTATTTTTTGCCATTAAGCATTCAATGATGCGTGAAGTCTCTGGATACTGTTTCCTTCTGTTTGATTTTTCACTGGTTACTTTACCACTGTGTGAAGGCGGAACATTTATTGATTACAGAGATTTTAAATGTTCTCTGCATATTTTATCATTGTATCAAAAATCAGATTAATGTTCAGATAAAAGAAAGCACTACATAAGATGGTCCAGATTTCTTACACCAAATTAAGAGAAAAAGGATAATGTAATGCCAAAGACAAAATATCAATCGATGATAAAAACTTTAACAAAGTATAACACAACAAAGACATTTTATAAAATGAAAAATTAGTATTAATATTCCCATTATAACATTTCCAAATTGAATCCTAGCTGTGAAAATTCTAAATCACAATTTGCAGATTGACAGCCTTAATGTTAACAAACTTCAAAATGGCAAACTATGTTTATAAAATTTATGAGTTTTTTTTTTTCAAGCATTGTCAGTCAAGTCATATCCTGTTGTAATACAATGAAGAAAACTCCAGGTACTATCTATTGCCTCATATCATAACATATTTGAAAATATATTCATGTTTAGCTCACTTGAGCCAGAGACTAAACTGTCAAAGTTTTTGTTTTGATATGCCCATCATCTGCGACCAAACCTCATGACTAAATTAAAGTGCTGCAATAGAGTGATATAAAAAATGGAGTAGGCAGTTTAATTAGGAATATCATAGGGCTAAGTATACAAAATATTGTGATTAGAAATATCTGGCAATTGGGGTCAAGATAAAAATTGAAACAGTTTTGCATTAAAATGTATAAGAAAATTATTCTTCATTCTTCTTTCAAAGAAAAATTTTCTGTTTTTGTCAAGTTACATTATTGATCTTGTGAAATGTGAGTTACAAATTTTGTCACTTTGAATTGTGACATGAAACAGTCAGGTGATCATAATGTGTCATTGTTTGTATGTTGGGGAAAACTTTGTCAGTAGATGAAGACTTTGACAGTAAAATTCACCTTTATATTCCTACAAAAGTCGATAATTTGTGGGTGAGTTGGATCTTTCAACCTGGAGGGTACGTCACTGATGTGCAAATCATTATAATCATAAAATAGTAAAATGTCAGAATAGTTTTCAGAAGGGTAATTATTTCCCACAGTGAATTTTAGCTATTGTTTGAGTCATCTGATAAGATTTGTCAGGAGATGTACTTCAGTAAGACTTCAACAGGTTCTGTTATATCAGGGATTCAGTTTATTTTAGAAGCTGAATATTAATCTTATTTCACTGACAGATTAAATTCTGAACTTTTAAAGTTTTTGTATATATTATCCATGAGTACACATACATATTTATTATGCAACAAATCTACTGTCTCATTTGAAGCAGGTGTTATTTGTAGCTATATTTCTGGGGAAAAAACTTGACCAGTCCAGCTAAATCCAGTTTGCATTCTAAAGACGCGTGCAAGTTTTGTTTTTTACTTTGAACATTCTTTGAATTGACAACTACAGTTAAACCTATCTAATCGGACACCAGAATAATCTTACACATGTCTAATCCAACATCTATTGTTTCTGTTTCAATATAAATTATCACCCTGTTTTCATTCCCAGTCCTTTCTTCATGCTCTTTACACTGTGTTTTAGCCAACACAAAATTTATTTCCCTGAGCATGCCATTTTAGACAGGTTGCACTTCAAATCTATAGTCAAGTAGTAAGTATTTGTTTGTGTGTGCTGTTTGTTTTAAGTGTTATTTGTATGTATGTTTGTAGAGACAAACTCCTGGAGGCTGTGAACAATGTGACTGCATATGCCAATACAGAGGGGTGGATCACATTCAACATGACACGGGCCGCGGAGCAGTGGACCAGACAGCCTGAATCCAATCTAGGACTCTTCATGAAAGTTCTTTTCATCAGTAAAGGTAATCTACATACACATCACTGAGTGATGTCATTCAGTTCATGAAAATATACAGTAATTGATCTACAAACACAACACTGGGTGATGTCATCCATTCTATACTTAACGTTCATTATAGTTGGGGGAAATGTGATTATGTACTGATAATCTAAATCGACCTTTATTCTTGTGCAATTTGTTTCTTGAGAATATTTCTCAGAGTTTGTTTATTTGTTGTGTCAGACCTTGAACTGTACTGTGAGTTGCATTGTCTGTTTGTTAAAAATGGAGAAACTCAAAAGGCGAATGTAGTGACCTTCAGCTGTTGATTTACCGTATTTGTACTCTGTGCTTCAGCAGGGATGCTGATTAGAATAGAGTACCTTGCATGTCCCTGGGAGAGGTGATAATTAGCATTATAGTACTTTTTTGTCCCCTGGCGGTATTAGTATATGGTACTTTTTATATCCCAGGATGGATGGTAATTAGTATGTAGTACTTTCCATGGCCCTGTGGAGGGATTATGACTATATAGTACATCTTGTGTCTCTGGAAGTGATGTTACTTAGCTAGGTAGTATTTTTTTGTGTCCTTGAAGGGATACTGATTAGTATATAGTACTTTTGTGACCCCTAGAATGATGTTGATAGTACTTTTTGTGACCCCTAGAGTGATGTTGATAGTACTTTTTGTGACCCCTAGAGTGATGTTGATAGTACTTTTTGTGACCCCTAGAGTGGTGATGATTAGTCTGTAGTACTTTTATGTCTTTGACTTTATTACAGTGTAGTGGATTGTAAACATTCCTCAGTAAATGAAGGAACTCGCATTTCAAAGTGCATTAAAGAAGCTTTTTCCCCATGTACATATAAACGCTGATGTGCCACAGTTGGTTTAGGGTCCACAATAGTGCAGTTAAGCACTATCACTTTTTTTCAGGACACAAGTGCAGTTGTAGAATCTGGGCTTTCCTACTAATGGCATGATCTGTGTGTTTAATTTTTTTTTTCTGAAAGTGTTATAAATAGCTGGATATTGTCTTTTTCTGGAAGTGTTATAAATAGCTGGATATTCTTTTTCTGGAAGTGTGTACTTGTGTAAATGGCAGGATAATTACTTTGCAGGTGGATATGTTATGTATTTCTTAAAAACATGTGTTGTGTAGCAATATATGCACAGCATTTCCCACCATCAACTGATATTTTTATCAACTTCACCTTATTTCACAATTATTGTTGAAATTGCTCTTTCTGGTAAAATGCAGACTTATAGACAAATTAAATTTTAGAAACTTTCCACAGCTGTTCAGTTGTATGAGTTAAAACAGCTTCAATGTTTTGGAGGTATACCCAGGAGAGAATGTGATTTAGTTTGTAAATATTATTGAATTACTGGTTTTCTCCATGTGAATTCTCTGTTCTTCCTTTCCACCTAGTACCTGTTTCAAACCAGCATTGTGTTCACTGTCGTCATTAAAACACCACTGATTCAATAAAAATAAAAAATGAAGAAAATGTCTGCATTCTTTGAGTACATGGTGAATCAGCATACATCTTATATGAAGTTTTCTGTATGTATGAAATATTCGCATCAGAAGCTAGAACTAAGATTTATGAATTTCCTTATATCACTGTGGGTTCAGTGTTTATTAGGTACATAATTTGTTATGGAAAATGCATGTTTTATATATATATATGTGTGTGTGTGTGTGTGTGTGTGTGTGGAGAGAGAGAGAGAGAGAGTTATTGAGTGTTTGTGAGTAATACTTGTGCTATTATATATATCTCAGTGTGATTAATATATTTGACAAATTCGTAGGGGTTAGGTATCAGATTTCTACAGTTTTACATGTATCTGAGGTAGGATGTTTAATTATTCTTATTCCATTCATTATCTATAATTCACATGCATGATTGTATGGTATATTCTCTTTGGACACACATAGTCTATATATCAAAGAGATGTGAAAGTGAAAGACAGTTTCTTAGAAGTCATGACTCTCCACTTCTGTATAGAGAACAAAGTTTGCATGAGGACAGTGGCATGGTGGAATTAAGCCATTCTCTTTAGAGAAGTGGACAGGCACAGCCTGCATCCATTTCTAACATGTCTAAAGAGACATAGAATATCCAACATTTTAGACACAACAAATAAAGTCACATGTGTAATAAGAATCTGATGGTGTAGTTTAGTTTGAATGTATAAATCTATTAATACAATTACAGAGGGATTGGACACTAGTTCTAGAATCTATTGTGACTGTCCACAAATGTAATGGGGTACTTATACCCAGCACTCTGTATTTATTGTAAGTCTTTTAATTAGACAGATTTACAACAGAAAATTGTGGTCCCTTAAAAAGTCTAGCTATTGCATTAATTGCACCAACACTCATTAGTTTGCAATCAAGGTCAGCTTGCAAGTAGAGTGCTTAAATGAGGTTCTGTTTAATGTATGGGGTGCTTTAATAAGACGTGTTAATTTCAGGCATGATTTATTTTCTGATATTGACAAAACACAATCAGCATTTGATGTTTGTCTGATTATAATTGGTGTCAAATTTGATTTCTCCTTGCCTTTGCCTGTGCATGAATATACTTTGAAATTTATTCCCACAAAAATTTAACAGTGCTTTTGTGTACAATCTCTGTTAAGAAATTTGTAAACCTTTTACCTGTAAAATTGTTTACATGTTAGAAGTCATTCTGCTCACCTGTGTGTTTCAGTCACCTGTGATCTGGCTTTGATCCACCCGTCTTGTATAAAACTTAATACTTGTACATGTCACAACAAGAGATAATGGAAATCGACTATAAAATGCCAGGCACTATTAATATTCATTTAGTCTCAGAATTGACATGTATGGGATTTCTTAAGTCCATTTAAATTATAGTTTCTCTTGAAATATCTATATTAAAAAGGTATTTATCTTGACAGTGGATGAGGGAGTTATGTAAAACTCCCATGGAGATTTTGTTCTGCATTCTTTGGTGATTACAGGAGTATGTTTGTGTATGTTGTACACATTATAAGCCTAGTAACCCCTGCACCATTTTATGGAGACACAGATTTAGTGTCAGAAGACAAGTAAATGCGGAAAGGGCAGAAATGACACATGTCCTCAGACTGAATACAGTCAAAGTACATCAAGTACATTGCACAAATTTACCTAGCACTTGGTGTCACTTTTATTTTGTAAGACACTTTAACATTTCTCATTTTGCCCCCTCCCCATTTTCCAAATGAATTATTTGTAATATACATAAGTATCATGCTTCATCATTAAACATGGTTCAGGTTTGCTCTCATTATCAGCCCCCTACCGGCTTTGCTGAAGGGGACTATTAGTTTATCCTCGATCTGTCTGTCTGTCATTCTGATTCAGTTTTCTGGACTTTCTTTGCATTGGATGAAGATATTCAACTGAAATTATTATATATGACTTTGTCTTGAATAGTTACAGATCAAGTTTGAGTTTTGTTGTGTTTGACCTACTTTTGATTGAATTATCCTACCAGTAGGGGACTTTGTATTGCCTGCAATACATTCAGAATGCTTGTTTCCTCCTCATGAACTAAGTACCCCTGTTCATTAAATTATGAGACTGATATTGATTGGATCGCAGAAACTATTTGTTGACACTGTAAAAGGTAATTTTCCATAAGAGCTATCATGCATCCAAACTGTATAATTACTGGCTAGCTTGTTATTGTTGATTGATTGATTAAATATTGTTTAATGTCCTGCTCGAGAATCTTTCATTCATATGGAGACGTGTTGTTTTGATACAAGTGACTATCGATGGCTTGAAGTTGAATCTATCCAAGTTCTTGATCTCTTGAAGTGAAATATCACAGCCTGATTTTTTTTTTTCTCTACATGATTAAGCAAATTTATTCTTGATTTCCCGAAAGTTCGATCTCTTGAAGTTCTTTATCTCTTAAAGCGAAATTGGGGTCTGTTGAGCATATTTCATCATTTTTCACTCTTGATCTCTTGAAGTGATGGTATCACATGTACACATCATCACTCAAATGTTTTTAATTATTTCCACTTGGACCATACCAGAATAACAGTGCATGGCGGGGGCTAGCTCGACTGTGTTAATTAGGTGTTCATAGGTGACACATCGCCTAGCTGTGTTTCCTTGTGGGGTAGCTTACGGGCAATTATATCGCTTGGGTTCGAATTTACTAATAAAAAGTACTCTTTAATAGTAAATTCGAACCGAAGCGATATAATTGCCTGTGGGGTAGCTGCAGAAGTGTAGCTCTCAAAAAAAGTTATGTTGACAGACTCTGTCAACTAATTTTTTTTTCAGAGAGCTACAGTTCTGCAGCTTCTTGTGGGGCAGTTAGCTAATTGTTTAATTGGCCAATTTAATTGTTTTTGTTATATAATTTGACTCTAGAGGAAATTTACAACTTGTTTGGACTTGACAAGGAGACAGTAATTTTAAGAATATAATTTAGAGATATGCATAGGAAATATCATTATTTATTAGAATGAGTGCTTTGTGTAAAGCAGCTGGAAATAGTTACAATTGTGCTTCGTGTAGTTAGTGACAGCAAAACTTCGTTATGCATGAGAAATTTGTTTAGTAATGTGTACATCTTAACTGAAATAAAGAACAAATAAATACATATATAATCTTTTAAAAATCTTATATCTATGCAAGGTAAAGCTCTGTGTTTTCGAAATCAATTCAATTACTTAAAAGTATGAAGGACAATGTGTCAAAACAATAATGGCAGGATGTTGTAAATATACACTCCGGTTACTATAGAATCTGAACCATAATGCTCGGACCTTTAATTTTTGGATTTCACTCGACCTTCGAATTCTCAGACTCTTGATCTCTCAAAGTTTTATGAGGGTCCCATGAAGTTCGAGTTATTGAGAGTCACATGTATATGATAACATCCAAGGAAATTTCCTTACTAATAGTAGTTTCATTTATGATTTAATTATTATTGTCCAAATATTTATTTTTAGAAAAGTTCACTGACGAATTTTAAATATATATGTCTGAAATTAATGAGCTGGATAGTCTCAGATTACACAAAAAAAGTCAAGAGGAGAGGTAAATAACTGGACCGTCTTTCACTTGAGAGGGGGAGGGGAAACATCCTTCTAATTCAATTTGGCACCTCAATATGTACCCCATCTCTCCACTAGGCACAGCACTGGCTGGATCTGACACAGGAAACATTTATTACACTTTATAACTGCCCCATGATAAAGGTTACTTAAAGAGTGTTTGAATTTGCACTTGATATTTTGTTTATATATATATATATATATATATATATATATATATATATATATATATTTTATTTTTATTTTTTATTGCAAATTCATTTTGTTTAGCCCTTGTGTCTGTATGCAAGTTTATGGGCTTTAATGCACTGAATGAAGTTATACCCAACACAAAGAGGAGGAAGTTTTGTGTGGGTCTAATGTTGAAAGACATTTTAATTGCTGAATACAAGCTTTGTAGTCCATGGGCATGTGCAAAAAATCTGTAGACCACATATCATTATTTTGTATGGCTGCAGATGTACCACAGAAAAAGAAGCAAAATTGGCATCTGCAGTTTGTTTTAAAGTAGAAAGTCATTGAGTGAAGAATGTCTGCTGCCAGTACCACATGCTACATCCAATGACTGTGTTGCACATTCAAACTATTTATTATGGGGAGTTCTGGAAAATTTCTTGTTTACTAATCTGAGAACTGAAATGGCATGTAAAACTAAGGAAACTTTTGGGCTTGTCCAGTGTATCTATATTTAATATATTTTGTGTGGGTTGGTGGAACAAACAGTAATTTTTCATTTGATTTTGGTGAAATGGAGGTTTCTGTGGTTACTTTGGTGATATTGTCAGGGTAATTATCATATTTTGTGACTTGAATGAATTCAATGTTTACTTGGCTTTTGTGAAAAGTTTGTACAAATGTATAAAGGCCCTAAGCACAGGTCATTTAGTGAGGGTTGAGGTATTCATTGAGAGTTGATGTATATAGCACAGATTCAGAGGGGCTGCTTAGAAGTACACATTTTGCTTACATTTATAAGACACCCACCCACCCCATATCCATTGAAAAAATTAACAGTGGGGTGGATATGCACTTCCCACTGTGAAATTTTTCTATATCCACACATCAATATTACTGAAAGAGAATATCATGTCTAGTACAAAAAAGTTGTGAAATCATTAAAAAAAAAAAAAAGACTGAGAATGTGGACTGGTTCTCTGCCTTTGATTGCAGTCATTGTGAATAAGAAATTAAAGTTGCTCAGAACTCTAGTTAATTCAGAGGACCAGTCTACAGAAGATGGGATAAATGTGGATCAGTTCCTGCTGTTAGGTCAGACACCCCATGGTTATGCAATCCCAGGATGTGGTGTAGTTAAGAATGTGCTGACACAAATAATTCAAAACAGAGATACTTTTCTGGTGATATCATAATGGATTTTGTTTAGCTGAGGGGAATATACTCCAACAGTAGTTTAATTCAGGGCGGTGTTATAATTATATGTATCTTGTACCTGTCAGTTTTCCTTGATGCTACAACTATTGATTTCACTGAGTAAGATTCGATTACTCCAATCACCACACTCTGGTTCTGATATCACTATCCTCTGAAATTACTGGCGATAGAGAAGAGCATGTTTTTGTGTACATTAATTAATCGTGTCATAAACAAGACACAAAAAATATGTTAACAGTATTTCTGTTTTCTTTTTCTAATTAGGAATTCATTCATTATTATCTGTCTGTCAGTGTTTATTTAAAAATATCAAAGGGAGACCTATATCTGACCAGTTGAGTAGTATTGAATTTACTTTACATCAAGATGTTTTCAATAGTCACAGTGTTAAGGAGGAATACTACGTACATCATAATGGCTGACTTCCTTTTAAAACCTGAATGAAAATATAAATATCAGCAATATTCCTTTTGATTGTGATTGCCGAGCTGGGTAGCTTAGTCGTTTAACAAGTTGGTAGCATCTGCTGATCTATATATAGATTGTGAGTTGAAGTCCAGTAGGGGTTTCAAAATTTTTCAGATTGCTTTCTACTATAACTGCATTTTTGATTATATAAAGAGTATATTTGAAAGTTTTCATTTTAAAATATTATGTTACATATTTTCCTACTTTTCATCCATATCAGATTTCTCTGGTGTATTACTCCTCCTTAATGGGATAGATGTTAAAACCTATATTGATGATCAGAAGAGTTGTATTGAATGTACATTAAGACATCTTCAGTCTAGTCACAATATTAATCCTCCTTAATCCAATACAACATATCTTCTCAGTGAATTACAAAAGTTTACCAAAGCAACATTAAACATTGTGAAATATTTTTGCAGGTGTGATTATGTTTGTCCTTGTTGCAGGTAGAGAAATTGACCCCAATAAACTGGGCATAGTCAGTTACCGGGGGTCAGAGGACAAAAAGCCGTTTATGGTGGGATTTTTCTCCTCACAAGAAATGGTGTACCCCCACCGGACACAGACGGCCCTCCGAAGGCGGAGGGAGCTGTACTCTTACCGCGAAGAGCAGGAGAAATACCATGACTACCACCTGTCTCGTAAGTTGCATGCAATCAGCTTTGTACAATATTGTGGTGTCAAAAGCTATTATTTAAGGAATTAAATTTATTCCAAATGATTTCATTTATCATCTGATAAGTAAACTTTTAATAGTGTTTTAAGATGAATTTTTATATGTCTGCATAAAATGCAGGCATATTGTCCATCAGTGTCCTTATCTTTGTCTTCACAACTACTCCTAAACCGTTGGGGGGATTTTAATAAAACTTGGTACAATGAAAGATCACAATGTGTAGCTGTGCATATTACAAGGGGAACACTGTACAATTTTTTTTAATGATTTATGGCTTGTAGACTTAGATTTTTGGGGGTAATAACATTTGTAGGCATATCATGTACCAGTTTAGTGGTGCTCTATTTTTAAATGAAACATCAAGCATTATTCATATCACAATGCTTTAAAGTAAAGTAGGTTGTTCAACCAATAATGATGTGTTTTACAAATGGAATTAGATTGTAAATATTCAATAGTGAACATAGTGTCAGTTACTGTACATTAGGGTTGGAGTTTTTAGGAGAGGTCTAACAGTCTAAGGTCACAGTAAAAGGTCAAATGTCAAATAAATGTATGTCATGAGTTCAGGGATTAGTCTGTCAGTATTCCTTTTGAATAATTAACATTTAAACCAAGGGGCCCAGGCATTCTTTGGTTAGTACAAAGTAGTACCATGGCTGCTGCAGGCTTCAGGGGTTAAATCCAGAGGTTGTAGCTAATTATAGCTATTATCTAATAGTTGATCGACTTACAAAACAAGGATCATTTGTTTTAGTAACAAATATTTTAAATAATTTAAGGTTTTTCCAAAAAACAAAATCTAATTGGGGTGATTTATTAGATTACTTTCAGTGGATTATTTTTTTTATTTAAGATCTGTAGGGAAGAATTTTTTAAATATCAGAAATGACATTTGTCTGAATTTACCCTGTAGATACTGATGATTTATGAATCAGATATTGTAATGTAGGACAGACTGTGTAATAACAAACAGAGGTATGCTAGAGTTCAAAAACATCAACCTAACCTATAGATTTTCATCTCTGAGAATATGTAGACCATGATCAATACCATATGTGATTTTTTTTTGTTACATTTAATCTTTTTATAATACTAACTATACAATGCTCATTTATTCTTAAGATTGTGTTAAGTCACATTATTATCATAATTTTTTTTTTAAATTCATTTTCAATAAAGTTATCAAAACATACCAAAAAATTGATGCATGGAATTTCTATGTAATAAGACTCTGTCTATTGATAGTGTGGATGTTGTCAGACTATTTATTGATAGTGTGGATGTTGTCAGACTCTGTCTATTGATAATGTGGATGTTGTTAGACTCTGTCTATTGATAATGTGGATGTTGTTAGACTCTGTCTGTGTATGAGTTTAAGACTCTGTGTATGTTGTGTAGGACTATCAGACGCTGTGTATGTTCTGTAGGACCATCAGACTCTGTGTATGTTCTGTAGAACTATCAGACACTGTGTATGTTCTGTAGAACTATCAGACTCTGTGTATGTTGTGTAGGACCATCAGACTCTGTGTATGTTCTGTAGGACCATCAGACACTGTGTATGTTCTGTAAGACTATCAGACACTGTGTATGTTCTGTAGGACTATCAGACACTGTGTATGTTGTGTAGAACTATCAGACTCTGTGTATGTTCTGTAGAACTATCAGACACTGTGTATGTTCTGTAGGACTATCAGACTCTGTGTATGTTGTGTAGAACTATCAGACTCTGTGTATGTTGTGTAGAACTATCAGACACTGTGTATGTTCTGTAGAACTATCAGACACTGTGTATGTTGTGTAGAACTATCAGACTTTGTGTATGTTCTGTAGGACTATCAGACACTGTGTATGTTCTGTAGGACCATCAGACACTGTGTATATTCTGTAGGACTATCAGACTTTGTGTATGTTCTGTAGGACCATCAGACACTGTGTATGTTCTGTAGGACTATCAGACTCTGTGTATGTTCTGTAGGACTATCAGACTCTGTGTATGTTGTGTAGGACTATCAGACTCTGTGTATGTTCTGTAGGACTATCAGACTCTGTATGTTCTGTAGGACTATCAGACTCTGTGTATGTTGTGTAGGACTATCAGACTCTGTGTATGTTCTGTAGGACTATCAGACTCTGTGTATGTTGTGTTGGACTATCAGACTCTGTGTATGTTCTGTAGGACTATCAGACTCTGTATGTTCTGTAGGACTATCAGACTCTGTGTATGTTGTGTAGGACTATCAGACACTGTGTATGTTCTGTAGGACTATCAGACTCTGTGTATGTTCTGTAGGACTATCAGACTCTGTGTATGTTCTGTAGGACCATCAGACTCTGTGTATGTTCTGTAGGACCATCAGACACTGTGTATGTTCTGTAAGACCATCAGACTCTGTGTATGTTCTGTAGAACTATCAGACACTGTGTATGTTGTGTAGGACTATCAGACTCTGTGTATGTTCTGTAGGACCATCAGACTCTGTGTATGTTCTGTAGGACTATCAGACTCTGTGTATGTTCAGTAGAACTATCAGACTCTGTGTATGTTGTGTAGGACTATTAGACACTGTGTATGTTCTGTAGAACTATCAGACACTGTGTATGTTGTGTAGGACGATCAGACACTGTGTATGTTCTGTAGAACTATCAGACACTGTGTATGTTCTGTAGGACTATCAGACTCTGTGTATGTTCTGTAGAACTATCAGACACTGTGTATGTTCTGTAGGACCATCAGACACTGTGTATGTTCTGTAGGACTATCAGACTCTGTGTATGTTCTGTAGGACTATCAGACACTGTGTATGTTCTGTAGGACCATCAGACTCTGTGTATGTTGTGTAGGACTATCAGACACTGTGTATGTTCTGTAGGACTATCAGACACTGTGTATGTTGTGTAGGACTATCAGACACTGTGTATGTTGTGTAGGACTATCAGACTCTGTGTATGTTGTGTAGGACTATCAGACACTGTGTATGTTCTGTAGGACCATCAGACACTGTGTATGTTCTGTAGGACCATCAGACACTGTGTATGTTCTGTAGGACTATCAGACACTGTGTATGTTGTGTAGGACTATCAAACTCTGTGTATGTTGTGTAGGACTATCAGACACTGTGTATGTTGTGTAGGACTATCAGACACTGTGTATGTTGTGTAGGACTATCAGACACTGTGTATGTTGTGTAGGACTATCAGACACTGTGTATGTTCTGTAGGACTATCAGACACTGTGTATGTTCTGTAGGACTATCAGACACTGTGTATGTTGTGTAGGACTATCAGACACTGTGTATGTTGTGTAGGACTATCAAACTCTGTGTATGTTGTGTAGAACTATCAGACTCCGTGTATGTTCTGTAGGACTATCCTGTATGTAGATTAACAAGAGATGTGTTATTTTTTCAAATATTCTTATCATGATATGTGATCTTATAATGGAGGTAAATACAATAGGAAGTCAGTCAGTGTCCTCTATTTACCCCAGTAATTAAACACTGCAGTCGTATGCTCCAGGCTATTTTCAGCTGGCCATTCCTAGTACAGCTGTGTTTCACTCAACGCTTAATGTCTCATGGTATCAAAGTTAATCATATCTGTGTGAATCAAAGTTGTATACACTAGAAATAGAAAAATAACAATATTTTAATGATCGTTGCTGTAGGTCACAAGCGTGCAAGCCCAGGCCGGTGGCCTTGTCAGAGACGCTCCTTGTACGTCAAGTTTCGAGATCTTGGGTGGCAGGTAACAAATCAGTGTTCTATAAATATGCCTTTGTTGTTCAAATTTACATCAAGATCTTGATCATTGATTATTTATGCAAATGCATTCTAAGTGATTTCAGATTCTATTTTCTGAAAACTGTTATATCATCTGCATATTGATATGTATATGTGAAATGATTTCAATTTTCTCATTACCTGTATTTCAGACACATCAGATTTGAAGGAGAAATTGATTTTTTTTTTCAGTTGACAATTTGTTTGATTTTATTCTGCCCTGCCATGTAAATTATTGTCTGAAGCATTTAATGTCTGTCTGATGTCCCAGTAGTCCTCAGACTCGTTTAACATTCATCCCATTTCTGTGTGAACTGTTGAAGATATCTTTATCTTGTGTTATACAGTGGTACATCAGTAAGAACATGACAGCTATTCCTAAATTCTTTTACCTTGACCTTGTATGACCTTGACCACACCATCATCAGGTGAATGAACTGTAGAAGATTTCTTAATTTGTACAGAATAGTATGGCAATTATGCTCAAATTGTATGTCCTTGATCTTCCTCATGACTTTGGCATCAAACTTGTAGATCTTGCATTAATTCCACTCATGAGTGAACATAGTTTGAAGATTTCTATTATTATTATTTTTATATTTGGTCTTCCATATGGCCTTGGTCTATGAAAAATTTTTCATCAAGAATTTTTATAAACAGGACAATTTTGGTAAGAGAATGACAATTTTGCCCAATTATTAATGTATTATTATTTTTTTCTGAAGTGAGAAATTTATTCAGGTATTCTCAGTCAGGATTTTCACATAACCCTTACAACCAGACCAGTCCAGGGGATACAGAGTTTTAATAATTTAGATCATTTCCTCCTTCTCTCTCACACACTTTCACACAGAAAGATTCCAAACAACAGTGAGAAGAAAGTTTTGACTTGAATTTCAATATGACCTTGTCCACACATTTTTGGATTTCGTGTTTAGCTCATGTCTGAATATTCTGAAAAGGGTGCCTTCAGTAAACTTGAGACACAGTTAAATCGTGGTGAAAACATGACTAGCATGCCAAAATGTTTTCCTTGACATTTTGTTTGACCTTGATGCCACATTTCTGGAATTTGTGTGCAGCTCCTTCATAACTAACACTTTCTGTAAGAGGCTTACAAACTTTTTTGAACTTCAATTTTTACCTCACATTTGAACAAACATGGCAGGGCTTTCACATAAAGAAACTATCCTAGGGTTGAGACAGATCAGTGGCTGATCTTGCCAGTTCAGATTTCTAGATCTTAGATGAAGAATTATTTGAATTTGTAATTTAGCTCATGAATTTGTAATGTGTGTGCATCAGAACATTGTGACTAAAACTTTGTATCTTCCTTTTTCAGAGTTGGATTATTGCCCCGGATGGTTACCATGCCTTCTTCTGTGAGGGAGAATGCTCTTTTCCAATTGGAAATCATGTTAATGCCACTAATCATGCCATTGTACAAACATTGGTTCATATGTACACACCCTATAAAGCCCCCAGCCCAGGATGTGCACCATCAAAGCTCAGCGCTCAGTCTGTGCTTTATTTTGATGACGATGGGAATGTTGTGTTAAAAAAATTCCCAAAGATGATCGTTATTTCCTGTGGATGTCACTGAAAGGCTGTGGTGTTTGTGTAGTAGGACCTGTACTATACGGTGTTAGTTATCTCCCCTTTGGAGGGAGTTTGAGGGGTCGTGGAATCACCTCGTCATTGCGTCTGTCTAGTTGTCAGTTACTCTCTTCTTCTGCTTCACAACTTTGTTCCAAAGAAACTTTGGAAACTCGCCATATAAACAAGTTCATTATGAAAGTTTTTACAAACAACTATTTTGGACACATAGGTGTCAGTGTGCAAAAGTAAATAAATTATCTTGCAAGGTGTTTAATATTGCAATACCAAGATTATTAGGAGCCATTACTAGACAATGAAGATCACTTTTCAGTACTGGGTAGACAACATATTAGTCCAATTAGGACAGTCTTAATTGTTTTGTTAGTATATAAATATTTTGATTTGTTTAATTTATTTTGCAAAAACCAAAGAATCTCAATTGTCTAAACCAAGGATGCCTCAAATTTTAATGACTAAAATATGCTATTAAAGTGCTGTTTATCAGGTAATTTTGGCATACTGGAACTGTTGACTTTTTTGACGGATGTGGAAAATTCGTGAAAAATTAAAGTGCCAGTATTTTAATTTATATATATGATACACTCATTAAATGAAAGTGTGCCAAAGTAAATATATAAATAAATAAAGCGTTAAGATTTCTTTTAAATACTTTGGACTCCAGAATTACCCGATATACAGTACCACATATCATAATATACACATGTATGTTATCATAACATAAAGTCATGCAGTCGCTGTCGGGTATCAATACAATGTGACATTAGAGTTGTGCCTTGATTCGATATGTAGCAATTGTTTTGATGTTTGTCATATTGTAAATTCAGTGCCAGCTACTATGTAACAGATTTACAATTTCTTAGTGTTTTTTTGGGGTTTTTTTAAATTATATTTGAATAGCATTTTCAAAAATATGAACATACGCAACATTAATTCATCATATTTGATTATAAAATTTTATTTGCAATATTTTCGTGTCTTCCTTCATAAAAATGATAATAAATATCAAGGGGTTCTCCCCTTTGAAAGGGAGAGGAATAGGGTAAGGTTAATATAAAAAGATCTTGATCAGTGCTCACAATTTTGAAGTATTCAAATTTAATGAACACTAATATAGAGTAAATTCCAAGGACAAATTGTGACTCCATGTGGAGCAAGAGTAAAGGATTTTTATGTGATACATATTCGCATTTCTGCAAGAGCAAGCTAATAGGCAATTGTGTTGTGTGTGTGAGCTGTGCTTATGTACTTCACAATATCACTGTTATCATGAATAACATTTTGAAGTTTATAGCAGTTGAATCGTGTTTGTGTATTCTTCATAATTACGGTGTCCAAACTTAATTATGAGCAAACACTGTACTTCAACAAGGACATGTAATAGAATTCTATATGGCCATTATCAAGATTTAGTACAAGTTTTGACTAATTATGCCAGTTCGCCTTGGACAACATTGAGTTCAGAAGAATACAGTTTCAAACAATAGGTTTTTTTTTTTCATGTTTTAAGATGCAGTGTACATGTTCTATATAAATGATATATGGACTGAATTGTACAAATTACATACCTATTTCTTCACTGTCTGAGTCTTACTATAGCATCACTATTTAGTTATTGGTAGGCAAATACAGATACTATGGTCTCTGTGCTTGTATTTCACGAAAATGATTCTTTGGCCCAATGTATCCATTATTTTTTTTTTTTTTTTTTAACCAAAATAAGGGGGAAAACCATACTTGGCTTCATATTTAATATGGAACAACTTAGAGGATGAATTAGTCCATGAAAGGTTGGCAGTATACTCAAAATAATCTACTACAACAGTGAATGACTTAGTACAGTTAAGAGTCCAGATCAAATGTTATGTAATCCATATATACACAAATACCAACAGCAAACAATTCGAATATTTCAACCCAAAGAAATTTGTTGGTATCAAGGACTCTCCCTTGCATAGCAAAATACTGTAGGAACATGTTTAGAATTATTGATATTTTTCTTATAACTACTTTGTGTCTTTTTTTCTGTCTACTTGGTGGAATTGCTTTTTTTCTTCTTTTTCTTTTTTAATCCTGTGGGATTTTCAATTTGGGGTTACAGAAAACTGCTAAGCTACAGCTGATGAAGTGAGGAAGATTGAGGGGGGAAGGGGGACTGATTTTGATATTCCATGTTTTTGTCATCACTCATGGGGACCTGTAGTAATACATGCAGTACTATAGGGCCCATCCCAGCATCACATAAAAATTTTCAGATTTATATTGTAGTTATGAAATGTGATTGATGTATATTTTATTTTATGAATCTTAGTGTTTATAATATTGTACATTTTAATTTACACAAAAATATACAAAGATGTATATTGTACAATTGTTAATTCTCTACAATAAAATGTCTGATTTCATCTGCTTTTATTACATGAAATAAACTAGCCCTTTGTTGTTAGGGCTGCCTTGGTCTTGGGTTGCTACACAAAAATATTGGGGGGGGGGGGGGGGGGGGGGCAATTTTTGTGGACTTTGTTGTTATCCTGTACCCCATGAATTTCAAGCCTCACCAAAATAAAAATAAAAATTATATGATGTTGTAATGTACAGAAACCATATTTACAGAATTGTTTTCAAAGGAACTAAAATTTTAAAATTGGCACCCCATGAAATGAAATAAATCTACATTCTACAATAGTCCTAATCAGTGCAGTAACAGATTGTAAGTTGAAAACACAGATCTGTTATGCCAGATGAAAAACCAAGTATCATCAAATCAAACCATCAGCTAGGCTGCTGGGTGCAAAATCTCAAACTAGTTTTTGATATAGCAGCAAGCTAACAAGCGACTGACCGATTGAGGACCTACATGTTCAAACTGTTGTATTGCTAAAGGAAGTTCGCTCCCCAACTTTTGAACTCAACTGTACACGACACTACAGCTGTCTGGAAACTGATTCAATACTTATTTCATTGGTCAAAACATGCATCTATTACTTAAAACTAGTATCCAATTGAAAATTTGTATATTAATAAAGGTTTTGAAAGGACTACATTATATAGCAAAAGGAAATATTAATCTCTAAATGTGCATGAATTTTCGATTTGTTCAATCCAATATATCATCAATATTTGTACTCCTAGACGTGTACATTTATGATATAAGTAGTAGAGATTTGGAACTAATTCAAATATTGTCAATTCATTACTTTGGTGGATATATTTTTCCACACAGAACACTGATTTTTAAAACCATCTATATTTATCCAAAATATAGTATTTTAGCCAATAATTAAAAATTTGATCCATAACCCCAACTTTTAAAGTTCCATTTTCAATTTTAAGGCAAGACTTTGTTAACTTATGTGCAGTTTGAAAAATACTCCTACTTCATGTATGGTCTTGTGAACTCTCAAATGCTATATAAATTCTGTAATGATAAAAAGTACAAAAAGGTCATTTAATTCACTGGCTTTAAACTTGGTTTTTATCTATATTGTCAAAAAACATGGGTATGAGTTAATCTGATGTAATGATTGATTTGTATTGCTTATGTTGTACTGACACCAACAGACAAAACTAGTTTATGCAAATAAATTGTAAGTAAAGTTTTCCTGTAAAAGTGTTAAGTTTAAAACTATGTAACTATAGACCCCCAGTTTTCTTCGTAATTTCATAGATCTCCTTCCATGTAGAAATAAAAATTTTACAACTTTAAAAAATGACAATGCAACAAATCTTGGATACAAATCTCTTTAAAGCACTCAAACCCAGAAAAAAAAACTTTGTATCTCTGGGAATATAGAGAACAAAACACCAATGATATTTCTAGTCAAGAATATATAGAAAAAAAACAAAACACCAATGATATTTCTAGTCAAGAATATAGGGAAACAAAAGACTGATGATATAAGAATGAATAATAAGGAATATACAAAAATGAAACACCAATGATATTTCTAGTCAAGAATACTGAGAAACAAAACACTGATATTTCTGTAGTGCAGCAATCTGAATACAATCACCATTGCTAAACTTGCATAATCAAGAGAGATACTTTACCACATTGCTAGTAAAGCTAGCTGACTAGTGAGGAAGTAGAGGTTCCCTGAACACTGTCTGCTACACTTCTCACATGGGGAGGCTTCGTCTGGAAGCTTAGCATGGGTTCTCTCTGATCGTTTGGCACCTTGTTAGTAAGAGCATCCACTGTTCACAATGACACCCGCTGTCATCCTTGGATGAAACCACATCCATACATGAACACAAAGTCCCAGAGCCCCAAATAGACTCTACCTGAAGTAGGCCTCCCAACAAACAACAGAGTCACTAGGCTGTCACCATGTTGTAATGCACAGCAGTCTGAACATGTTCACCATTGCTTGACTTGTGTGACCAAGAGAGAGACTGTATCAAATCACTAGAAAATTTAGTGAGGCAGTGGAAGTTCCCTACATCCTGTCCACTACATTTCTAGTCTTCAACAAGTTTATTTTCATGATTTTCATCATGATTTGAGACAACAATTGCTATAAACGAATAATCTATAAACTGCCTTCAAACTAAGTTCTTACAAACAAGTCTTATCATTTTGATAAAAAATTTTTACATAATGTATACTTTAAATGAATGTCCAAGATGTAATATTATACATTTCAAAGAATAAATAAAATTGAACTTTTTCGGTATGTTGGAGCCAACCTCACACCTAAGGGAGGTAACTCAATATATTGGCATCAAATCAAGAGTGTCAAAGTTCACTTTAGTCTTTGCACAATAACTGCATTTAAGAGTTTAGCATCTGCTAACGTCTGACTTTCATCGGAGAGTTCTTTGTTTGGAAAAGTCGTCAGCAGGACAAAGTTGGATGAGGCATACTCTGGACGGGCACTGAACACTGGGTTAAGGAGGCAAATTATAAGTGATAAATAATTGCAAAGTGAGATAAATCATTGTAAAGTGATATAAATCATTGTAAAGTGTGATTAATCATTGTAAAGTGCGATTAATAATTGTAAAGTGTGATTAATCATTGTAAAGTGTGATTAATCATAGTAAAATGAGATAAATCCTTGTAATGTGTGACAAATCATTGTAAAGTGAGATAAATCATTATAAAGTGAGATAAATCATTGTAAAGTGAGCTAATCATTGTAAAGTGAGATAAATCATTATAAAGTGAGATAAATCATTGTAAAGTGAGCTAATCATTGTAAAGTGAGATAAATCTTTGTAAAATGAGATAAATCTTTGTAAAGTGAGATCAATCATTGTAAAATGTGATAAATCATTGTGATGTGGGATAAGACTAACACTCCCTCATGAGAACAAGATAATGGCTTTATTTTCAATGCTACTGAAGCATGCACTGCCATCACTGGTAACTATTACGTAGCAAAACATTTCAGGCACTATGTAAATACGTAGAGCCTGTGTGATTCCACAAATTTATTCAAATGATGGCAAATTTTAACAACAAAATGCCAACAACAATGTACACATTTTACAACAAACATTTCTGAATGAAGTGGTTGTGGCTTTTGAAATGAGCTACATAGTAACTTGCATCTCTTACCAAACTTAGTAAAGATTGTTACACATGTTCACTGCACCTACTGTACACAACAATAAATCAGAGTGGCTTACGATAACTCTTAGTAATCTAATGGTCTCTCATATCAAGGGTAGTGGCGGGGTGAGCTTTTGTGTATTGAGAGATAAATATTAGATTGTGCAAGTCTTCAAATAACTGTTAGACTTTTTCCATCTCTTCTCACGTCACATAAAGGATGTTGTAACCCAGTAAATCACAAACCTTTCCTTCCAAAATTTTGGGTTGGGTATGTCCGTAGTTTGATAGAGACTAAAATTGAAGACCAAATTAGATTTATGAAACTGGGAAGAAAAGGCCCATTTTGTAGCACTTCTCAAAACAATAAATTTGTGATAACCAATGATGCAATGGAAATATACAAGAATAATTACAATATCCACAGAATAAAAAATTTTGATCCAAGTTCTACATCAAAATTGTAGTAAAAATGCCTTGTACAAAGCTACATACATTTCCTGCAGATGAAAAGTTGCGCTGGGATCATTTTAGAATATAAACTAATTCTGTGACTTTGTTACTTTCTGCCCTCACATGTTTTCAGATAAAAAATACTTTCATAACTACCTTTATTAACCTTGTGTCTTATGATGGGTGACTGCAGACAAACACAGACATCAGCTGGGAAAAGATGTTTGTGTTATCTGACACTGGAGTCACAGATCTACACAAAGTTTGATGTGGAGGAGTGAACGTGGTCATATTGTGAATTTTTTAAAAAAGAAAGAGCTATACATAAACAAATGCTCTTACTTAACTACATTGTATGTCAGTTTCTTCATTCAAAGGATACATTGTTATGTAACTCCTGATATCGCTGATTCTGTGTGTATGATTCAACTTTATCACTAATCTGAAATGAAATTGTATACACATCACAGCAACAAAGAAAAATTATAAACCTACTACAATTTCTATAAATCTCTTAAAGTCTGACAACAACTCAAGTATTTTCACTTGAAAAAAATTAAAGCTATATATATATATATATTTCAATGTCAAAACATTCAAAATTATTTAATAAAACAATCATTGAGAGGATGTTCACAGATATAGCAAAGGTGTTATTCTGATGCCAACCATTAAAAAGTTTTTAAATATTTAAGGATATGCAATGCATTGTCACAAAATTCAAAATGAAGTATACCATCATGGCAAAAACAAATTCAGAAATATATTCTTTGTCCTTAGTAAATTTACCACCTGCTAGGCTGAATAGTAACAATCAATGAAGACTAGATAACAAGATGAGAGCATTTTTTTTTTAACTGTTGGATGTTTAATTCTGCATATTGTTTATAATGATTATACACTAGACCTTCAGTTAAAAAGATGGAATCCCTATATATCACTAGCCTTTGTAGCTGACACAAAAATTTTCCCACCTCAAAAGAATTTGGATCAACAGAAACGCTGCAGATTTATTACAAATTCTACTACGATCATTGCAAAGATCAAAGGAATGCCACAGCCATTATTCTGTGATATACATATACCTTCATTTGTAATAACTAATTATGAGAAAATTGATACACACCTCACATATATTTCATGTAATACAACAATGAAATCAATAACTAATAATTTAATTTTATAATTATAAAAATTTACCAATATATGTTGCAAAACAAAGTTATAAATGATTGAAAGATATTTGTCATTCAATATAGATTAGTTGTCTGCATTCCAAGGTCAACACACATGTAAACAAAGATGGCAAGAGTAGGTAAAACTGTATAAGTGTAGTGTATGTTTTTTTTATGTGATTTTTCTTGGACTGTGTACTTAAAGCAGTTGATATAATTCACCAACATCAAATTAAATAAATTGAAATATTTTTCAAAATATATCTAGAATATCTCTATCACCTTGCCTTTTTCATCAGCAAAAATCATGTAGGCCTAGTCTATTTTGAAAACTGCCACAACATCATGAAGTGACCTAATTTGTAGCTATATATAGTAAATGAACAGTGTGTATTTCTCAGCTGGAGTTGAATAGAAATAAACTTCTTGTTTTTGTGGATGATGCAGGGTAACCTCCATGGTCTTGAAAGTTGTCAGCTTTTATATTTCAAAACAACATTTCTTGACCTTGCAGGCAATCCTGCAACATCCAAGAAAACACAAACTTATTTCTTAATTCATTATCATTGATGTAAACTCTGAAACACTGACCTTGAACCATCTGCCAGTCTGACTTGAAGGTTGGTTGTTGGTGATTTGTCATCAACCTTGACCCTTTGTTTAGCAGTTTCCTCTGAAGATGCTGAACTACTGGAGGTGTTTCCTGGAGATTTGACTACAGATGGTGCTGGACTGAGAGAGTGAAAAAGAATATTGTCAACACTGTTCAAATCTGACATTGGTGATAACCAAGGATCACCTGGTATTATAGTTACACCTGTCGTCATGTTAAATAAAACCCAGAAATGACAACACATGCACATGAATCCCTTGCAGAGTTCAATGACATACTAATAATCATACCTTCCTAACATATGACCAGCCCCAGTGAAAGGTTTGAGTGAGACTTTCGGCTGGACATAGTCCTCTGTTCGATGGTCTTCCATGTTTAAATTAACTTCCTTCCCTCGACTAATCAACTCCCTTGGAACCTCTCTGTAGCAGAAAGTATCACATCCAATTATGCAGTCAATAATTCTAAATATTACATCCAATAAAGCAGCCAGTAGTTTGAAATATCACATGAAAAAGCACACTAATATTTCTAAATATCACAGCCAATAATATTATATTTGAGAGAGTAGGCAATAATTTTAATTAACACATTCAACAAAGCAGTCAATAATTCCAAATATTAAATTTGAGAGAGTATGCAATAATTCTAAATATTACAGTGTACATATGTACATCAAATAAAGCAGCAACTAATTCTAAACCTTTGTTAAAATTCATTGATACAGAAAAGAAAAATATCAATCAACTGACCCCCTGGACACAGCATCTAAAAATTCTTTGTTTGCTGGATCATGAAAATCACGCAAAGGACCATCATCTATACTGAATCCATTCTTCCATAATTTTAGTACCATATCAACCTGTAACAACAGAAATGTATTTCAAGTCATGAAATCATGTATATGTATTCATATTTTCTGAAAATGTCTGCTTTGTCTCTTCAAACTGTAAGATTATTCTAATTTTTTAAAGATTAAATTCTAGGTATTAATCAAATCTTATTCTTCAATTAGAAAGTCTTCAATGTTAAAACCATCCCGACTTTAAATATTTACATTTTGCAACTGAGCAAACACTATCAATTCTCTCCCTTTAATTGATGTTGGTGTTCACTACTTGATTATTTAATCATATTTATTAATTTTAAATATGTAGGTTGTCCGGTAAGTTCATGGACACATTAGAATTCTTAAACACAAATTCAAGAGTTAAATGATGAAAAATGAGGACATTAACACTAGCCCACACTAATTACATCATTTAATTATGCCATGCAACACCAGTCTATATTACATGTATATAACGTCATTTAAATATACCATGCAGCACAACCCCACACTTAATAAAACCATGTAACACTAGCCCACACTAATAACATCATTCAATTACATGCAACAGAAGCCTGTACTAAATTATGTCAAAATCAAATTCCCATCCTGATTAAAGAAATCTATATGTACATCATTTTACCATAATAAATAAATGCACTCTCAAAAACTTGTGAGTCAAACACTTGGACAACTCTCATGCAGTCCTGGCTTGCAGTGTCTATCTGTTAATCTCTAACCCCTGCCCATTCAGTTATGACCTATGATGACAATATATGTTTTCCACCCATGATAAACGAAGTTGTCCATGATTGTTCCCCTTTATTACCTGTCTTTTTTCGGCTTCCACAGGTTTCCCCTGGACCACACTGACTGGGTCATCCTCCGTCTCCCCCAGTTTGTATCCGGCACCACGAAACGCGAAGCGACTGCTGCTTGGTGCCTGCGACTGGGATCCTTCTCCACCAACTTCTTCTGCACCATGTCTGAAATTGACCACCTCATTTACTTCATATATAATAGTTAAATGATATTATATTCTTCACAGAGTAATATATCAAGAATGCATGACTTTAAGGATCAAAATTCAAGGATGCTTAATGTAATTTATCTGCGACTGTCCAATTACGTGAACAAAAATGTAAGTAAGAACATTGTTTAACAACCCAGCATTAATGGTTCAGTGTATCTCGTGTTGGATCTACTTTATACAAAGTGAAACAGGACATTTTATATACATACTCTTTTGCTGATTTGAAGAGACTATCCACAATTTTTTTCCCGGTTTCTTTTTTCTTTGGTGGCCCTAACACTTGTTGTCCACTGTTGAGAAAAAAACATGTCCTTCACATTTATTCCATTCACAATATCAGAACACACACAGTGACATTGCAAACAACAACCCCCAGAAAGAGGAGACTTTGACAAGTGAAGCTGAAAGAGATACTATCATCCAATGTTAGCAATATTTGTCACAAACCATAAATCTGTCTGTACATATTATGCTGATCATTTGAAACATATACTATATTACTACACTACTGTTATACTGTTAATATTCTACAACTCCATATAACAGTCATGGTAGTCTTGTGGTTAGCAGCTCGCTTTGCAAGCGCGAGATCCCGAATTCTCTACTCCAGTGCTGCATCAGACCTAAGACATTTAACTTAGTGACTGTTCCTTTGCCACGCACCTGCCATGATAAGTGTACATGTAAGTTACAGGTCTTTGGGATACGACCTTATAATCAGAGGTCCTGTGTAACAGTACGCTATGGAACGATAATGAAGATTCACTGCTATGACCTTGAGTGCAATGAATATGACAAAAGTTGTGACACATCAACTACAGCTGGTGATGTCTCAACATGAGTGATAAATTCTCAAATGAGATGTAAAACAAAAGGAAAAAAAAAACCAAACAAACAAAAATGGACTTCTTGCCTGTGTTCTGAGCCCCCTGCATAAAATGCTTGTCCCTGTTCATCTGAATCTGAATTTTCACTGTCACTTTGTGTGAGGGCAGATATTGTGCCAAACCTGCTAGGAAAAAAAAGAACATTTGAGAAATTCTTAAGAGTGCATTATCAAGCTATTTCACATGCAGACAAGGAAGTAAGTAAAGGCAAAGACCAGAGTGTTTCAGTGATAAGCACTTTATATCATGTCCTATGCTTAAATGTTAAATTGGTCATTTCTTAACATCTAAATACTAGGAGCCTTTATATTGAAAATTCTAATTGTCAATTTGTCAAGTTGGGTAAAGTTTCTCTTTGAGAAAAATAATACCTTGATGACTGATTAACTTTGATTTTATCCTTTCTTTATTTTTATTCTTTGACACAAGCAATTATATTGCTTGGGTTAAAATTTACTATTAAAGAGTAGTAAATTCAAGCCAAGCAATATAATTGCCTGTGCTCTCTGATTGTGGGAGGAAGATATAAAGAAAATATTCTAATTATTATTATTATTATTAATTTTTATCAGGTTGGATCAGACTGATGATATGCATTTTATTCATCACAGGATGAAGTTTAATTGTGAAGTCATACATTGATTAAGATGTCTTTTAGTCACGAAAATTAGTTAGTAGAGACAATTTTATGCAGAAGGTAAACGACTTTACAAAGCATATATGTTTGAAGTTTTTATTTGTCTTGACTCGACTCCCCCAATCACCTCAAGGTCACTTAAATATATTACTACAGTAGTTGTGTGAATCAGCAAAAATAGTATTGAATCCACAAAACACTGTACACGCTTTTTGTATTTCATGAGCAAATAGTGATAGAAATGAAATAAATTGAACCCGAAATAAACACAGTACAAATTGACAGCTATAATGTTTATTAAATTTCATATACGCTTCATTTATCTATCTGGAGATTATACAAATCAAATGCTAAAATTAACAACTTTAATCCTCAATTAAATACTTACAGTAATTTTGGGAGAAATCATTAAGAAAATATATTTGCATTAATCCCGCAGAAACACGTACATTTTAAAAACCTATATCATGACAGACTGCACTCTTGCACAACCTATAATAATGTTATATTATTTCCTTGGGAATTTTATGGGCAGTTTACAGGGGAAAAAAGTCAGTGTTTCTGATTGAAAATGGGATCTTATTTTGACCACCATAGATAACTTCTAAAATATATCGATAAGTAAGTACTCTAAAATCATTAATTTTGTTGGGATCATTATTATTATTATTTTTTTTTTTTGTGATTGGGATATTCTCATGAATTTAAATCCTCAACAAACAAAAACTATGAACTAGTCTACAATAAACACGATAAAGAGATCACTATAGACCTATTGGTCACATTTCTTTGAAAAATTATATGCTCTAATATACATGTAGCCATTATTATTGCGTGAATGTCTCTTTTCACTTGACTTTTGTTACGAATACAGAATTTCAGGCCCTTTTCCTGAGTAGGAGGGGGGATGCTAACCTTGACTTTGGGGCTCCAGTTCTTCGGGGAGGGGGTTGCTCTACTACATTTTCATTAGCAAGCGGTTCCTCCACAACTTGTACGTCATCATCATCTCCATGCTCGTAGAAACTGGCAACTGCAAGCTGATCACATGCAACATTTATAGATCATCAATTAGTGAAATCACAAGCTGATCAGATGTAATATGTTTAGATTATCATTCAGTGAAATCACAGCCTAATCAGACAAGATACCCGAAACAGGGTTTGACACTCATCAGAATTTGAACTCACCATTTGGGTAACCTAGTTACTGATCTCAGGTTGCCCAAATGGGTATCAGGTTACCTGCACAAAAATATCAAGCAAAATGGATTCTAAATTCATTGCATTGAATAGAATCTCATTACCTTTCTTCTATTCTCAACTTTATCCAAACTCAAATGATTTTCAGTCCATCATACTCTTTGAAACATTTCGTGCTCTCTACTATTACATTCTCTCTACTCTGACTTGCATAATCCCCTCATTCTCAACTTCATTCATACTATTCTCAAAACTTTCACTCTTTATTTCAACCAGAATTTAAACTGTGCAGGACTCAACATTAACGCTTGTCCACTTGTCCGATACCAGTGGGAAAAAAATTGTACAAGTAAATATTACTGAGCACTTGTCTGATTGGACAAGTGCTTATTTATGTAAAGAAGTCTCCATATAATAAAAAGAATGATTGGTGAAAAATTTAATGGTAGTTCAAAGTCGGAAGCAATGCATGAAAAATTAACTTTGATCCCAATATCAATCGTTATGTAAACTAATTGAGTCACACTCGATCAGGATCTTTTTTCACTTATTGCGTACTACTTTCAATTTTGTAAAGAGGCATGGATCTTACAAACTTTGGATTCTCTAGATCATCACCGAGAAAACATGGTCATTGATTCAAGACAGGAAGTCTTGATAAAATTTTGTCTTATGTGTTTGTTGTTTTTACCAAATGAATAAGATAAAAAAAAATCAAGCAAGCAAGCATAAAATGGACTATATTTTAAGTAATACAGTTTTCAAGTTGACAATATTGCCAATATTATTGGATCTTCTTTGAAAATGTTTTGGACAAGTGAAGTTGAAGTTCGGACAAGAAAATATTTTGTCGCTTGTCCGAATGGACAAGTAGGATAAAAAAATTAATGTAGAGTCCTGCTGTGTCTTCTATCCTGAAAGTTTTCTTTTGTCTTTTTTTTCTTTCCTTTGGGCCTGCTGTTTCTAAAAGGTGATGAATGAAACTTGTAACTTATAAAATTTTGCAACCTTAACTCTGACCTATGTTGACACTTGACTAAAGTTGAAGATAATGCTGCCAAGTTGGCCGTAAGAACTATAACAGGAAGGGAATGCAATGAAACGGACCAACATTCAAACCCAGACCTCCTGAATCTCTAATCACGTGCTTTACCAACTGAGCTATCTGGCCACCTAGGAACGAACCCATCCGACTGTCACAGAATGAAACATTTTCTCATCTTCAAGCATACATAAGCCTCAGACAACACTGGGTCCATCTAATATCTAAATGTGTACACAAAATAGTGAAATCCAAATTCATCACCAGGTCGCCATTTAGGCAGACTAGTTTAACAAACAGATCAACCAAAATCATTTCAGGACGGAAATGATGAGATGATTATTGTAAATGTCAACTCCTGCCTATAATCTCATAATGTACAGTATTTTTTCAAATCTTTAAATTTCATACTTGTGTCTAACATTATTTAGACTGAAAATTCATCAGATGTAAATACATGGCTGCATCTTCCTATGTAGATAATGATATATCTTTTGTCTGTTTGTATAGTCACAGTTCACGCATCAGACAGGGCCCAGTACTTCGTTTGTGTTACAATTAAGATCTGACAATGTAAAATCACCTTCCATTACAGTTACACTGTAGAGTGGACTTGTTAATCTACAATCACACCCCGTTACAGTTAGAGTGGACTTGTTAGTCTATAATCACACCCCGTTACAGTTAGAGTGGACTTGTTAGTCTATAATCACACCCCGTTACAGTTAGAGTGGACTTGTTAGTCTATAATCACACCCCGTTACAGTTAGAGTGGACTTGTTAGTCTATAATCACACCCCGTTACAGTTAGAGTGGACTTGTTAGTCTATAATCACACCCCGTTACAGTTAGAGTGGACTTGTTAGTCTATAATCACACCCCGTTACAGTTAGAGTGGACTTGTTAGTCTATAATCACACCCCGTTACAGTTAGAGTGGACTTGTTAGTCTATAATCACACCCCGTTACAGTTAGAGTGGACTTGTTAGTCTATAATCACACCCCGTTACAGTTAGAGTGGACTTGTTAGTCTATAATCACACCCCGTTACAGTTAGAGTGGACTTGTTAGTCTATAATCACACCCCGTTACAGTTAGAGTGGACTTGTTAGTCTATAATCATAACCTGTTATAGTTAGAGTGGACTTGTTAGTCTATAATCACAACCCGTTACAGTTAGAGTGGACTTGTTAGTCTATAATCACACCCCGTTACAGTTAGAGTGGACTTGTTAGTCTATAATCACACCCCGTTACAGTTAGAGTGGACTTGTTAGTCTATAATCACACCCCGTTACAGTTAGAGTGGACTTGTTAGTCTATAATCACACCCCGTTACAGTTAGAGTGGACTTGTTAGTCTATAATCACACCCCGTTGTAGTTACACTATAGAGTGGACTTGTTAATCATCAAGCATCAGACAGGGCCTCCTAGTACGTCGTTTGTGTTACAATTAAGATCTGACAATGTGAATAATCAAGAGAGAAAATACAGTTGAAGCCAGACGCTACAAATTCACCTATGCTATCATTTGAATGATATCACTGTGAACTACTGCATAACAGAAAATTATCTCGCACAGAAGCAGTCACTAGTCAACATGTCTGTACATGGTCCCAAGTTTTCACGTTATTTGGAGTGCCCATTGTGTTGTCAACAACCATTTTCGTGGCACATAAAGTATGTAGCGTTCAGGAAAACAAAACCACTTCAACATATGTGTTCTTTGAACAGTGCAAAAAAAAAAATTTAAAAAACACATTAGTTTCTATCTACAAGTATAGTATTTAACTGTTCAACACACTGGGGTAATTTTTCAACGCATTGTAAAATGAAATATAATTATAAATATTTGATACCTCTATATTCCACCCAGATGACTCTAGATAAAACTTTGCTCTGTCTGCATCTATGCCGGTTAAATTTGTAAATTGTTCAATTTTCTCTCGTTGAGAATTGTCTGCCATGATTCTGCAGTTTTATTTTACCTCCCAATACTGAAGAGCGTCAATGGGAAAAGAAAAAGAAAGAAGAAAAAGAAAAAGAAAAAAAGAAACAAGAATAACAAAAATATTAAGAGTACGCGTTTCATGTTTCTCATCTGAAAATTATAATGCGAAGATATATGAAATTGAAATTTTACAGATGTATCGATATTGCATTTATTTTTAAACTTTAAATCATTCGGGATCGAAATAAGCGAAATGAGAAACATAAGGGACTTTCCCAAAAGTAGTTGCTGAGATTGTGACCCAATTCTACTGCGTGCGCTTGAAATCTTATGGTTGCGTATGTGCAATAAGAGGGGAACATTTTAAAAGTGTGAACGTGATGCATTCCATTGTTTTATTTACTGTTTCATTTATGACTATCAGTGCATTGGAGGAAGATCCGATGGTAACTTATTTTAGACTTTATAAACTAGGAGCACAGTTTTACCGAGAGAAGAATTTTACCGTAGCGAACTCTCTCTTTGAAAAAGCTATGGAAGATTACCAATTTTACCATGAGAATGCAATTAACTGTCGTGTTGAATGCCGGCGAAAAAACAGTTCTCTAGCTGATAAACTTGCGAATTCTGGAAAAGTTTTAGATATATTAGAAATTCGTATTTTTGAAAGTTTTATTTCTCAATCTAAATGCTTAAAAAGATGTATTAAAAGAATTTTTGGGAAGAGACCAGATCATCTTCACAATGCGGACACTAGGAGGATTGACAAAGACTTTGAAGTTGGACGACAATACCAGTTTATTCAGTTTTGCCAGTATGAGGTAATAGATGACGGGGTGAAAAAAAATGCGTTTTGAAGGGAAGTAACTCTTGTTACTCATTTCAATAGTGATGGTATATATTTTATGTTAAATATATATACCATGCAAAGATATTTTTGGAAAATCAGTTATTAAAAAAAAAAAGATTGAAAATTAGTACAGTAATACTTGAAAATTAGTACAGTAATACTTCTTTTTTTTATGACACATCTGGCATTTCAATACAAGAGATAATGGTCTGCCTGTGTGCTGAAGTAAGGCTTTGTTTACAACACAGCAAATGAGATAACCATAAACTCCCTTATCTATCAGGTTTGATGTTGACTGCAGGAGATTTCATGGCAGGGAGGCTGGCATGTGGATTAACAATTTATGACAAGGGATTAAATAACATACAAGTTAAATCATGGAAATGACTGTCTTCAGAATGGGTTATATGTAAAGAGTAGGATATATAGGAGAGTCCACATCTGTGTGAAAACAAACAACTCAGTTTCTCAAATTTCTTTAAAATGGAAGTGATAAAAGATACAAAGAAGACATGTTGAATGAGCATTTTTTATGTTCTTGAACTTTCAAGTTTCCCTAGTCTTGAGGAGGATTAATTAAACTTCCAATTTAATCCCCACTCCCAAGAAAAGAAAAGCAAACTAGAGCATGTAAATTCTATTAATCTGTAAAGTATTGACAAATGAATTAGATGTATATAGGAAAGAACTTACTTGCTCTACAATAGTGTATTATGCATGAATTAAAAAAAATTCTCCAGAGGAATAACAATCTACTTTATTCTTCTATCAGTTAAAGAATTATCCACGAGCAGCTTCAGCAGCATATACGTACTATATAAAACATCCACATGATATAGATGCCCAGCATAATGTCCAGCTGTACAGGGAAAATTTTGGGGTCAAAGATGAGGAAATCATTGACCTTGACAGGAAACCATATCAGGTGAAGGTTACAACACATTTTTTCATGGTGAAATGTACTTTATTAAATATGAGAAAAGAAAATTTTTCAAACATATAAGAATTTGCTTTATCAGTTATTTCTTTATTTATTTTTTAATATACTTAATAAATGTGATTGTCTTTGTACTTATTTATGGTATTTTATACACATTACAGTAGACTTTATCACAGTGGGTTCATTATGTATTATTTCACCTCTGTCAGCCAACATAAAGAAAAAACTATGCAGAACACAGAGCATTGAATACACCACACTGTGTGTGAAACATAGCATTCTTGTGTGTCAGTACTGTACTGTGAAATTGTTAGTTTAGTACCAACATTCCTACACACAATGAATCTACTTGCATCATGAGTATTTGTAATCCTACATTATGAGTAAAGAAAATGTGCATTCACAAAAGATTATTCTGCTTAGTCAGAAAAGCAAATATTTGTGATATGTATATATCAAGGTACAGAATGAAAAATGGCTAAATCTTTGAAAAATCATGTGTTTTAAAAATTGGATGCAGGATTACCGATTTTAATTTTCAGATCCAAGTGAGCGTAATAATCTGAGGTCCATTTTTTTTTATATTTATTTTTATTTTCTTATTTTAGTATAAACCTTAAATGATAAACTTCAAGGTTCATTAAAAGTTTATTGTACCATTTATGAAATGAAAAGACTAGGGGTAGTCCTTAGATTTATTTATTAGCTTCCATTCACTCCTGATATCATGCAGTGTGCTTAGACATTGTGTCATAAACAATACAGCATACTTTTTGTCAACATTATTCAAAATTTAATAGATGTATAAAAACATGGTAGATTCATAAATGAGATGTTATTTTAAAAAATATTACAGCATTGATTGTTGGTTTTTTTTGTAAAGACTCAGAAATTTAACACAATGGCAGACAAACTGAAACCTGTTCCAAAAGTTGAACACATTCAGAGACACTCACAGAAAATTAGACCTTCATGTCTTAAATTTCAATGTGATAAAGAGACCACATAATTGTGATTGATTTGCATTTGAGTGTTCATTAAAACTAGTAGATTTTGAACTCTTATAGTCTTCACGTATAAAAGCAGTTCTCTGTCCCCATGTTTGTCTACTGATTTGTCTAAATAATCAAATTTCCATTTTTATGATTGGAAAGGCATCTCACATACTAGGAGACATTGCTTATGATGAGAGCAATTGGACTGGGGTCATTGAACATTTCGAACGAGCTTTAACAGAATTCTACAAAGAGGAAGCACGGTGTCGACTCCAGTGTGAAGACAAGCTTGTCATCCCATCCTCTGTACACCTGAGTGACTTCATCCATTATTTTGCTGGTAATTGGGCATTAAATACACAGATAAAGCAAAGGCATTTGATTAATATCCAATAATATGAGTACTTGTAACCAAAGAATTCTTTTTGATTAGGAGCTGATCCCATAATTTGAAGGTCATAAGCAACATTTCTCATTTTGTGACATTTCAGATACAATTCAGTTGCATTCTATCTTGTTTCTACAAAGAAATATTGGGATATATTATCAGGTCTGTTTTAGAGTTAGAATATTTTGATAGTCTCTGGTTTTAGCAAGTAAAAATGTGAAGTCATATCTTTATGTATTACAGGGGATTTTATGGACATTACTAAGTTATTGTAGCAAAGAAAGGGAGAAAAAATCTTAATATCAATCGGCAATCAAAACCGACACCCTTGCATTTTTAGCCAGTTGATCAAACCATTGCATTAACCGGACTATTATATGAAGTATAGTAATATTTACTACAATATAAAATTTAAACCCATTTCAGAACTCTTCTTATCAAGGAGGTGAAAAAATTAGTTTAAAAACAATGGCAGAAATATTCGCTTATGACCTCAAGAAATGGAAACAAAATTCATTGAAGTGTAGGTATTAGCTGCCTACATTAGTCATGTTTGCTGATTATTACCAACTGGCTAAAATAGCTTTACATATGTAGAATGACCATTGACCTATTAAGATTTATACATCTTGCAACATTTTGTTGTAAGTTTGGCATAAATTTTGTGTACAATGGCTGAAACATGAAGTAAATAATTCATAGGCCATGCAGGGAGAGATTTGACAAAATTCAATCAAACTTTTTTCCAGACCTTTTAGATTTATTTTTTGTTATTTTAAACATTTTCCAGTAAGTTTACCATAGTTTAAATATTTAAACCTTTTAGTTTTGCTCTCAAGTTGGTTGCTGGTGCTGGTTGGTGAAATATGTATTCTATTAACCCAAGATTCATATAAACCAGATGAAATGGAAGTCTGTAATAATGTTAGTTTTAGTGTAGAAGTCTTAGTACATGTATATCAATTACTGACTGACTATCAAGAAATGTGTCCACTCAAGATCATTGTGCAGTAAAGCGGACGAGCTTGCAGAGTCTATTTCCTATTTCTTTACAACAACTAAAGAGGGGAGGGGAGAGGGGTGTATAATCTATGGACTTCAAATTCTAGAAGTGCACATTTCTTTACATTTTCGGTGTTAACATCCATTATTCCTTGTGAACAGATGTGGCAATACAATCATCAAGTTATGTTAGCAGATGTGACTTTATAAATGAGTTAAATTATTCCCCAGGCATTTACAGTGTGGACTTTTATGGCTCAGTAAAACCCTGAGAACTCTCTATAGAATCTATAGGGAAAATATCAAGACGTGTTATCATTCTGAGTAAAACCATGAGTATTCTCTATAGAATCTATAGGGAAAATATCAAGATGTGTAATAATTCTATGCATTATATGTTTCTACTCTTGATTGGCAGAACTGTACTATCCTATTCTGCGATGCCAGGTAGACTGTGAAGACAAACTGAGTCGAGTGTTTGCTGACCATGAACAGGGATATCTGGAAGAACATTATAATTACCTACAGTATGCCTATTATCAAAGTATGTCATAGTATTAAACTACCTACAGTATGCCTACTATCAGTGTTGTTCCATATATACCAGTTCAGTCAATATGAGTCATATTACAGTAGTTTATTGACCAACTATCAGCAAACCATATACGGTAATTGACTGTAACAAAACAAATAAACACTATTAAGAATATGTTTTACAAAAATACAGCATATAATATACTGTTCCTACAGTGTTTCAAAAATATCGAATCAATTTTAGCAACGTACTGTAGTGTGTATTCGGCCAACTATTGTTTACATTCAAACAATCTCAATATACACCAAATGAAAACTCATTATACCAGCAACACAGTATAAACACTTAAAAACAATCCTTATAAAGATGTCTATACATACCAAATTTGGTTGACACTGGTATTCTCAATATACAACATGTTGACAATCGAAAATATTTTGCACGCTTCTAACACTGATATATGGCGCGCTCGTAGTAACAAGCAAAAACAGTATTGTCAACACAAAAATCCCGGATTGGCCGATACATACCACCCCCTTAATTGGGTTTTATACAAAAACGCAATTATCAAACCATTCAAGTGAGGCCAAAATCTAAATAAGTTACAGTTCAATCAAATTCAAAGTAACTTTCAAGTCCCTTATTAACAGTCCATTTCCACAAGAGGACACAGTTTCGCAATCGGACGCATCAACACTGAAGATGCGGTCTTTACTTTCGCAATGCGCACAACATTTTCTTTGTCTTTGATCACTTCCAAAACACGACCCATGATCCACATGTTGCGGGGAGAATTTTCCACGACAAGCACAATATCACCAACTTTCACATTTTCCTTAGAATCTGTCCATTTCTGTCTTTTCTGTAAAAGTGGTAGATACTCGCGCAACCATCTTGTCCAGAAGATATCTGCCAAATATTGAATTTGACGCCATCTCCTCTAGCAGTAATTGTCGGTTTTGGAAAAGGTTCCAGGAGGAAAACATTCACCCGGTCTAAGAAGCAGCAAATCGTTTGGAGTAAGAACCTTCAGGTCATTCACATCATTTGAAAGCTCTGTAATAGGCCTTCCATTTAGAATTCCTTCTACTTCACAAAAAAGGGTAATAATACCTTCATCATTGAGACGAATATTCTGTTCACGCATGACTGAATACATCACTTTGCGGACAGATCTAATGAGTCTCTCCCATATTCCTCCAAAGTGGGATGCTGCTGGAGGGTTAAATTCCCACTGGATGTTCTTCTGTAGCATAAAGTTTTGTATCTGTTGTTGGTTCCAACGCTGTATTTCTTCTCTCAATTCTCGTTCTGTTGCGACAAAGTTTGTACCTTTATCTGTTCTGATAAAACATGGAACTCCTCTCCTGGCTATGAATCTTCTGAGCGCATTTATACACGAATCAGTGTCAAGGGAAAATGCCATCTCCAAATGAACTGCTCTTGTAGCCATGCATGTGAAAATAACACCATAGCGTTTGACAACACTTCTCCCTTGTTTCACTTCAAAAGGTCCGAAGAAATCCATTCCGATTCTTGAAAAAGGCGGGTCATCAGATTTCAATCTTTCCTCAGGGAGATTTGCCATTTTCTGTGTAGCAGGAGCACCTTGATATTTTCTGCATGTCACACATTTCGATATCAGTCTCTTGATTAATGTATTGACACCCAGAATCCAAAATCTGTCTTAGAACTGTCAAGATGGAAATTTTTCCCATATGTCCAACAGATTGATGTGCATCTTTGACAAAGAGTCTTGAAAGTGGGGAATCCTTTGGTAGAATTATTGGATGTTTAGAGTCAAATGACATGTCCGCACGGTCTAATCGTCCTCCAACTCTTAAAAATCCTTGTCCATCAATAAATGGATCCAAATTGCGTAGCTTTGAGGATTTCCTGAGTTTTCCCTGCGTACCTGATCCATCATTATTCATCAGGGAATCAAATTCTTCCTTGAAGTGTTTTCTCTGTACATAAGAAAGCAAGTCGTTTTCTGCTTGTTTCATCAATTCAACAGTCAAATGAATAGAGTGTTTCTGAGATGTCACCTTGATCCCAGAGATCTTTGCTCGTGCAAAGTCTTGAAGTGATTCTTTAACTCGTAATAGCCACGCTGTAAGTTTCAGCAACTTGTACCAATCAGAACAATGCGACAGCAAGCGCTCCATTCCTTCATTTGATTCCATGGCTTGTTGACATGCACTGATTGGTTCTTTGATTTCTGGATCGTCTGGAGAAATGTTCAAACTTTCACTACATCTCTGCCATTCTTGATCGTTTTTCCACAGGAAATCTGGTCCATGCAACCATTGCAAATTTTTCAGAAACTTGTCAATAGTTGCTCCTCTTGACGCTAAATCAGCTGGGTTCTGTTTCGTGTCAATATACTTCCACTGCTTCGGTGTTGTTGCCTCATGAATGATTCCCAAACGGTTGGCAACAAATGTATGGAATCGCGTTTTCTTGTTTGCAATATATCTGATGACAGACATGCTATCAGTCCAAAAGAATACATCATGAATATGACAGTCTAGTTCACTAACTAGCATGCGACTAATTTTCACTGCACAGGTAGCTGCTGTTAACTCTAGTCTTGGAATTGTCACCGATTTAAGGGGGGCAACTCTTGATTTTCCCATAACAAATGCACAATGTATGTTTTCATCTTCATCCACCATTCTGAGATAGAAAACTGTACCATATCCAACATTGCTAGCATCTGCAAAACAGTGAAGTTGACATGAAATGACATCCTTGAAATTTGGTGGTTTGTAACATCTATCGACTGCCACATGTCTCAGTTCCTGAACTTGACATAACCATCTCTGCCATCTCACATGCTCATCTTTAGGAATTTCTGCATCCCAACCAATTCCTTTTTTGCACAAAGTCTGTAGTATAAACTTTGCAGTCAGCACAAACGGTGACACAATTCCAAGTGGGTCATATACTCCACTGATAACGCTAAGTATCCCACGTCTTGTCGATGGTTGATTCTTGATGTTAACATGGATACCAAGTTTGTCTTCTATCACGAACCAATGTATGCCAAGGGCTCGCTCAGTGATGCTGTCAACACCCAAATTCCATTTCTCTATGTTGGTTGCACGATCTTCCTCTGAAATCGACTGGATAACTTCCACACTGTTGCTCAGAAACTTGGTGAGACGAAATCCACCCATTTGACACAGAGTAGAAATGTCTTGGATCAAAGATTTTGCATCTTCTTTTGTCGACACTGATGTTAAACAATCATCTACATACATGTTTTTCATCACTGTCTCTGCAACTTTCGATGGAAAGTCATCTTTATGTTTTTCTGCAGTTCGTTGTAAGGCGAAGTTACAACAGCTTGGTGAAGATGTAGCACCAAATAAATGAACAGTCATTCTGTATACTGACGGCTCCTCTTCAGTATTTCCGTTTTTCCACCAATAGAAACGCAAACAGTCACAATCTTTGGGTGGCACCTTAACTTGGTAAAACATTGATTCAATATCTCCTAATAAAGCAATTTTCTCTTGTCGAAAGCGAATGACAACACCGAGAAGATTATTTGCCAAGTTCGGTCCTTGTAGTAGTTGGTTGTTCAAAGAGATACCATCAAACTTTGCGGAACAATCAAACACCACACGTATTTTGTCTAATTTCTTTGGATGGTAAACGCCATGATGTGGTAGATACCACACTTTCCCATCATTTCTCTGTAATTCATCTTCTGGTACTAGTTCTGCATAATTATTGACAATAATCTTATTCATGAAGTGTTCATAGTGTTCTTTGAACTTTGGATCCTTTCTGAAACGATTGCACAGTCCTTGAAGTCTGCGTTGACATTGTATTGAATTGTTTGGTAACACAATGTTCTGATCACGGAAAGGAAGTGTGATAGAATAATGACCATTTTCAAAGTGAATTGAATTTTCAACCTGCTGTAGGAAGCGATTATCTTCAATCGAGTTCTCCTTTTTGTCATCGATCAAACGCTCTGGAAAGTCAAAGTTCATATTCTGTTTGAGAGCAATGTCAAGGTGAGAATCATCTACTGGAGATTCAACACACAGATGATTCGCATCAAAGGTTGTTCTATTTCGAATGACATTCCATGGTATCCATCCCAATCTTGTTCTTGTTGCATGAGGTGAGCCATGTGGGCCTGTAACCAGATCAAAGGGAGTGTATGCATCAGGAACATTGTTTCCTATCATTATTCCTATTTCGGCATCAATTTGTGGTATTGAAATCGATGCTAAATGGGGCCATTTCTGAATTTCATCCCGTGTAGGAATATGTTCCTTTGTAACTGGCATAGACTCCTTCGTGTACACATTCGGAAGATCCACCACTTGTTTACTAGCTATTCCTGCCACTTGTAGTCCATTTATGACATAAGTGTTCAGTTTCTGAGTGTTTCCCATAGTGTTTATGGTAATCTGTGTTTTCTTTCCATGTGCACCCAGTCGTCTCATAATGTTCTCAGTACAAAATGAAACACTACTGCCAGTATCGAAAAATGCATACGTCTTTATTTGATGTGGTTTGTTTTTCAGTTTCAATGTCACCGGTATTATGGCCATAGCACAAGAAACATTGCCGTCTTGCTGTTCATGAGCAGTTGAACTGGTGCAAACGTTCTGTTCACTGTGAGGAATATCAGCTTGAATTGTTGAGACTGAATTTTGTATTGCATACTTTGAGGGTTTTTGTTCTTTACCGACTCCTTGATCTTTATTGTGTAGTATAGTAAGGTGTAGTTTTGAGCATACAGCACATTTCAGTTTCTTTTTACACTGACTACTTAAATGTCCCTTTTTCACACATCCAAAACACAGTCCTTTACCTTTCAAAAATGCCACACGTTCTGCTCTTGGAATTGTTTGAATTTTGTGACACTTATCAAGGGTATGTGTTTCACTGTTGCAATATATGCAGGTACAGTTCACATTTTCTTGTGATTCAGTGACGTCACAAGATATTTGCGTAGCTGAAACTGTCTTCGATTTCTTTCCATGAAGATTCTTCAATTGTTCTTGTCCGTAAACTGGGTCAGTTGCTTTCATAGCTTCAGCGTTGACAAAATCGACAAAGTCCTTGAACTTCACACGTGCATGTGATGCTTTATTTCGGTGAACTACAGTCCTCCACCTATCGTGCATGTAAAGCGGTAATTTGCTCATCAGTCTCTTAATGTTCTCTGAATATTCTAAGACACTACTAGCAAGCACACTTTCTGCACCATTCTGACACTCCACTAGAAAAAGAGCGAACTCATCAAGCGACTTTGTATCACCAGCACGAATCACAGGCCACTCTAATGCTTTCTTGATAAAAGCTGTCGCGATCACATCTGTATCACCATATCGTTTCTCTAGTTGACTCATCGCAGCTGTGTAGCCTCTAGCACCAGAAAGATGACTGTATCCTGATACCACTTTTTGTGCTTCTCCCTCAGTCAGTTGTTCCAAATAATTCATTTTTTCTTCATCATTGTCACAGTTCATCACCACTTTGGAATTAAACTGACGTAAGAATTTTCTGTATTGTAGGGGATTTCCACTAAATTTCTTTATTTCGGGTATTGGTTTCCGTAAATTCTTTACGACAGCTTGAAGAGCTGAGTTATTGTTCATGTCTGGTTGAATACGCTGAGCAGGTGAATTTGGAGTTGGACGCATAGGTGTTTCCATATACCGATTCATACTGTGATCCATCAAAGTTGGAGTGGTTTGTGTCTCCTTGGGATAAAATATATCCGCGCTTGGATCGAGTCTGTACCTGGGTTGTGCTGATGGATCATGATCAACATACTGCTCGCGTTTGAGCCCATATCCAGGTTGTGGCAACGTATCAAAATGAACAGAGCGAGATTGCTCATGTTTCACTTTCATGTCTCTGGGAAATGAACTAAAGTCACCATGTTCATATTTATCAAACACCTTTGTCTTCGCTTCTGACACAGCTAAGTCTAATTCGAGTTGTAGTTCTTCTTCGTGAATCTGTAAAGCAACTTTAGCGAGTTCAAGTTCCTTTCGTTTTTTCAACACTTCACGCTTGGCTGCCAATTCTGCGATCCTCTCTTCTTCCGCTAGTCTTTTACTTGAAATAACACTCGATAGAGAATTTTCTGAGCTTCTATGTGACTGTCGTTCCAAACATTCTTGTTGACGCTTGACATCTTGCTGTGTTAAATAATTTTCGAATGTTGTTTTACAGTCATTCAAATATGACTCTCTCTCCTGGTGTGTTACCATGTATTGTGACAATTCTTCATTATCAAGTCTCTTAGAATGGGCATTGTGAGATGTAAGGAAATGTTCATAGTCAATCATCCACACTTTGTACATTTCTCTTATATTCTTTGTGGTTTCTTCATTTTCAATCATGTCTCTAAGCTTCATACTCAGTTTTCATAGTTTATTGTAACACTTTGAAAGTTGACTTTCACTATATAATTTGCCTTGTTCGGTAAATTTTCTATTTCGAGCACCTTGTTCATTTTCAGTAGCCTGACCTGTATTATCTTGGTCTGAGACAGCAATCTGTGGTTTGTCCTCATCTTGGTTTAATCCACCATTCTCTGTCTCCAATAACTTGTTCCGTCCATCCGCACTCATATCGACGGTCAAATTTGTCAATAATGTTGTTCCATATATACCAGTTCAGTCAATATGAGTCATATTACAGTAGTTTATTGACCAACTATCAGCAAACCATATACGGTAATTGACTGTAACAAAACAAATAAACACTATTAAGAATATGTTTTACAAAAATACAGCATATAATATACTGTTCCTACAGTGTTTCAAAAATATCGAATCAATTTTAGCAACGTACTGTAGTGTGTATTCGGCCAACTATTGTTTACATTCAAACAATCTCAATATACACCAAATGAAAACTCATTATACCAGCAACACAGTATAAACACTTAAAAACAATCCTTATAAAGATGTCTATACATACCAAATTTGGTTGACACTGGTATTCTCAATATACAACATGTTGACAATCGAAAATATTTTGCACGCTTCTAACACTGATATATGGCGCGCTCGTAGTAACAAACAAAAACAGTATTGTCAACACAAAAATCCCGGATTGGCCGATACAATCAGTGTATGTCAAAGTTTTATAACTACCTACAGTATGCCTACTATCAGTGTATGTCAAAGTTTTATAACTACCTACAGTATGCCTACTATCAGTGTATGTCAAAGTTTTATAACTACCTACAGTATGCCTACTATCAGTGTATGTCAAAGTTTTATAACTACTCACAGTATGCTTACTATCAGTGTATGTCAAAGTTTTATAACTACCTACAGTATGCCTACTATCAGTGTATGTCAAAGTTTTATAACTACTCACAGTATGCCTACTATCAGTGTATGTCAAAGTTTTATAACTACCTACAGTATGCCTACTATCAGTGTATGTCAAAGTTTTATAACTACCTACAGTATGCCTACTATCAGTGTATGTCAAAGTTTTATAACTACTCACAGTTTGCCTAGTATTAGTGTATGACATTGTATTGAATATTCAGAACATTGAAGTTTTTCAGAATTGTACCTTTATTCATTCCTATTAAATTAGTGTATCTTTAAAGCACACTAATGACTGTAATTTGCATTGCAAACAGGAAATTTTTCAAACTGTTTTTTTTTTCTATCCCAGTTCATGCATGTTGAATTACACCACAGATTCATAGATCAATACTGTGGAGTGATGTGTATTATATATTTATACAATTCTAGCTCTTGTTACAGATAACCTTGTTGATTTTTCTGTTATGTCTGTGTTTCTGATAACCTTGTTCATTTTTCCATTACATGTATGTCTTTGTTTTTGTAGCTGGTGATCTTGATCGGGCAGCAGAAGCCATTGGTGCTTTTCTCTTATTTAACTCCTCCAATCCAGACATGCTACGGAACCGCCTCTTCTTCATATCGAGGCTTGGTTACCATGACTCCCACCTTCGTGCTAGAAAGGTATCAAACCAACAGTTCTGTTACAATGAGAGTCAAATACATTGATTACAAGATGACACAGTGTACAATATTTCATCTAGAAATAGACAGTATTGTACATACAGTATTGTCTTAAGTTACATGTACATGTAGATGAGATACAACAGTACTAGTGGAATGTGTATTATTTCATTATACAGTTAAATCTGTCTAAATTGACACCTGCATACTGCATTTCACTGTGAAATCTGACTAGATATTTATTGTAAATTGGTTTTCCATGAAATTTACATTTCTTATCCAACACCCTATGTACTATCTACCCCAACTCAAAATTTTCCTTCCACTGCATGTCAGAGTAGACAAGATACACTGTACAATACTTTTTAATGCTCCTGTAATCAGAGATTTGGGGTCATATAGTTTTTGGTCTGTTTGTCCACAGAAACGTTAACCTTTGCCCTAACTTTTGAATGGATGGTAATAGAGCTTTCATATTTCACATGTGTATTCCTTTTGACAATACTTTTCCTTTGGTGCCAAAATGTTTGACCTCATGACATTAGAGTTTAACCTACTTTTGAAAACTTTTAGCCTAGGCCATAACGTTTGAATGGCTAGTGCTGGGGCTTCCATATTTCACATGTGTATTCCTTGTAACAAAAACCTTTCTTGTGGGTACCTGAATTTCTTTGCTGTCATATGGGGGGGGGGGGGGGGGGGGGGGGGGGGGGCATCGCATCAGTGTTTCACAAACACATGTTGATTGTTTTGAGTGTAATGTTTTGACATAGACTTGATTGCTTGTAGGAAGCTGTAGAGTATATTGAGATGAGGAACAGGCTGGAGTCTCTGTTAGAGTACGCAGAGGAATCGGACGACTCCAGAGATCCAGAAGGAGTAAGTCGGACTGCCATTGTCATCATGTTACAGATGTGTAAGAAACTTTCAAAAAAAAAAAAACTACAGAGCTTTGGTCATATTGAAAATAGAATGTAATTAAGAAATAAATTTCATGTTTGAAATATGTGAGAGTTAGCACTTCATGAAAAGTTTGCTGTAGTAAAATGTGTTGTTCATACCCTCATGTATTTTCAAAAATGAAATTTATTTTCTATATTTAAATTTTACTTTCATTTCTGTCAGAATATTCCCAGCCATTAAAATAGCCATACTATATTTATCAAGATTCATGCACATCGTTCACATTCATGAGGAAATGTGTATTATTTAAATTGGTAAGATGTCTATGGTAAAAACATTCAAATTATAAATGTAGAAAACTGTATGTTCTTGTACGAGGGTGAGTCAATAAGTAACCAGACTAGCTTATTTCTGGTTGAGATCTACCACTTCTTTTTTGATATAATTGCCCTCTAGTGTGATGCACTTAGACCAATGGTGTTCAAGTGCCATCAGCCCAGAACTGAAAAAGTCAGGGTCCTTTCCATTGACCCACTCCTCATCTGCCATCACGACTTCTTCGTCAAACCAGAAATGATATCCACGGATATCCTTTTTCAAGTTTGGGAATAGGAAGAAGTCACTAGTAGCTAGTTAAGGTGAATAGGCAGGATGTGGTATTAATTCATACTCTTTTTGCTCTACAGCATCCATTGCAACTTTGCAAGTGTGGAATCTCATGTTCTGTTGCAGAAAAACACCTTTAGAGAGTTTACCTCAGCGTTTTACATAGATGGCCGTTCTCAGCTGATCTAGCAAGTTTGCATAGTACACTTCAGTTATTGTACCTTTCTTGGGTAAAACGTCCAACATACTAATGCCTTTTGCGTCCCAAAATAATGTGGCCATCACCTTGCCAACAGATTGTTGCATATTGAACTTCTTTGGCCTCAGGGACCTCGGCCCTACCTACTTACGACTCTCTGACAGCTTTGTCTGACTCATGATAATGAACCCAAGTCTCATCTACAGTCATCAGATGCAAAAGAATATCATCCTTTGACGTAATACACTTCAACAAGGCACTGCATACTGCTGCTATGGTTGCCATTTGCTCATCGCTAAGGGATTTGGGGACTCAAAAGGCTGTTAGCTTCCACATACCTAAACGATCATGTAAGATTGTTGAAATGCTACCATGTGAAATGCCTAATTCCAGTGATATTTCTTCCACCTGAATTCACCTACCAGAGTATACCAGATTCCAGACTTTGTTACATATTTTTGTGTTGGTGGCATTCAGTGGGTGTCCAGTCTTCAAAACTCTGCGATATAGCATAAGAACAATTTTTTATTCAAAATTTGTCACTCGGCAGATATTTCCTGGGTTCCAATGTAGGCACCAAATGTAACAGAGACTGGTTTATACTTCTGCTGAGAATCAAACCTGGAACCTCTATGACAACAGTCCAGTATGCCACCGATTGAGCTAAAGGGTTGTTTTCCCACAATGCTGGCATTCAATCATATCCCCAACAAGACAACAAAACCACAATCATTGTTTAAATAAAATCATAATTCAATTTCTTGATGATACATTATACAATTATTGCCTGTTTTAGGAGGGCGACATCACAAGTTGTCATGTCAAAATGGGGCAAATATATGATTTCACAGCACTTTGCCTGAAGGTTGTAACCCTATATTCAGACTTGATAAATTGTGATAATTTCCAATTTAAAGGGCAATAGTATTTTTGTTATCCAAAATAATTAATTTATTAATCTTGCTACCTTTGAGTGAATGCAACATCTGGTGCAGTATGGCTCTTATATCCACCAATTCATTATATACATTGGGACATTATACAATTATAGACTGTTTAGCAGGGAGACATCACAAATTATCAGGTCTCAGTAAGGTTATCACCCACCCTTGGGCACCTACGTGCCTGAGGGTGATAACAGTTTTTGTTTATCCTGAAGAATCTGAGACTGAAAAATGTATCAAACACTTACGGACTTACACCATATTTGTTCTTTAAAACGTCAACAAAATTAGTACAACTTTTTCTGCAGAAAATTCAAATAAGTTTGCTTTTTGAGGGGTGAAATTAATGTTACCCTCAACTACATGCACTCTTTTGTTTTATACTTAATGTCATGCATTTATCAGATGTGTATGTTAAACAATGCAAAAGACTGAGGTTTGTTAAACGAGCATTAACAATGAGATGAGAAGCTTTTGATTGTGACGTCATGATAGAATGTCGCAAAAACATAACGTCAAGCGTAAACATTTCATAACGTATTTCATAAAACATAAAAGTAACTATCAAGCTAAATGCAAAATTGCATTAGAATGGGGATATCTGTCTTCTCAATTGTTATCTGTGACCATTAATGTTGACACTGACGTCACAATTAGAATTTATTGATTAAAGTAACGCATAAAATAACTTTTAAAAGAATTATTTCACTTGTGCATTTAAAATTTATCATCTGAAGGGAGACAACACAGTTGTCACCCTGCACTTCACATGACCAGCCCTTGGCCAATGAAATTTACTGTACTATCCTGAAGATAATATTGATACGTAAAATGCAGTGACATATTAGTAACCTTTGCATGCTCTTAGTTTTGACTCCTATATTTCACTGAATTTAAGAAGGAAGAGTGATAATTATAAAAATCTGCCCTTGAAAATACTAGAAAAGATTAAAGTAACTGTACTGTGAAATATATTATTTGATCAATAAATAAACTTAATGGATATTACATGTTGTAACCATAGTATTTTATTTATGATGTAATAATCATGAATTAATCACAGAATTCTTCAAATATCTGCACAATCTGATAATTTGTTGAAAATATGGCTTTGAAAATTGTACATCTACATCATGTAATGTAACTACCACCATTTCTACGTATGGTATCATTTGTGTCATTTCACATATTATACTTCAGTCTGTGACAATGAGCACATGTACCATATCTTGTTCACAAAATCCTGTGTTTTCTTTGTATTTTACCAAAAAAATGAAACCACGCTATTTTTCTGCTGTCGTATTTCATACCCAGCAATCAGGTAACGCTACACCGACTTCTACTTAACAACTATACGCGAAACAAAACATCATTTTCCGACAGTTGTAAAGCATTGTTAATGACCAGTTCTCAACCAATAGAATCATTAATTTTTCTCAATTTGAAGGTCAGGAAGTAGACATGATATCTAATTTTCTGAATTGTTGAATGATGAAAAATGTAGATTACAACTGACACCTGCATCTTATAAAGTGATTCTTAATTTAATTAGAAGTCCCCAACACTTACATTTGTCATTCATTTATTCTGGTTCAACAATGATTAATTCTGGGATAAGTTATGTATTTCTAACTATCTGCTACAAATTTCATAGACTGAAACACTGGAAGAAAACTGTCATCTGATAGTTTACACTTGCAGGATAAAGAAGAATCAGGCCACTATATGCAAGAGTTTGAGAAAATTGGAATAAAACTGATCCAGACCCCTGACGAACTACTGGGAGCAAGATTTTCAGCTGAAGGGGTAATAAGAGGAGAACAGAGCGAGGAGTTATTGAACATGGCTAGGGTAGGTCACTCATGAGTGTCAAGATAGTGATGGGAGAGTTATTGAACATGGCTAGGGTAGGTCACTCATGAGTGTCAAGATAGTGATGGGAGAGTTATTGAACATGGCTAGGGTAGGTCACTCATGAGTGTCAAGATAGTGATGAGAGGTGGTGATGAGAGAACAGAGTGAAGAGTTACTGAACATGGCTGTAGTTGGTTAATTATTAGGGAGTGTAAAGCTGGTGATGAGAGAGAAAACAACAGAGTGGAGTTATTGAACATGGCTGGGGTTGGTTATTAATGAGTGTAAAGCTTAATGCTGTATACCTTCAGTTTTTTGGGGGTTTTTTTTCGCTTTATAAAATCATTACTATTGAAAACATCACTATGACTGTTCAATAAGAAACCCCACAAATCTTTTACCTACTCGTCTGTCGACAGATCATCAGTCTCTTCTCCGTATATTGTCCTTCATTGATGGAACTGATTTTCTTCATTTGATTGGTTCTGTAAATTGCATGATTCTTAAACAGTCCGAAAAAAATGAAAGTGTATAAGAAATATACAGTATCAGTTATAGATTGTATAATAACAAGCTGGTGTTTTCCAATTTTCTCCATGAGATATTCAGATAAGTTTGAATGGAATCTTAATATGAATCATAGCCTGTGACTGAAAAGAAATCGGATTGCTTTTCTGATTAATGACTCGAGATTAGGGGGGGGGGGGGGGGGGTGAATGCTACACTTCATCAAAGTGGGGTTCTGGATTCAATGCTAAGATAAAGAAATATTAATGTGTATGGAAAGACATTGGTATCTTAAATTAGAGAATTTATTTTCTATTTTTAGTCCACAAGGGCCGATTCTTCAGGAATAAAGATCATCTCTATTCCAAATGCAATAGAGGTAATAGAAATATAGAAAATGCTTACACAGTAAAACATGTATATGGAGGTTACAGAAATACATAACATGCTTACACAGTAAAACACATTTGTAGAGGTAGTTGAAATACAGAACATGATTACACAGTAAAACATGTATATAGAGATAATTATACAGAACATGTTTGTACCGTAAAACACGTATATAGAGATAATCATACAGAACATGTTTGTACAGTAAAACATGTATATAGAGATAATCATACAGAACATGTTTGTACAGTAAAACACGTATACAGAGATAATTATACAGAACATGTTTGTACCGTAAAACACGTATATAGAGATAATCATACAGAACATGTTTGTACAGTAAAACACGTATACAGAGATAATTATACAGAACATGCTTGTACAGTAAAACATGTATATAGAGATAATTATACAGAACATGCTTGTACAGTAAAACACATATACAGAGATAATTATACAGAACATGTTTGTACAGTAAATATATATACAGAGATAATTATACAGAACATGCTTGTAAAGTAAAAGTTACTAATGTTATTAGGGATTTCATTATATAATCTGTGGATACTTTATGTGATAAGGGGAAGAAACTGCAGCTTATTCAGTTTTAACTTTGTTCCTGACAGGCTGTGAAGGCAGACCCAGACTTAGAAATCTCACTACGATTGTTCCTAAAATTAAGCGAGGCTATCAGGTTGTACACCTCGAGGTTCTACAACCAGACCAGCTTTTACACTAAGGAAACAAAAATAGTATGCAGAGAACCTCCAGATTCTGGTAAATTTAGGCAAAATAAAATTAATCTATAGTTTCCCAGGCACTGTTGCATCATGTCAACACTGTCGCATTGATCCATTTTATTTATATGTTTAAAGGGAAAATACTCAATTATGTATTTTTCCAAGTTGAAAAAAAAAAGAGTTATTCCCCTTTTTGTATGCTAGTTTGTTTATTTGTTGTTTTTCGCCACAATCAACAATTTCTCAGTTATCTGGTGGCGTCCAGTTTTTGTAGGTGGAGGAGAGAACCCAGATACAATGTACCCAGGAAGAGACCACCGACCTTCCAAAAGTAAACTGGCAACTTTCTCACATATATCGGTGCGAGTGAGAATCGAACCTGTGCCAACAAGAGGTGAGAGGCCTTGTGATTTCGAGCACAATGCTCTAACCACTTGGCCACAGAGGCCTCCTCATATGCTAGTAGATAGACGTTTATATTAGATACATGATTGGCGATATGTATTTCTTTTTAAAATGGTATTTTATGAATAACCTTTTATACTAATAGATAGAAAAACATTATTTAAAATTGATTAGAAATTATAATTAATGTAAGAAGTAAATATTAGTTGCTATATTCAATTTGTCTGTTGATTAACAAGAAAAGAGATATTAAAGACCTGCTGCTAAAAATTAAAAAAAAAACCTGCCTGTTTAATTTTGTTTTGTTTTTGTTTTTTGTTTTTTTGGTACAGATTTAGGGAAGGAAACCAAAACTGAGATCACTTGTTTCCCTCAGGAGGATGGTAGCTGTGTAGACCTAGAGGAGAGAATATCTGTAGGAAGGGAAGTCAATGAATACATGTAAGTGAGGATGTATACGTTTCAAGCTTTTCGTTGTGAGAAGTTTTATTAGGTCACCTGAGTCACTCAGATGACCTATTGCCATTGGTCTTCATCTGTCATTGTGTGTCATCCATCATCTGTTAACAATTTTATATTTTTAACTTCTTGAAAACTACAAGGCTGATTGTTACCATTATTGGTGTGAAACATCTCCAGGATAAGAGGAATTTGAATTTTGAAATTTATAAATTACTACCAATGGAGCCTCCTGGGCAGGGCCAAATATGCTAACAAAGGCTATATTTTCAAAAATCTTCCTACTCCCACACATATGGGGGGAAAATTAAACGTGTAGATATGATGTCCATGAAGCCCTCTATCAAAATTGTGAAAATCGTGGCTCCTGGGTCAGGGGTTCAGTCCCTAGGGCTGGGCCAATATGGCCATATAGTGTAAATGTATCAAATCCTATAAAGTCTTCTTTCCAACTTCCATACATATTTAAGATAAACTGAATGCATGATTACGATGTCCATGAAGCTCTTTACCTAAATCGTGAAATTCATGACTCCAGGGTCAGGGGTTCAGGCCCTAGGATGGGTCCAATGTGGCTATACAGTGAAAAATATATTAAATCTTAGAAAATTGTCTTCTCTACTTCCACACATATCAAAGAAAAACTAAATGTATGATTATGATGTCCATGAAGCTCTTTACCTAAATTCCTAAATTGTGAAATTCATGACACCTGGATAAGGGGTTCAAGCCCTAGGATGGGCCAATATGGTCATATAGTGAAAATGTATTAAATCTTAAAAATCTTCATCTCTACTACTAATATCTTTGAGTAAATCTAAATGCATAATTATGATGTCCATGAAGCTTTCTACCTAAATTTTGAAATTCGTGGCTCCTTGGTCAGGGGTTCAGGCCCTTGTACAGGGCTAATATGGTCACAATGAAAATGTACAAAAATGATTAGGGAATTTTAAAATGATTTATATCCTTTAAACTGCCATTTTTCCTACCTCTGCAATTGAAAAGGAATTGTATGTATTTTGAAAGATCATAAACATGTACAGAAGACTCCATATTGAGATGGAAATATGAGACTCCCTGTATGGGCTGTGTATAGGTTATGATACTCAAGTGATCGTTAAGGCCCATGTGCCTCTTGTACAGCAAAATCATTAATTTTCAAGAAAGCTTCATTTTTGCAATTTGGACACACCTACAAATTCAGATCTTTTAGAAACTGAACTGCAATGAAATTCATTGATATCTCTTCAACCATGAAATGAAGGTCCCACAAATATGCTTTTTTTTCTAAACCATGACCCCTATCAAGTTATTAACTCATTTGTCTTTGGACATAAGATGAAAAAATAACCATTACAAGAAGCACCTATTTTTGTGACTGGAATTAATCTTGTCGTTTTCTGTTTTCCCAGCGGTGTGATGTTCATTAACGACGTATCTGAAGGAGGAGAAACAGTGTTCCTAAACAGGATATACAAACCAGTGGTAGGATTTTTTTTATCTCTCTTTTCAAATACGAAATAGTTATTCTGTGAAATGTTTTGCACTTTTAAAAGTGTATGCTTACCAAAATTTCAGTATAATACTTTTGATTTTTTTTTTTAAGTGACCTTTTTACGAAAGTTTTGCTTGTGCTAATGAAAAAATATCTGAAATATCTGAGATTTACTCTGACAATTTTCCTTGTAGGCTCAAGTATCTCCCAGACGGGGACTGTTTACAGTATTTGAGGCTTCAGATAGGCACACAGTTTCTCCCCCAGCATCCCAGCGATGTGTTATATCAATGACCTTTGCCCCTGAAAAAGTCAAGGACAACCCAGAATATCGTCAAGCTATGACCTTTCTAAATGAACTAGATGAAGAGAGAGTAAAGGAACTTCATATAGATAATGTTAAGAGAGTGGAAGAACTCAAAAAGGAAGGTATGTATTTGCGTATTTTAAAAGTTGAATTCTGATATGAAAAGTAAGAAACTATAGCAATAGGTCAAAGTTCATGTGTAATTCCGTAGGTGTGATGGGTCAAAGTTAATATTTTATGATTCTGAAGGTATGATAGGTTGAAGTTCATGTTTTGTGATTCTTTAGATTTGATAGGTCCAAGTTCATGTATTATAATTCTGTAGGTGTTATAGTCAAAGTTCAAGTTCTGTGGTTCTTTAGGTGTGACTATTGTTCAGAGTGGGGAGGAACTTCATGGGAATGAACGATTTGTGGCTGATGGTATTATGAACAAAGGAGATTGTCAGAACCTGATATCACTGTTGGAGGTAAGCCAGAATAATTTTATCATTATGTGTTTTCCTCTGTTGAAAAGTAACACAAACTTGTAGATTTCAGGATTAGTCAGCAGAAAAGTGACATAAACATGTAGATTTCAGGATTGTTCAACAGAAAAGCCAGAATTCATATTTCAAGGTAGAATTTGTACAGATCAGTTAAAATGAATTTTCGTACACAAGAACTCAACCCCATTTTAGGATGGTGGTATAGAAGGGGATGGTTACCTAGGGAAAAGATCACCTTTATCACAAAATGAGGTCTTTACTGGCCTGACCTACGAAAGAGCCAATCAGGTAGAAGGTTGGGTGTGATAGAATGGCAGAACAAAATCTACACATTACCGAAGTCATGGAAAGTTTTCATACCATGTTACAATTTAAGGAAATACATTCTTTTTCATAAAACTATCAACAAACTAGCTTGATGGTTAAGTAATACAGACACAGTTTTGTATGATTCAGGATCCAGTTGCATGAAGGTTAGTTAACTTTAACTAACAGTTAGATTGTCATTAGCTGTTGCATTTATATAGTGTTAACTAGATGTTAACTGCCAATTAAACTTAACTAACTTTTGTGTAACTGGAGTCTGGTCTTTTAAAATTTGAGTTTTACTTGCTGTAAAGAAGTTTTTTGAACTCTTCATAATTGTAAGGGAAAATGATGACATCGTGTGTAGATTCTGTTGTTTGGGTATAGGTGTGGGCTTTTTGAGCTTGCTTATATCCTTTTTACAGTGTTTCCCACAGTTCATAATCATTTATGCTGGACTAATTGTGTTCTTCATAAAAATTTTAACATATACATTTATTTTAGGAAAGGTTTTTACTTTATGAGGTTTTGTATTGAAATAACATTATCGGATGTATTGGAAATAGTTTACTTTTTTTAAAAGTGACATATTAGGGTTTTATCAATAATCATGGACACCAAAGTCCGTGGATTTGTCAAGATATGTAACATCCAAGAAAGCTAGATGTACCTCTGACTGGGATTTCTCGGAAAAAAAACCTTAGACTTAAGTTTGAGTTTTCTTTTAATTTAGCAGTGAGAATGCGAGTAAAATCTTGGTTTCAAGTTTTGACCAAAGTTCTTTTAGGAAAATTCAGGCCTGTTCTTTGGTTATTAACAAAATTTGCACCGAATTTCCTGATCTCACACTACAATGAAAACAATGAATGAAAATTATGACATGGTCAAAGAAGACTGAGAAAACCTTGGTATGTGCATTTTGCTTAAAAAGCTTTCACTTAAATGCAATTCCAGTACAGTTATCTATTTATGCGTGAATGTTGATCATGCCAGCCATAAATGAATTAATAGAAGTCTCTTATTTCAGTTAGAATCGTGACCGAGTAATTTCTTTGTTAGTCATTTGTTTATTATTAGAATCAATTAAATCCAATAATTTTTGTTGTGTGTACGCATATACTAAGACCTAGATCTTATGGTGTGTGATAAGATTATGCAAATTAGTTGATTTTTATGTTGTCACCATTTAGTTATATACATACCATAAAATTTCTAATTCTTTTGAGAGTTTCTCATCATTCTGGTATACACACCTGTGAATATTCAATTTTGCCACTTACAGAGTGCCAAATTAACATAAACGTAAATAATTGAAGATATTTTTAATTATTTGAAGATATCAATTCAATTATTATGCACAAATTGATGAGAGCAATAATTGATTTGATGTGTGCATTAATTGATATGCACATCAGTTCAATTATTACTCTTATCATTTCAATTTATGAGTGCATCAATGTGATGAAATTATTGCAAAATTTGATTTGGAGCTCATTATAAATGATTTAATGATTTCTTTCATTCAGTTGAAGATATCCTTAATTATTTACAAAGATTTGTATAATGAGAGAGCAACAATTCAGTTAAAGAGATCATTAATTCAACTGAAAGTATGTTGAATTGAAGATATCTCTAATTAGATAGTTGCTTTCTTTACAAGAATATTGTGCATCAATTGCATTAATAATATCATTAATTTAATTGAAGAGAGCAATAATTCAATTACTGCACACATTAATTGATGTGCACATTAATTGAATTATTGCTCACTTCAGTTGAATTGTAGTGCACATCAATTTAATTGTTAATATCAAACAATAATATTGTTGAAAGCAACAATTCAATTATAGCTCGTACTAATTCAGCAGAATTATTGCATCAACAATTCAATTAAGCAAGCAATAATTCAGAATTGAAGATATCATTAATTATTTGAAAAAGATCTTTAATTGAATTGTTGTGCGTATCAAATGAATACATGATATTCTAAAATAATGGAGTATTTGAGTTTATGTTAATTTGGCGTTCCAAACCCTCATGATCAGGGAAGCAGAAAAGAACGATAACTCTTAATTTACGAAACGTGATGTTTTCGCAATTTATTTAGAGATCAGGTGAGAAACATAGGTGTGATATGAATAAAAAAAACGAGTAAAATGTAGTAGGAGTTATCTTTCTTATAATGTATGCTAAGTCCATAAATTATCAAAATATAAAAATAAAAGAATCCGAATAACATGTATACTTGGTGTATAGAGCCTGACATTCATTTTATATGCATGTGTTCAGCGAGTGTGGAAATGAAATCAAGAAAATCATATTGTAGGATCTTATGGTACAGACAAAAGCAGGCATGCATCATCATTTTTCAAAGAAGGGGGGTGCCGGAAGAGAAATTAAAACTTCACAAGCAATGATAATAGGGAAGATTCCCTGATTTTCAAAATCCTAAATTATGGTTAAGGGAGAGGGGTGGAATCGTCTTCTGTAACTGTCTAAAATTATGTTCTCCAGACTTCATTTTGACCCTCCCCAGTTTTGCTGCAGATTTTGAGCAAAAATTGTCGTTGAAACGTACAAAAATACAATAGATTTTACAAGATTAGATTTTCTTGGTTCCTTTGCCAGAATTTGCTAGCATTGTTTGGCTAATTTTGACACTGGTGGACTGTGTTATCTTCATCTAGAGCGCTGGAATAGCAGGGGACGGATACAAAGGCAAACCAGAAATTGTGGTCAGCAAAATATCACCTCACACTAAACACGAAATATTTGAGGGCTTGACTGTCGGTAGGGCGACCCAGGTTTGTAGCTTAAGGAAGAAGATAATCACTGGAATATATATATATATATATATATATATATATATATATATATATATAATCTTCTCTTGTTCTCCATTCTTCAACATTAGTAAAGACGTCAAATACATGTAGACTGTCCCCTTCTTTGGTGACTCGGAAAAGCTCATAAGATGCTTTAAGGTGACACAAGAATTTTGTTTATTTTAAGGCCTAGCCCTTCTGTACCCTTATTTCAATACAATTCTTCTGTGTATTGAATTTACCAGGATGGTAACCTATATATACTTAGCTACTAGATAGTTTGTTTATATACATAATACATATATTTATCATTGTTGTAAATGTACTTTAAAATGTATAATTGATTTAAAAAAAATTAGTCCTCGTGGCAAAAAAACCGATGTGAAGACTTTTAATAAAAAATATGCCGATTTTAGGCAATAAAATATATCATCAAAAGGAAACGTAAAGAAAATCTATTATAAACTTCACTTGATGTCAATATCTTAAAGCAATATAAGCTGCCAAAATTGCAATTTTTTATAGTGGCATTAAAAGAGGTTAAATGAACGTTGATATGATTGAAAAAAAGAACTGCATCGAATTTCCTCTCATATGCATCGTTTACACACCTTTACGTGATGAAAAATATATTCCTCGACATTCCGTTTGACCCTAACAATGGCAGCTGATTAATCGTCGGCGACAATCCCGAAGATAACCGATGTTGACACGAATGATTCTGATGTGGATCGGGTTGTATCCGGGTCATTAAAATATGGACGGCGAGGTGAAATAAAATTCTAGTTACCATCATTATTTTGGCACTGTTAACGATGTTATATGTTTTTAAGTTATGATAGTATGTTTTTTAGTTATGATAGTTTTAAGGGATCGCTCGAAACATTACGCAAAATTCCAAAGTCGGCTTTCTCCCTCGCTTCGAACCTTTCGTGTCAGACATCTTTCGTGCTTACCGGAAATATTGCGCTTGCGCATTTGACTTTGCCGAATGAGTTCAACTTTAGGTCATTGCATACGGAAATAATGTCGGGAAAATTAAGGTACGGGAAGACTTAATTTCAACTGTCGAACATTTTTGCATTTAATGCAAAAAATACAACATATCAAAAGTTTAATCGATAAAATCAGGTATTAGAAGGTAGATGTTTACAAAATTTTCGATTAAATTTTAGGACCCCAAAATAACAATTTTTACAGCTTATATTGCTTTAAATGCCACTTCTGAACTCGTCTTCAGGTGGGTTTTTTTTTTTATGTTTCATTGGTATATGTGTCTAGGATTAAATGTCATCTCCGAATAATGTGAAGTCTAGTGACCCCATTTCTACATCGTTAGAAAAAGCGTGGGCCTTTTACTAGTTCGGTGATTTGTAAGATAGGAACACTGTCAATATTTTTCTTTTGCTGCGGAGTGTAAAAACTACGCGAGAGATAAAGAGTTCACGTATAGAAATGATTCATCTGTCCTCTTATCTCTAGTTTATTAACTTGATGGGAAATTTTACCGCATAATGGGTTATCTTAGTTCATACTCGGCTACAAGTTCTGATGAAATCATGAGTGAACATGAAATGATTTTGTATTTTAGCTTGCACAATCGGGAGAGTTACCTGAGGACGCCGTACAGTTGTATTTGGAAGTGAGCGAGCGGGCACGATTACTCGTGGAAAACTTTTTCAACCTGACTCGCCCGCTTTATTTCGACTTTACACATTTAGTTTGTCGAAAAGCAATTACAGGTATTGAATTATCTGATTGTCAAACTTAAAAATCAAAGGTTTGAATTTACCATTTAAGTAGTCTGTTTATACTACACACCGAGTTCTAAGTGCATGGATCAATAAACATCTATAGAAATATCTTACAAAACACATTCTCTGGTCTTTTCACCCATCATTTTGCTTTTCCCTACATGTTATTTATTTTTCAGTTGTGCTGCCAGCGTGTCCCAGTTTGCATTTAGAACTTCCTTTTTTTTTATTAATCATAAATGGTGCTTTATTGTGTCAGTAATACCTATGGGTGATTAATATTTAGCTCACCTGAGCTGAAAACTCGAGTGATTTTTTCTGATTAAAACTTTATTGTCTGTAAAATTTCCAATTTTTTCTCGAGAACTTTCGGCCATACATAGCATCATGTATCTTTAGGGTCTACTCAGGGAAATTTACTTGCATTTAAAGAACTGCCAGATCCCCAAGCAAGGGGAGATAATTAAGAAATAGTCAAAGTAAGGTGGTTAATTAAATAAAAACAATTCAAAGAAACACTGAAACAGACAAGCCAATATAAACATTAAAACTTCGTATTTTATGTAGACAGTGTGGCCCTAGGATTAGGACTAGAGCCACAATGAGAGTTTGAAGTTTTACATAAGACGATAAAAGAAAATGCTATATAAAAATCATCTCACTAACAAAAGAGGTACACTTTGAATTCATATGCAAATATTTACATTTCCAATACCGTTGCCTGCCATATCTCTACCAACTGTAATGACAGTCATTTCCTCATAAACGCGATGCAGAAGTGAACAGTGAGCCTGTAAATCTGGATACAAATAGTACATTGTATGTCTCTTCAAGGATACTATTGTCAAAATTAGTATGCAAGTATCGTCATGTAATACAAACTCGCGTTACTTACACAGCTTAAAAATATCACTTCCGGGAACAATGTGGAACCACAAAAAGGGTGTAGAATTTTATAAAAATATATAGATGAAAACTCTTTAAAGAACTTATACACTATTCAACATGTAGCAGAAAGAGAGAATCTCTAGTCAGGTGCTCTACTAACTGACCTATGCGGCACCGGTGATCATACTCTCCTGACCGCCACAAATGTCTTCACACCCCTTGTCAGTTCCAGGGGCTGGTCTATGGCACCTAATATAACAGGAAGGGAGAAAATGTAAGGGACCAGACCGGGATTTGAAGCCCCCTCCCCCCGCACCCTCGAATCTCTAGTCAGGTGCTCTACCAACTGAGCTACATGTCTATGGCCACCGGGGATCAAACCCGTCTGACCACCATAAAGAACTATAATGGTACAGTACCGTCAAAATAACATGCAAGCATCTTTATGTAATGTATATTGAGATTTCTTATTAGTATGGTCCTTTAAGAGGCAATCGGTAAATCATGCAGTGTAGGCACAACTTTTTTGTTTTCAAACCATGCCCCCCTCTCTCTCTCTCTCTCTCTCTCTCTCTCTCTCGTATCAGTGCACAAGGAGACTGAATTTCGTCTCCGGGTTTCAGAGTTGGATCATAATAGGGTTTGAAATTATACATAAGAATATGCGAATGCTAAGGTAAGAGATATCGCCTAAAGACTTGTTATAGAATATTAAATGTTGCGCTCGCTCTCTCTCTCGCTCTCTCTCTCTCTCTCTCTCTCTCTCTCTCTTGTGTATGTGCGTGGTTTAAACAAGTAAGCAATAATATATATGACGATTATTTTAGACGACAAGGGTGATGGAGACGAGCGGTCCGACCTGAGTCATCCAGTTCATGCTGATAACTGCCTGCTTCAGGCGGATGGAACCTGTCTACGCCAGTTCCCAGCGTACATTGCCCGAGACTACAGGTCCGATACTGTTTCATCATCATATGATGCAAATATTAAATGGGAGTTGGTTTGCGCTCTTATAGTTAATGAATAAATGTCTGGGTTAATGTACAGGGATATATAAACAATAGAAGCAAGCAATTGTGGGCAAAGCTAATGCAGAAATTGTCATATACTTCCACTGTTAATATATCAACACGATACAAACAATTTTCACATTTATTGCATGCTACTTATATTTCGTACATGTACATGTAACCTATAGAGTTTAAGTCAAGATGAAAGGTCAATGTTTTTATCCGTATATGAAATACATTGGAACAGCACTCAAGGGAATATCAAAAGAATTCTTTGCTTGGCAGTTGCCAAACATGGTACAGTAGTTGCCTCTAGAAAGTAGGTGACCCCCGTAGATGTTAGGTCACGAGGTCAAGAGTCAAATTGGACAAAATTAGATATTGTCCACTCAGTATCTTGGAAACCGTTCGCTTGACAGGCATTAAATTTGGTTCTCTGACTTCCCCTAAAAAGTAGGTGTCCCCTATTGATTTTGGGGTCACGGGCCAAACTGGACACAGACATCTAACTTGGTACATCTGAGGTCACAAGTTCATGGTCAAACAACTTTGGGCATGGGTATTGTTCACTCATTATCTTAAGAACCCTTTGCTTAACAAATATCAAACTTTGGACACTGGTTCCCCTAAAGAGTAGATGCCCCCATTAGTTTCCAAGTCACAAGATCAAAGGTCACGACTCAAATGACTGATAATTTGGAAATGTTCGCTCAATATTTTGATATATCAAACTTATGGTTGCCTCTAAGTAGCAAATAATCCATATTTTTCAATGTCATAACAGACATTCTAAATGTAAAGTTGGTATTTTTATGCCCCCGCGATCGGAAATTGAGGGGCATGTTGTTTTTGTCCCATCTGTCATTCCACCATTTTGTCTGAAACTTGAACCTTCGTAATAACATTTGAACAGTTAATGCTAGAGCTTTGATATTTTACATGAGTATTCATTGTGACAAGACCGCTGTATTGGTATTAAGATAGTTGATCTTATTACCTTGACCTTGGCATTTGACCTACTTTTTAAAACCTTAAAATTGTCATGGCCATCATTGGAATTTGCCATTAGCGGGGGGGGGGGGGGGGGTTGTATTTCATATAAACACATCATGTTCAATATTGCCATACGGGGTGCTCTTATATGTTCCTAAAACATTTCTTGTTTTATACAGTGCTGTTTTGTATCTGAATGGAAATGAAGATTTTGAGGGAGGGGAATTCTTTTTCGCTCACGGCAGCAAAACAGAGCAGGTTGGTTGTTTGTTTGTTTGTCTTACGTCGGGTAGAGAAATTTTTTTTCACTCATATTGAAACGTCACCAGCTGTAGGTGAAGTACCACAAATTTAGACCTATGCTTAGCGCTCAGGGCCGTTGCAGTAAGGGTTCTTTAACGTGTCAACGCCTGCCGAGACCCGGACCTCCGTTTTTAAGGTCATATCCGAAAGATCCGTGATTCTCACTTCTAAATGCCGAGCGATTGGTGAAGGGGCAATCACTTCCTATTTTTACGTATTGGGTTTGATGTGGTCATGGCACGAGCGGTTACAAAGCGAACGCTCTAACCACTGAGCTATTGCGACCAGTAAAGCAGGTGTATATGTGTTAATACTTGTACATAAATAATGAAGTTATGAATCTTTCAAATTCAAATTATAATTCACAATGTTTGCTTCAAACTTTTATGTTAGCTTCTCCAGTATCATGTGTTTAATGAATGTATAAAGAAAGGTTTTAAATCAAGTTCAACCCTATAGAAGCCGGTTGGTGCTAGAATATGACGTAATTTTTGCAGCTAGATAATTATGTGGTGGCTTCCAGACACTTGGCTGCCGCAGTTATTATATTTTTCTCACCTAACAACAACTCGGATATTTCTACTAAATTATACTTTCGCAAATAGTTAAGGAGTCTGCAGTATTAAAAAAATATATTTTAAAGGCAAGTGTGTCCCCGAAATGTGGACGAATGGTTGGATTTAACGCTGGAGATTTCCACGGCGTGAGGGCTGTCCGTAAAGGCCGACGATGTGCAGTGGCCATGTGGTATACAATGGATCCAAACACACAGGAACTGGCACGTGTTCAGGCTCAGAAAAAGATAGCCCTCGGAAGTGTTCTTCGAGAACGTACACGATCAGAAAGGGAAGGTGTCAAAATAGGAAATAATGGAGAGAAGGATGAAGAAAGTAAAGGTCTTCATGAAAACAACAATGTTGATATAGAGGAGGAGGATATAAAGGTCCACGAAGACAAAGATCATTCGGAACAGTCTGAAAACATAGTATCGGAGAAGAAAGATACTGAATTAGATAATAGTGAACGAACACAAAAACTAATGGACAGAGTAACCATGGAAAATGGGGAACACGAGGAATTATGAAATTAAATACAAAAAATACTTAAATGTTTATTAGTTTTTACACCAATTTTTAGCACACGAGCTTTTTTGATCACATTTTGTCCGGCTTTTAACACTTTCGACTTCTCCAGAGCCAATGAGCTATTTCTTCAACCAAATCACCACGGAGCAATTTGGGGTGAAGGGGATTCAATTTTGTTCAAAGAAATTGCCCTCTTTTAATGGGAGGTAATTTAGAAAATAGTGGGGCTCATTTTAGAAATTTTCTCAAGATTTATTTCATGCTTAATAAATATACACATTAAAACCAATCCGTCCGCGGACACTAAAGATAGAGAGAACTTGAAATGATCTAATATACAAGCATCCTCAGATGCTGCGCATGCAGATAGAACTTTCTTTAAATCATAGCCAGTGGTATTAGGATGGTGCCTCGAAAGGAGATCAAAGTTTGATTTAGGAATTCATATAATCTTCGAAAATTCTTCTTATCAAAAATCACTGGTCATGATTAGTCATGCAAGCGTTCCTCAGTAGTGTGGCTTCAGATATGACTAGGTTGAGCTTATATAGGAACCTTGTAGGAAATTTAAAACAAATCTTCGAGAGTAGCAACACCACACAATTTAATCGTATCAATATGCAAACAATACCATTATATGAAATAACTTGCGATCGCCGTCGGGCAATAATGCAGCTAATATTCAGATTTCATTAAAAGTCAACAACACAGTCCATGCTTGTCCGATTGATCGATATAGAGCCTCAACTATAAATAGCATATTACTAGACCACACAGCCTAAACCCAATGCAAGTATGTCCGACTTAGCCTCGACTGCAGATAATTTTTTCCCCGTGTCTTCGCGCGGTAAAATTTCTGACCTTGGCAGATTCTATGAAGTCGCGTTGTAAAATTTTAAAAGATAAAAAGGCCTCTAAAAGATGTTTACTAATTTACATGTATATCCAGTTTTGAAAAGTAAAACGTGTCCACTTAGTAGCGATTTCACATAAAGTTTGGGGGGGGGGGGGGGGGGGGGGGGGAGTACAAGAGTTTGATTTGCCAAACCCGATTTCCTTAAATCGTGGGTAGTCGTTCTCTTCAATATTTTACCAATTTTAGTAGTTTTTGTTTTTCTACATAAAGTTCCAATCAGTAAAATTGGGAAGAGACCACTGGGCTTGTATATTTATTTTCTCATGTCAAATAAAAAGGATATGGTCTTTGTCAGGAGAAAGGGGAGTGCAACCCCCACCCACCCCATATAACATACTTTTAAAATACGTGCATTCTTATTTCGCGATGAAGAATACTGACTTATAAAATACGGACCCCATGATATACCAGAGGTGGAATCAGTCATATAAGCATGCATATTTCATTTGAAACTTAAATATTTTGTATTACAATGCAATTGTATTCATCACCCCGACTATTTCACCTTTCGTGTATTGTACTGCAAACCAATGAAATTTCCAATAATTTAAATTCAAATGATAGTATATATGGTGTAAGCATTCTAACCTTTTTAAATAGGTAATCATGATTGATTATATATTGTCGGATGCATAAAATTACGGGAGCTTTACCCCCTAACTGTTTGAAGTTTGATTTTTATCTGATATTAAGTCTTTTAATCTCCCCTCTGTAAAACATCTCAAATGCATTTGACCATGGTTGAAAGCTTCCTAGGTTCCTCACTGGTTCAGTATATGCACATTACATTGACATATGTTTTCGTGAGCAGAGTAGGCATAGTATTTTAACACATCTTCAGGCTTTGGTGTCCATGTGATATGGTTCTGGTTGTGGTAATGAATATAACAGAGATTTGGAATGGATTCTTTCTGGTATTCCTTAGCAAAACAATGACATTTCCTATCTGAAGTGAGTTACGCCAATACTATATTTCCACAAATACATGAACATCAGTAAACTGAGTTCATGAATCCAACTTTTTTGGCTTTATATAACAAAGCAATGTCATTTACGAGATAATAAGTCGTGCGCACGAGATGTTATGCCGTACGTGAGCACGAGATAATAAGTCGTGCGCACGAAATGTTATGCCGTACATGAGCACGAGATAAGTCGTGCGCACGTGATATGTCGTTTGCACGAGATAAGTTCGTGTACATGAGATAATAAATCGTGCACATGAGATAATAAGTCTGCGCACAAGATGATGAGGTTTCAAAGGCGACGAACTGATTGGCTGAGATGAAGGTCATGCGGACGTGTAGCGATCTAAGTGAGCGGATCTTAGGGTGTCATTTTAATCAGATTGCTCATTATGAGAATTTGTCTGCAAACCGTTCTATTATTATCAGCACAATGATAATAATAATAAAATCATTTAACACCTATGTGCATTCTAAATAGGGAATTCAATGTTTCAAATAATGTAATATCTGCAACCTGATTAAAAATTAAATCCCTTAATCTGCTCATGTAGATCGCTAGACATAGCGATCTACTTGATCGGATCGAAGGATTTGATGTTAATCAGATTAGTAATATCCCAAACTCTAGAATTTGTAACTTTTTTAGCTTGAAACAACCATATTTGTTGAATTGGCTTTTTCCTTTCCACGTCATGGTGTTGTGAGACACTTGATGTGTTTTGATTGTTTTAAACATACTGTATTGACTAATCAAAAGGAATAGCATTAAGTTCAACTTATTGGTTCGTCTCCTTGATGTGTGTGTTCCGTCTGTCTTTGTGTCCCTATTGAGTGCAGACTTTAAAAATCAAAATAATCAATGCAGGTTAACAGAGAATAAAAAACAATGGGCCAGACATTTTTTTTTTCAAACTTTGCAAAAAACTCATTTATATTCGTTCGAATTAATGACTTTTGGCCAAATGATATTTCGTATTTTGGAATGGTAATAACCGGTCTTGATCACTTTGGGGTAATTGCTTACTTGCTTATATTTTTTTCTTGCAGCTATAAAGCATGTCATTGATGCATGATATTAAAATTATGGAAATCCGGGGGAGTGTAGCTACTGTTTCCCAAAGAAGTTCTTGAATGGCAAACACAGTAATTTTAACTTGACGTGCCTTTATACGTAGCACATATACTTGAGTCGAGTAACACAGAATGGATTATATTGTCCTCAGAATAAAGTCTGCTACCTCTAGATTATTGAAAGAAAATATTCACATTTTTATACAAAATATAGCAAAGGTTTGGAAAAGGTGAAATTTAAAAAATGTAAATTTAAGATTTAAGGGTATATCATCAAAAACGTTCCTGGGGGGGGGGGGGGGTTGACCCCAAGGCAGGGGATTGCAACCCATCAAAATGTAATAATTTATTTAGAGACATACTTGCTCTGAAGAACTCCATGCCAAAGTCGATGCTAAAATAGGGAAAACATTGTTTAGGTGAAATTTGATAATTAATTTCATTATCGTTATTAATACATTGTAAATTTGAAGAATTCAAACTTATATACGTCCAACAAATAAATAGATAAATAAATGAAAGTCATCTAACAACGTGCCTTTTTCGGACAATTGTTCTTTTCTTTTGTTACCCTGAATTGTTCCTTTCAACCATATGGAATTCGTGATATAGTTGTCACAGTTACAATTTATTTCAGATATATTTATGCGCTATATTAATTGTATCACGCATAGCCAATTGAATACAAAGTAGTTTGTTTTACGTCCCATTGAGAATCTTTTACTCATACTGAGACGTCACCAATTGTAGGTGAAGTACCACAAATTTAGACCTATGCTTAGCGCACAGGGCCGTAGTGAGGTTCTTCAACGTACATCAATCCCGCAGAAACGCATGCACATTTCGAAAACCCATATCATCCATATCAGATAATGATGAGCGATATGTTATCATATATATGTCTGAAGGTATGTTTGTTTGTTTGGTTTTTTGGTTTTTTTTTGGTTTATAGCCGCCTGAGCAGTTTTTTCAGCTATCCGGCGGCTGTCACCATTACCGGTGACAGGGCTGCAAATTTAGGCCTATGCTCGGCACTCAGGGCCTTTGAGCAGGGGGGGATCTTTATCGTGCCACACCTACTGCGACACGGGACCTCGGTTTATACGGTCTCATCCGAAAGACCGGCACCCACGTCCCACAGGAAGGTATGTTTGGACACAAGTATAGTTATAAAATAAGTTAGGAATTTTATATTAAATTTTTGTGACGGCGAAGCAAGAATTCGGCGATAAAAGGTCTCAAATGTGGGCAGATTTTCCTGCGCCGTAAATCAAAGTTTTTCAAAGGGATGAATTTGTAGCTCTCTAGTTTGTCCCAATATTTCTCCAGGGAGCTACAGATTTAAAGGTAGGTGATGTGTCGCGGGAATTCAAAGTTAATCGGTTTAATCAATTAAATTTTAGATTATGGCCCTTTGGTCAAGTGCTTAGTGGATGTTATTAAGGATCTAAAGTTGAGATCCGAGATCCCTGATCACAAAATTTCAAAATATACTTTTTTATATATATTTGTTTTATATAATTCTACAAAATGTAATACACGTGTTTATATACGGTGTGACCGATGGGCCGAACGAAGCATGAAAATATGGTCATTGGCGTGTACCAAGTGATAATCATAATTCAGTTCAGTATAGTAAACTAGGAATTATTCTATCCATATATTATTTATGAAATTCTCATTGCGTTAAATGCTCAGTAACATCCAAATATTAAAAAGGGTAAATGTATAAGGACCGCTTTTTGATCCGCCTATTCATTTAACGAGGCGAATATAACACCAGCTAGCGTAACAGTGCATTGTGACGTCAGATCTGGCTCCGAAATTTTCTTTTAATATTCAAACATTACAAACAACAATACATTCCGTTTGCACATTAAAAAGACAGCTGAAATTTCTATTTAAAGAAACTCATGAACTCGTTCACCTACTTAGTCGTATTACTGTTTTTCTGTTTAATGATTTGCTAAAAACTGTTGTAATAATGATACCGTTTATTTTCAACAAATTGGGTGTTTAAAGTATAAATTATATGTCAGAGTCTTGTATTTGTGGCAGACAAATATGAAACTCAAATAACTGGCGGCGCCCATTATAGCTCACAAAAATTTTCAGTGAAAGTATGTAGATATTATCTTTACTGTTTTGCCGATTTGCGCCCCCCCCCCCCCTTCCGCTTTCATATACGTGTTCCTTCAGAGCCTTGCTTCGCGGACGGGCCAAATTCAGGCAGAGTTATGACCCTTGGATACTGACTTGTACCTATGAACCTTTATATTATTTCCTGGTACAGAAGTTATATTAAACTACTAGTATTTTTCCCAGTCGTGTAGTTTATCAAAAGTACGTCCTTATAAGGAATAAAGTATTACCGTTACCCCTCTCTGATCTGCCCTGACCTTCTTGTTGACATGTTGAAGCAACAAAGGACCAATATGACACAGACGATTTATTTTGGATTAATTTATTAGATACTAGAGTGTGAGCAAGCAGGATTCTCTGCGTATCGATCTCCTGTAAATGACAAATCGTTCGGGCTCCTCTTTATTGTGATAACCAACAGTCGATACAAAACGACTTGAATCCATTCATCCGCTGTGATGTGAGTAATGAAAAAGCTGATAGTGGAAGGCGGCCTGTATTGGAAAGAAGTCTCTACACGACGCATATGGACGCGAATTTCAACCACAAGAAAAACTAGAGCATCGATATGAAACACGTCCATAAATTGTTCATTTTTGTATTTATACAGAACAAAGTTCGAACAGGCTGATGACCCGTCCACGAATCAAGGCTCTAAAGGTAACATGTACGTGAAAGGAAAATGACAAAATGAGAGAGAGAGAGAGAGAGAGAGAGAGAATCACTACATACTTCATATTATTACTGAAATTTCTGTGAGCCGTATGGGTGCTGCCATTTTTTGTTCATTAGTTACTTCAACATTTATTCTAATTTTTCGGGTTTTTTTTTTTGTTTTGTTTTTATTTGTTTGTTTGTTTTGTTTTTGTTTTTTGTTGTTTTTTTTGGTTGATTTTTCCCCCCAACACTTTAAATTTGTTGGTTAATTTCATTTTCAATTGCAAACGGGATGTATTGTTGTTGTTTATATTTGTTAAGTTTGAAAAAGAAAAAAAACATTAAAGGTAAATGTGGTGAACAGCCACTCACAGGGGTGCACACTCCTCCTAAGCGCCTGATCCCACCTCATGTATTCTCAGGGATCCATGTTTGCCCAACTTTTAATTTTGTATTCTTTATAGCGAGCGAAGCTTGCGACGCGACGAGCTCGTTCCAATTATTACACATTTGAGACGTGATTTGCTCTTCAGCAGCTGAAAAATAATGAGACTTACCCGTAATGCTCTGAAAAAATGTCGCCGTCAGTGCAGTATACTTCACTGTATACCTATAGGTAAAATAAATAAAGTGTTTGGAAAGTACCCCACAAACGTTTTTAAATTCCATACAAGCTTTCTTATACATTCGTGCGTTTATTTGTAGAGAATATTGCTTGGTTTACAAACACCACCACCACCCCCTCAAATGTAATAATAAAAAAAGGAGCTGCACTGTTTACATCGATAGTGTTATATATCCTGCTTTAAATGAATGGGCGGATTGATTAAATGACTGAAGTCGTGTTGCAAGATGTTACGTTAGGAATTATTAGATTAACAATGTTCGTTACCTTCACCTTTTCCTTCATACCTATTTCATGGTTTTATTTCACTTATAAAAATCTCAATTCTAAGAAATAAGTCTGCACAGATGAAATAAAGAATGAATTTTCAAATGTCCTTGAAATCTTTTCAAACTAATTCTTGATAAGTACATATATCCAAATTAATGACGTAATATATCGGGTACTTTTGGCGCAATAATGCTTGCTTTTTGGTTTGGCGGACAAGGAAACTTTGCCAAAAATTAAAGCACCAAAAACAAATGAAAACTTGTTAAATAAAAATGCGCCAAATATGAAATAAAATTACTCAATATACGGTAACAAGTATTTGCTAAGAAAAAAAAGTGTGACCTGAAATAAAAATAAATTTTCAAACGGACACAACTCCGACATAAAACCAATCCCTAAAAACGAAGACATAAACAAAACAGGAAGTATCAAAGCTAAGTATAACAATGTGCAAAACTGATTGTTTACAGACGGACAGATAGACATCGTCATGCCATAATACGTCCAATCCAAACCCAGGCGTGTAAACATTAAAGAAGATTCATACACCAATTAAAGAAAAGAAGCATGATTAATTTTGGTCACTTGTCATCTCTTGTCACCAAAAATTCCAAAATTATATTGTTACCAGGCTTTAAAAATTTAAATCCTTTGATTGATTGATTATATATTGTTTAACGTCCCGCTCGAGAATGTTTCACTCTATTGAGGACGTCACCATTGCCGGGGAAGGGCTGTATAATTTTGGCCCATGCTTGGCGCTTATGGCCTTTGAGCGGGGAGGGATCTTTATCTTGCCACACCTGCTGTAACACGGGGCCTCGGTTTTTTGCGGTCTCATCCGAAGGACTGTCCTATTTAGTCGACTCTTACGACAAGCAAGGGATACTGAGGAACTATTCTAACAACCCGGATCCCCACGGGGCTAAATTCTTTGAATGAAAATGGGAGGAAATACAGGCTAACCGTTATCAACTACTATGTCGGCCCCTCAGACATGAACTTGGAGGTTAGACTTGATGCCAATCACCTCCTTCCATAAAAAAAACCCCAGACGATTTCGGAAACCGTTACAACATTTAGTACCACTGAAGGAAGCGCAAGTGCGACATACGAGATTCCTGATGAAGATTATCTTCGTTGATTGATTGATTATATATTGTTTAACGTCCCGCTCGAGAATTTTTCACTCATATGGAGACGTCACCATTGTCGGTGAAGAGCTGCAAAATTTAGGCCTATGTTCGGCGCTTGTGGCGCTTGTGGCCTTTGAGCAGGGAGGAATCTTTAACGTGACATACCTGCTGTGACACGGGGCCTCGGTTTTTGCGATCTCATCCGAAGGATCGCCCTATTTAGTCGCCTCTTACGACAAGCAAGGGGTACTGAGGATCTATTCTAACAACCCGGATCCCCACGGGGCATTTTCATTGGCAATCCGAAAGTATGACGGCAATTAGAAAAAGTAGAAAGGGCCCTAATGGCCTGACAGGAAAGCAGATGCCATCCATAATGACACCAAAGAACATTACCAAGATTGGATTTTGGAATGTGAGAATGATGTTCCAGATTGGTTAAACAGCTAACTTCATAAGAAGTTAACAGATATAAAATGGAAATATGAAGTAAGATGGACAGGCTTTGGTAAATTAAAGCCTTGAGATAGGATCCAAATCGACAATGTAATGGTGAATGGTAGATACAGGAAGTCTTTATGTGGTGTAAGAGTAATACGTGGTGCAGACGCCAATCCAGATTATCATCTAGTACTGACAAAAATAAAAGTGAAGCTATGCAGAAATTCACAGCCGGAGAAAAGCAACAGGAAGATGTATGATGTCAACAGGTTGAACGATCCTAGAATATGCAGGGCATTCCAACTTGAAGTTTGTTTGTTTGTTTGTTTGTTTGTTTGTTTGTTTGTTTATAGCCGCCTGAGCAGTTTTTTCAGCTATCCGGCGGCTGTCACCATTACCGGTGACAGGGCTGCAAATTTAGGCCTATGCTCGGCACTCAGGGCCTTTGAGCAGGGAGGGATCTTTATCGTGCCACACCTACTGCGACACGGGACCTCGGTTTATACGGTCTCATCCGAAAGACCGGCACCCACGTCCCCAACTTGAAGTAAGAAATAGATTTCAGCAACTGTCAGAAATGTCAGAAGATGAAAGCACAATTAACGAAAAGTGGACACATATGGAAGACGTATATAATGAAACAGCAGAAATGATCTTAGGACTAAGGAAAAGAAAACACCAAGACTGACTTACTGCTGAAATATACAGGGTCATAGACGAAAGAGGCAAATTAAAGGAAGATACAAGTAGATCAAATTCAAAAGAATAAGGGAGGTGAAGAGAGAAGAATATAAAACAAAAGACAAAGAGGTTAAAAGAAGAGCAAGAGCTGATAAAAAAAGAAACCTGGAGGATATTGCAAGTTAGGCGGAAAAGACAGCAAATTTGGACCACCTGAACGACGTTTACCAACTGACCAAGCAACTCTGTGGATAAAAAAGGAAACAAAACAAGCGGCATACGATCCAAAGATGGTGAACTACGCATTGAGGACGAAAAGATATTGGAGAGATGACAAGAGCATTTCGAAGAGGTTCTAAATGCTCCATCAGAAGCAACAGAATTACCTAATGGAAGCATTACCCAAGAGAACAGGATCACCGAGGAGGACACAACACCAATAAGAGAAGAGGAGGTTAAGAAAGCAATCCAAAAAATGAACAGAAAAAGCCCAGACATAGACAACATCAGCGCTGAATTACTAAAAGAGGGTATCACAAGCACGACATCAGAACTAACAGAACTATTCAACAGAATCATCATCGAACAGGAAATACCGACAGACTGGGGGAGATCGCTCATGGTGAAAATATCTAAGAAAGGAGATCTGACAATACGCGACAACTAGAGGGGGATATCACTCCTATCAGTGCCATCTAAAGTATTCTGCAGAAAAACAATAGATAGAATCGGAGATGGAATATAGGACAACCTAAGACCCGCGCAAGCTGCCTATCAAAGGGGAAGATGAGCATCAGACCAGATTTACATCTTTAGAAATATATTGGAACAGTCTGTAGAGTGGCAAGCACCTTTATACATCAACTTTATTGACTTCAAGAAAGCCTCTGACAGCATAATAAGAGATAAACTGTTGGACATACTAAGGCAGTACGGGATTCCCGAAATATATGTAAACATCATCAGGAAATTATACGATGGAAGCACTAGTTGTGTCACAGGGAATAGAAGGATGACAGACTGGTTCAAAGTAGACAGGAGTGAGGCAGGGATGTGTTCTGTACGGGTTCTTGTTCATCACTGTAGTGGACTGGATAATGAGAAACACCAAGAATAGAAAGAGAGGTATACACAAATGCCTCAGAAGAATCTTGAAAATGCCTGGCCAGATAAGGTATCAAACCAAAACCTTATGAGAGAGCAAGAACCATACCTCTATCAAGAATGAATAAAGGAAGGCGATGAAAATGGATAGGCTGCATCCTCCGAAGAGGTACCAGCTCACATATAAGAACATGGGTCCCGGAGGGAAAGAGAAAAAGAGGAAGGTCAAAGAACATCTGGAGGCGTACTATTGAGAAAGAAAGAGAAGAACTAAGGTGGAAAAATTGGAGGGATGGGCAAAGCGTTGACAGTGACCGCCGTAAGTGGCATTCTTTGTTGGACGGCCTCGTGTGTCCTCTGGGGAGCGGAGAGGATAAGTAAGTAAGTAAGTATTATAACAGAAAAGCTTTCTTGACCCTATTAACCAAATATTTTTTTAAAGCATGCCACGTGTTTTGATAAAAATAGCACTTAACCTTTAAAGCCCTGCGTGTGTGTGTCGTAGCTAGAGGGTCATAGTAATATCCCCACATAAATTCTAGTTTGCGTATGAGTTGTATCTCGTTCTATTTTAACTTTTCTCGCACAATATGAAAAATTCTGGGTTTAGCCATTATACACTTCCTCTCACTGGATTGTTTACTGTCCGTGCGCATGCGTCCGAAGACCGAAAGAGGAAATCTCAATGTTGTTAAATAGGGCCTTTAAAAACTATTAATTTTTACATTTAAACGAGAATTTTCAACTTTTGAAATGTGTTAATTTTGCAAAGTTTATACATTCAACTATGCAACAAAATTAAAGAAAGCTCTGGGGAAATTGTCATTTTACGATTTTTGAGCAAAATGAGCTGTAGTGTCTCTTTAAAATGTACATGGATGGAGATCAAAAACATACCGTTTTGTCAATTGAATCAAATAAGGAGTTCAGTCCCCTGTCTGACAGATTTACTCATGTGTGTCATCTGGGTATCCGAAATCAAAGTGTGTTGATAGCAATTCAACCCCTTTTATCTACCGTAAAGATAATTTAGCAGATTTTTTTTATTTATTGATTTTTTTTAATTATGAATCGATAATTACCTGAGCGAAATATTGAATATTAGAAATAAATCAGTCATAGCCATATTGTACCCCGAAGAAAATTTCAAAAATCACGGTACAACTTTCGGAAGAGAAATTAGCGGCAATTCAAACTTTACTTGCTTATAATGATTGGGATCCAGAAAGAGAAGAATTCCCAAAATACCATACCTAATGTGCTAATTCCTCTTTAAATTTAATTAATAGAATGCCCGGATTGTTTATGTCGGTCATGTGTTCTCACAGAGAACAACAGGCAGTCTTGGTGGCTTGATCAACCAAAAACGGCACCCCACAAGAACAGCCTTTGTAGAAAAGAAAATCAGTATTTTGTCGTTGAGGATCCTGGATTGACGAACGTTACCTTGAAAGAAAATCCACAGCCATACAAATGGACATCAGATAAAAGTGATTCGTATGGCAGACCTATGGAATAAAGGGAGAAATAATACTGAACTGTGTAATTCGTCAGGTCAGGGAATGGTGTCTTAAAATCCTGAGATATTATATATTTATATGTGACATTTTTGATGTTGGAAGAGAGTTTAAATATGCTGTGCTTGCTGCCCAATCCCTTTCACAATTTGCAAATAAAATTATTATAAAATATTAGTAATAAAATAAGGTTGTCAAACCCCGGTGGGCAGCTTTACATGGGACATGTGCGGCAATGATTGTATATAAATTGAAAATTAGCGTAAAAAGACTGTATTCAATTACTTTTCAATACATATACCCACTTCCTCGAAACTCCATTCAGGCATTGATTTTTTTCAAGGCTGTGCTCAAATACCGTGTCATGTTTAATAATAATTTTTTTTTATTCATTTATCTTTTTTTTTTTTATTTATTTATTTATTATTATTATTTTCTTTTTATTTAGTTTTATTTATTCATTTTTGTCCCAAAGGGCTTTTAAAGCGACGAAGACTAAAATATCGTCATTGATATAGCGCTTTAATTTTCCAGTGACAACTATGGGCTCCGGTATTGAGTCAGGCGTAGTAAACACGAGAATATAGCGATAGGCGTGAGGAGTTTGTGTTGTCGCTGCTTTTATCATAGAATGACTTTATTTTGTCAGCTGGACATAGTGAGGAGGTAAGTTTCAATTTAATAAACAACAATGCAAGTCAAAATTTAAGGGGGGAAATTCTCTAAATTTCTTGTAGCGTAACAATGTTCAATCATGGTATTCTTCGCGTGAAATTAGGTTAGAAGTGTGAATTTCTCAATTCATAGAGGGTGGCAAATTACAATGAGTTTCTGTTTTGATATAACTATAACGCACATTAATGGCTTGTGTAAATCTAAGACAAATCTCTCTCAAAGAATAGTATTTAACTTTTAAAAATAGCACTGCATGGTAACCTAATACAGATTTGTTTACCAATTCCACGGCTTTGGTTTGAGCGAAAATGGCGAAGTCTTGAGATAGATATCCGGAAGGTTAAGGATGCGCACACTACCACCAATCCTCATTCATTAATTTGATAAAGACATGATTCGTCTATGTTACAATGAGGTATTAGAAAAAAATGTTTAAAAACTGATTATTCATTGATGCTGTCCAGAAACCGTATAGTAATCATAGGTACTGTACATAAAAATGTCCAGAAAACAGACTTTTACCCATTTATTATGTCTGCAGATGTTATCGCAGAAGAAAAAGAAATCTCTCTCTCTCTCTCTCTCTCTCCTAATGTTCTGTTTCACAAAAGGGAAATATTTCTGTATTAATGCAACTTCTTTCTTTGTTACTATTGGGGATGTTGGAAATTTATTGTCGTGTAGAATCAATACAGGAAAAGTTAAAGATGACAGGATATAGACTCCTTCCTAAAGGATGCTTGAAGTAAAAAAAAAAAACAAAAACAAACAAACAAAAACAGCGCATAATTCTGTTCAAAAGTGTATGTAACTTATTAAACACGTATGAAGAAGGACTCGAAAATCATGAAAACGCAGTCAGGTGGAGCGGAACGGGTCTCGCAGACTTCGGCTTGTCAATCCTATTATCTGGAAGTCGCTTGGTGTAGCTCATCAATCATGAGCGGAAGTAAATATCCCCCATTCTTTTAAGTTAAGAAATTTTGTTTTCAAAAATGCATTAGAGCATGAACTGTAACGCTTTATGCCGGCGTGTTGGTGCTGCTGATGAGTGTTGTTGTTTATACCGTACTGTATTTTTCAAGTGATTTTTTCTGAAAAAAATATTTACGATTTACTTCATTTCGGTTAGAATATTCACAATCGTTAAAATATTCGTACTATATTTATTAAGATTCATACAAACATTGTTCATATTCATTAGGAAATGGCTATAATTTCAATTGGTAAAGATATCGAAGGTAAAAACAATGAAAATGTAAGTGTATAAAAATTACTCGATAGGGCGAAATCATTCATGTATCATGCCAAATTGAAATGAACTCTAAAAATTGGACATGCTACAGTATTATCTCTGTGACGAAGTTGTTCAAAATAGATCGGGTTTTGTATGGCTCCGTAATGGGAGTTTTGTCCATAGAATTATTTTAAATTAGGCCATGACTTTTGAATGGGTGGTGATAGGGCTTTATTATTTTGGATAATATGGGTGTCCACTGTGATAAGATCCCCCCTTTATTTAGGGGTTTCTTGTTTTGCTTTTATCATTGAGTATCTAGAAAAACAGTATCTTTATTCAAAACAAAATCAGTTTTCATCTCCATTTTATCGGATCTGATATGAAAGGTACTGTCAAATAAACAACATTACCATATTCGTAATGTCTTCGTATCAATGTAACATAGAAAGCAAACTTTAAAATTACTCTTTCATACATCTGAATTCCATACACATTTCATGGCTGAGTAGTTTTAGCAGTGCGAAGATAAGACGTGGCTTAGAGAATAAATCCATGCAATCAAGCTAAAATAGAGTTATATCGATAGAAAATATCATGGTGTTAATGACACAAAATCAGCCCAACCAATTCACTTTTCTTTTCCCAAATGTCCCAAAATATCTTTCTTCTTGGACTATGTTAAACAATTGATTATCCAACTCATACTAATCCGATAGTTCGTTTTCTCGTGTGACATGTCGGTTTAAAAACCTATTCCCAATTATTGGACAAACAAACTATAATCCGCATAAAGCAGCGCGTGTCCGGTAGTGTTTTAAATCTGGTGAAATCAATAACCCACCCTCTATAGGCCTAGAAAACTTTACTATGTGTCCATTTAAAAGAAATTTCGAAGTGTAGCATTTGGTCCGTGAAATGTAAGCTTTCTAATTCTATTTTTACTTTACTGAATAGTTGAACGGTTTCCACTTGTCTGAATATTTGCATAGATCAAAATTGATTTTAACAGCTTGTCGCTTGTGTCATGGCGCATTATATACCCTCCATTACAACCACTAGTCTCCATTTGCACGACATGGAAACGTAATTTTATCTCTTGTGTCTCGATAATACGTTTGATTTTTTTCTCTTTCTCTCGTCTTTTTGTAGAGGATGACGAGTAAGCATCTGCTCAACTGGCAGGATTCATTGCCCATGCCATTTATAGTTTGCAACTTTCGCCGTCGATTTTCTCGCGTCATCTGTGGTACCTGTCGAGGAAGAATTTTGCTAGCATGTGTATTTATAATGGGGTTTACCTATTTAAACATGTTAATCTACATGCCTGTCTTCCAAGTGTTTCGCAACAAAAATGTTCACGCACCTTGCCTACTTCCGGTTTTTGATATATATGACAAATCCATCAACGACCAGTTCTGGTCCCAACAGCCCTTGCCATGTGAGGACTGGTTAGATTTGTTTTTTGTGACGCCTTCTGGGAACTTGACCTTAAACCAAACTGCCGTTCGGCTGTCTGGTTTTGAGAACATCCGTTGTCATTACAGGTATATTACACGCGAATCGGAGACAAAATTTGTGTTTTCTGAGAAAATCACTTACACTAATCCGAAGTACCTCGATGGCGACTTTGTGCACGTGGAATGTCTTAACAGACAAAATAAACGAGTATATAATAATCTTCATTTCAATGTAGATGCAAAACCGATCAAGAAATCAAGAAAATTAGTCAACGAGTCGCTGGATAGACTAAGTGTATATGCTTTTGGATTAGATTCTGTTTCCAGATTAATTGCTGAAAGAAAACTGTCAAACACCATGAAATATCTCAGACAGTCGTTAGGAGCATACGTATTTTATGGACATACACGTCTTGGAGATAGTTCATTCCCAAATTTGAATCCATTGTTAACGGGATTAATATCGGATTTTAGCCAACCAATTCCTCCAGTCCATAAGTTGCCTTTCATATTTAAGAATTTTTCCGACCACGGAGCAGTCAATGTCTTCGTAGAGGACTGGTATGAAGTTGCTACATTCAAACGTTTTACTGACCAACCTTCCATGCACTATCCACAACCTTTTATTCAAGCAATGGACCAAGTTCGGCCTTCCTATTTAGCTATTGACAAGAGTTTCCAGTTTCTTCAGAGCCACAATATACCTCTTCGGAAAGTTTCGGCTTTGTGTTTTGGAAATGAAAAACGGTATAAAATTCTTATGAATTATTATAGGAGATTTATCGAGACATATGGAAATACACGGAAATTTGCATTCTCTTGGATTAATGAACTTGCCCACGATTTTTTCAATATGGTAGAACTGGCAGATTATGATATTCGTGATTTATTCAAATGGCTGAAAGAATCTGGGAGGTTGGAAAATGCCGTTCTTTTGTTTTTCAGTGATCATGGACCACGGTACAGTGAAATTCAAAATACAGATATTGGAAGGATTTCTAACCTTCTACCATTAATGTCGGTAGTTCTGCCAAAGCGCCTGATTGAAAAATACCCACATATAGCACAGAACATGAAAACAAATACAGAGAGGCTCACTACAAATCATGATGTCTTTCAAATGTTGAAGGATATTTTGTATGCAAATTATGAAGAACAACCCACGGTCAAACCTGCTGAAGACGGCACGCTGCCGTATGGAATAAGTTTGTTTAGAGAAATCCCTTCATCGCGAAGTTGTGCGGATGCAACGATATCGGATGTGTATTGCCCATGTTACACGTCTGTCCGTGTATCGAATGACGACGATAGAATCGTGCAATCTGCACAGGTGGCAGTAAACAGAATTAACGGCATTTTGAAAGAAGTACGGTCAAAGTGTGCTGAAGTTAGATACGATTCTATTCATCACGCATCATTGATATTTCCAGACATGCAGCGCGATTTGTCTCAGGAACGTGCATTTTCATTGAGGGGGTACTTCTTAAAAGTGGAAAGTGCTACTCGTTTTTTAATCAGTTTCCGTACCGAGCCAGGCAATGCATTATTTGAAGCTCGAGTTGATTATAAAAACTCCGACGATATTAAGATACTGGGAGATGTATTGAGGACGAACGCATACGGAAATCAATCGTCCTGTATTGACCACGCCGATAGGACGAGGAGACTCTATTGTTACTGTATATGATCAGTGAGATCCACGGCTTTCAAGAATAAACGACATCCGTATAGAAACACGTCGACTTTCCACTCAGAATTTCGGTCTTTGACCTGGTATTCTGACGAGGTCGGTCATCTAATATTCGGCAGGTGAAAGCCCTCAAGTCAACTGATAGTGTGTAATGAAATGATATCTAGAGAATTAATGGGTTTTTTTTTCACGCGCAATGTTTTGACATGACGCCGTAAAGCGTGACATGAAACCAGGAATTTCATGGATGTTCTTCTGAAGGGTAAAAACGGTACAGAGATAAATTCGCAAGAAGTGGAAATGGGTCATTAGAGTGGAAGGAAGAGAGATAATTGAAGAATATGCGAATATGAAAACTGTGGGGGTGGGGGTATGAGAGAAGAGATAGTATGAGAATTCTGTGGAGATGTATGAGAATGATATGAATGTGTGATAGCCTTTACAAATCGCAGCTTGCAGAAATTTACATGTCTTGTGTGTATTGTATTGTGGCGTTCATGAATGCAATTGTATTGTAAATATTTTTTTAAAGCTCAATATCTTTTTTCTATAATTATACATTGTACTTCGCTTGACTGTATATTTTCTCTATTTTACATATTTTGTATATTCTATCTATCTATATCTATTTATATATATATGTATATATATGCGTGACAACAAATACATGGTGAAAATATTTCTGTGATACAGATTAGTGAAAATATGTTTTCTTTACCGAGACACAAACCCCTGAAGAGCTGTCTCTACAGTTGTTTCCTGTAATTCGTGATGTTTATCTCTACTCCACAGCTTTTTATGTAGAAAGGAGAAACCATTTTCATAGGTGGGAGTCGTGGGAATCCCCCTCCTCCCTCTTTCATCCTCCCTCCGGGATTTATTTTATAGAAAGTTTTTTAATATTTTCCACACCAGATATCCTTTTTGAAATATGTTCTAAATGTAAAACATACAGATAACTTTATTTATGTTCCTTTGATATGACTGCATAGATAATCGATCTCTATTTTATATTTTCATGATGATTTCCTTATATTATGCCTTTCAATATTTTTTTTATGATTGTGTTATGTTATTTTGATTAATGCAAATGTAGCTTTTCCCTCATAAACAATCAATGCAACTTGTGTATAAGATATGGTAAAGAGACGCTATGCAATTTTCTGAAGTGTGTATTTGAATGTCGGAATGGTGCATGATATATGCCATATTAACTGATGTACTATGTACTATGATGTATTGATTCATGTACATGTACTTTGTACCGTCCGCTTGTGTATAGCCATTGCGAGATGCGTCTTTTATATCGGTGTCATATTTTTTTTTACCTTTTCAGTCACTGTGTGTGTGTGTGAGAGAGAGAGAGAGAGAGAGAGAGAGAGAGAATTACGCTTTGTGTAATATATGTATTTAGCGCGTGGCAGACAGCACGCACATTGTGCTTGTTATATAGTGAGATTTCTGTTCAGTGTTGAAACTGAAAACAAATTTACCATTTTATGCAACATACCAAGCATTGATCAATGACTGTATTGTATATGAGTAAATGCAAGAGATGTCGCTTTTCATGGTGTGTGTGTGTGTGTGTGTGTTTTGGGCTATATGAAGATCTTGGGACTCTCTCATTCACTTGCATCTTTAACACAAAATAGCTACATAAGGACAGCACAACAAAAATCAAAAAGACATGTTGACGGATGGACGAAATGCCCCGAACTCTTTAAGGAGACTTTACAGCTCATTTTGCGCAGAAATCATAAAATGACAATATTCCCAAACTTTGTTGCATAGTTAATTGTATGAACTTCGCGAAAATAACACATTTTCTACAGTTGAAAAATTTCGATTAAACGAAAAAATTCATATTCTTTGACGGCCTTTCCAACAACAACTTCTCGGTTCTCAGACACATGTTCACAGACGGTAAACCGAGCAGCTTGTCGTCCAGTGAGAATGAAAACGAGATACAGCTACTCGAACAAAAATGTACATGGGGATGATAAGCCAAGCGCTTGGGGGACACACGAGAAGGGACTTAAAAGTAAATGCTATTTTCATATGAAAACAGCACGTGTTAGTTTAAAAAGAATTGAAGGGTTTTCGTTAGAATAATGATTTATAGAATTCCATACTTCAAAAAGCGAGTGTTGACATTTTAAGGGATATTTAGTTAAAGTTTCTACACAACACGTTTACTGTCAATCTAAATCGCGTGAGGTGAAGTTGCATTTGAAAATTAAAGTCAGCATGAAGAAATCTTTGAACCCCGTATGATCTTCAAAGCGCAGTTGAGAGCAAATCAATGTATTCAAATTCTCTAAAATTGTTAGTATCGATATGTTGATCGTTTTGTCGATACGTATTTTAAAATACACTTTATTAAAAAGCGGGGGGCCTCCGTGGCGGAGTGGTTAGAGCATCGCGCTCAAAATCACAAGGCCTCTCACCTCTAGTCGGCGTGGGTTCGAATCTCGCCCGCACCGATATATGTGAGAAAGTTTGCCAGTTTTCTTTCGGAAGGTCGGTGGTTTCTTCCCGGGTACATTGTATTTGGGTTCTCTCCTCCACCAATAAAAACTGGACGCCACCAGATCAATCAAACAATAGTAAAAAGCGGAAAATGAGTTGCAGTGTCTCTTTTATAACATTCATTCAAACATACTGGAAGGTCCGATGTTATATGCCGGGTACGTGGCATCGTTTTTCAAAGGGGGGAGGGCAGGCCGAGGTAAGATAACTGGTTTGAAATTCTTGACAATCTTAGGAGGAGGGACTTTCATCATGTTATTCGTATACGACTTCCTTTTTTTTTTAGGAGGGGGGTAGGTCCAGGCTTCGATTTCTTAAATACTTATTTGCATGTGAGTATAAAGGTTAATACGTGCTTGTGTGACACTAAGTTAGATATTATTACGTCATAACTTTAATTTACATATTCATGTCAGAAACAAATCAGTGCTCGTTGAATTAGGCAGATCTATTTTACCAAAAGGTGCTGAACATTTATATATGTATCTTGTAGCCTTTTCTTGCAGCTTATGCTGACGTTATTTTTATATTGAAATAAATAAAAGTAATTGGCTGAATCTCTTGTTATGATGCTGTTCACAACGCCATGTATACTGAATGGGTCGTTTTAAGATACTTGCTACAAACGAATTTTTGTACCTCCTTTTGGAGAGTTAAGATTTTAACTTTTTGACATTTGTTGACAAAATTCGGGCAAGTTTGAAAGTGTCTTTACTGTAGTGTATTTATTGGCTTACAGAGTGTATATGTTTATCAAATCATTCACCTAAAGCAACTTTAGCTCACCCGAGCCTAAGGCTTAAGTTGACTTTTCTAATCAAAATTTTTCGTTTTCCGTCATCGGTGTAGTCGACGGTGGCGTAAACATTTCGCATTATCATCTTTTCCAGAATTACTGGGCCAATTTCAATCAAGCTTGGCCAAAAAAAAAAAAACAACAACCCAGGGTGAAGGGGATTCCAGTTTGTTAAAAGGAAGGACAACGGCCTTCTCCAAGAGGAGATAATGGCAATATAGTGAAAAAATACTGGAAAAATTTGAAAATCTTCTCCAGAACCAGTAGGCCAATTTCAATCAAATTGGTACAAATCATCCTTGGGTGACGGGGATTCGGGTTTGTTCAAATGAAGGGAGATAATCGCAAAAGTAGGGTGGGGTCATTTAAAAATATTCTTAAGAACCACTGGCCAGTAAAATTCAAAATTACATAGTGCAGATTCGAATTTGTAAAAATCATGGTCCATGGGAGTAGGGTGGGGCCACAATAGGAAATCAAAGTTTTATATTTAAAAAATGTAGGGGAAAATCTTTACAAATTATTGCGAAAACCAAAGGGTCAATTTCAAACTTGGTACAAATCATCTTTGGGTAAAGGAGATTCAAGTTTTTTCAAAAGAAGGGTCATACTCTCTAATCACATTAATGCAAAAATAGGATGGGGTCATTTAAAAATCTCCAAGAACCGTGGACTACTAGAAAAGTCCCAGTTTACATTGAAGGTTCCTGACATAGTGCAGATTCAATTTCTTTTTAAATCATGTCCCCCAGAGGTAGGGTGGGGCTACAGTAGGAAATTAAAGTTTTGCATGTAAATATATAGTGAAAACCTGTAATATGAGCCAAGGTCACGTAGGTGAGCGATGTGGTCCGTGGGCCTCTTGTTAATCAGTGTGTGAAAAGTTAAAGCGATAACAGAATATCTTTATACGGGAAAACTCTGAAAACAAATACCCAGTAAGCACTAATAATTTGATCAACTTGATTGTGATGTTGCTTTTTAGTCCCTTACCGGCTTTTCCGAAGGGGACTATTAGTTTCCCCTTGGTCTGTCTGTCATTCCGAATCAGTTTTCCGCATTTTTCTCCGTAATGGATGAAGGTATTCAACTGAAATTTTATGTATGACTTTGTTTTGAGTAGTACACAGATCATATTTGAGTTTCGTTATACGCTTGACCTACTTTTGAAAGAATCATGTCCCTTGATGAATGTTTGAGGTTTTCCGGACTTTTCTCCGCATTGGATGAAGATATTCAACTGAAAGTTTATATATGGCTTTGTGTTGGATAATTACAGATCAAGTTTGAGTTTCGTTACGCTTGACCTACTTTTGACTGAATTATGCCCCTTGATGAATGGTAAGGATCAGTTTTCCAAAATTTTTTTGCGCATTGGATGAAGATATGCAATTTAAATTGGTATCTGGGTGTTTTTATTTTTTGGATTGTTACAGATCAAGTTTGGGTTTCATTTTGCTTGACCTAGTTTTGATTGGATTATCCTATTGGTAGGGGACTTTCTATTGCCTGCAATACACTCAGAATGCTTCTTTTTAACAGGTTTTGCATTCACTTGTGAAAAAAAAAAAAATTAAAAATTGAAGAGTTGGCTTTGTTTGCAGTAGGTGTTCTCTATTGATCTCTATATAACAACGCAGAGGCTGAGACCATGATATATAATTTATGTTTTATTCACATTCAAAACGAATATTTTCTTGTTTGATTGAATATTCCGAGCGAAATTTAGAAAAGAAAATACCAAGTAGATCTCGCTCGAATTATATCGCGTATAAACGCTTATATCACGTAGATTTGGATGTGTGTTTTAAAGCTACTGTACTTCTTTGTATGGACCGAATATCATGTTGACACTAGATTACATTCATGATCAGCTGTTTAGTAAACCAAATATTTTGCGAATACCTCTGTACAAATTCCAGTGGATTTTTTGGGTCGGATTTGCTCAGTGAATCTCTTACTTGTATGGAACACCGTATTACCGTATTGTCAAAAGAATTGAAGAAATATCCTTGGTGAAGTTAAACGTCTCTTTTGCATAATCATAAATAAAAGATATTTAACAATACAATTACAGATAGAATTAATAGTACCTCTAACTAGAATTTTTGATAACATTTATTCTATTAATACGAGAAATGCATGCAGTAATTGAATTGTTGATATTAATTAAATTAATCTCCTCTCTCTAACATCGATTATACAAAATTCGTGCAATAATTAAATGATTTCCCTCTGTCATGGAAAGAATTATTTAATTAAATTTATTAATGCGAACAATAATTAATGATATATACAGTTTAATTATCCGAACAATAATCCCGGTAAAGGAACGAACTAATTAATGATATCGGTCCTTCTCCGTTACCATACTTAAAGTATTGTTCTAAACATATCTCATTATGAATATGTGTGACATAATAGAATTAGGCTTCAGACAGAGTCCATAGATAAACCTGATGAAATGCAAGGTCACTACATGCATAGTTTATTCATATAGACAGTTTGTTGCAATCATCAAAAATAGAATCCTTCATTAGTAGTAGCGTGGGATTGAATCAGACTATTTAAAGTCATACACAAATTTCTTCCATTTTTTTTTTTTTTTTTCTGAAACATTTTCCTCTCCTTGGTACGAAAATTTCCGTAATATGTTTAGATTTTATATTGTAATAATATTACAGTAGTTCGTACATCGGTCTGGTTAGCTCGGTGTTTTGATCACCTAACTAGTAATGCGTACCGGTATTAATCAAGGCATATGAAAACCCTGTAGGAATCGCATTATCCGTCTGTTCGCTAACACTTTCGTTGTTACTTGATATTTTGAAAAGTTTGCAATATAAAGCTTTCATATTTTATACAACTTAATTGATCGTTAAAGGAAGATCGCTATAGATTTTGGGATCAAGAGGTCAAGGTCATATCAGTTCCTCCATTTGTGATGTCGCTATACTTTTATTATGACATAACAAGTTTAAAAGTTTCGCACAGATCCTCCGGGTTTTGCTATGGAAATATTGTCATGGATATATCCCCCGTGTGTTCATATGGAGATATTCTAATGGAAACTTAATAATTTAGTGATGATCATTCATTTAATTGATTCCTTATTAAAGTAAAAGTACTTGTATTTGGGTAAATTGTTGCCTATCGGTAAAACAATGGATCATAGTGGTGTAGATTTATTTTCTATAAGTTAATGGAAGAAAGGACACAAGCATTACCATAAGTAGTTGTGGTCGCCAGAGTAGGGTTTTGGCCATTTACTAGCTCTGCCTTTACATGGACGACTTGCTGGTAATAAAGGTGACAAATATCCTGTCTGGTGCTATATTAAGCTTCTCCCACGCCCAGTGGTGCCCTAACTCTGCCGGGAATCGCCCGTCTTCTCACAGAACTCGGACCAGTCGTTACTTAGATGCCCTTCACAACACAGGGCATACAATTGGTAAGTCGAATTTGTTTTTTAGGTATATAGATGTATTGTGTAATCTGAAGAGCCTATTGTTGAATTAATATGGGATTCTGATTCTCTCTCTCTCTCTCTCTCTCTCTCTCTCTCTCTCTCTCTCTCTCTCTCTCTCTCTCTCTCTCGTACGTTTTATAAAGAAAATTAAAGAATTCATATTCATATTTTCATTATTCACCACATTTGTATGATACTGAATATTATTCCTGATTTGGATATTGGTTTGTATGTTTTGGAAACTTCATTTTCCTTGCACATCTGCTTAATTTGTAGTTAACTTTTTGTTTTTCTTTCTTTTTTAGGTACTATGTCACTAGCGTGTGGTAGCTCATGTCTTAAGTATCTATTGTTCATCACCAACTTCATCTTCTTCGTAAGTATTCATCTGCCATTTCTAATCTCGACAGTTACTGGTGCATTTTTCGTACTCGATCATTGTTGTCACCGAAATTCTGTAAGTTTAAAATAACTCCATATTGATTAGCTTAACTGTATCAAATGTCAATGAAATGCAATGCTGAACAGCTACAGTTAATCTGTATATTGATACATGAGTTTTGCGTATCTTCGGTAGCCTGATTATACACGTGGGTGTTCGGTGAATTCGCTGGGAGAGCACTAAACTCCGGTAACAGATGCCTGCAGCCCGTTGGCCCTCTATAATTTACATACACTGTCGATTGTCGTCTGACTCGTCTATCATACTTGTTTGCATATTTTGAAATGCATCAAGTCTGCGATGGTATTTACTCTTGCTTATTGGCGCGGGCTCATGAACTATTCATGCATTTTCACTCGAATTATGAAAATGAAAGCCGACCTGACAGATGTATTGTCCAGACGATAAATTCTGGTGACGTAATAGTTCGCGACCAGGGCGTCTCCTGGCCTGTTGAGGTCAAGTACTGAAATTGTCAGCGGTTTTGTGGTCACTTTCGTGTTATTACATGGTAGATGTGTACACTCTTCGAGACAATTTGTCAACACAGCCCGATGTATATGCACATTAATGACAAGTAGGTCTCTTTCTAGATTTCTAACCAACAAAACAACAACAAAAAACAACCAATAAAAACACGTGTAGGTTGCCAGACTTTCTCCCATTATCAACTTTGTTTCATAACTATAGCGCAATATTTTTTCTTTTGTTTTACTAAAATGTTGAATTAAAATTATTTTATTGACAAAAACATCGCAAGAATTAGGCGAACGTTTAAATCGTGCTATGCAACACTTGGAAGGATTCTGATTGGTTGTATTAAAATTTTTGATATCTGAACTTTTTCCAGTGTATATTTCATTCAGACGTATCTATTATTTTTTTTTAATTTCAAGATATACTAAACAAGCCTCGTGCCTCTTCAAATGAAACTCGAGTGTGAGGTGAAATCCTGTTACTTACTCACATTGCTTGATATGTACATTGTATACTATAGTTCCTGGAAGGTCCGCAGTATTGCAAGAAATGTACATCCTCTCTCGTGTTCACGTCTTGAAACAAGTCATCTAGAGGAAATATCAGAATATACATGTAAATAGGCAAAATGGAATACACATCTAAAACTTTATATTGCATACAAAAATATGTACACATAATTAAAAATACACATTTCTGTTGGAGAGAGAGAGAGAGAGAGAGAGAGAGAGAGAGAGAGAGAGAGAGAGAGAGAGAGAGAGGAATTCAATGTTTTGTTGTTGAATATTGAATTTATTTCACTAGTGAGACGGGATGTTTTTGATCTTCCATATCAATACGATGTCAATTGTACAAACCCTTAGGATTACAGTGCAAAGCCCAGCATAGTTGAAATAGACGATATCGCACTGATATTGTTTCCATATTGCCGAGATCGTTGATATCGTATCTATATCGAATTTTGGACATAATCTTATTGCAGTTTTTTTTAAATCGTGCTTATCATAAGTTATGTCACTGCCATATCATTTCCATATCCGTCATAGTTTACAGTGGCGGATCCAGGATGTGGTAAAAGGGGAATAAACCGATGGTCTTGGGCTCCAGGGTTTCAAGACTTTTTTGTTACTTTTATGGATTATTCAAGATATATTTTATACATAATAAATGCAATAAATAACAACAAATATTTTATTTGTTTATCTTCATAGACTTGTTTGTATGTACCTGTATAATGTCATCCGGGTTGTTAGAATAGATCCTCAGAACCCTTTGCTTGTCGTAAGAGGCGATTAAGTAGGGCGGTCCTATGGATGAGACCGCAAAAACCGAGGTCACAGCAGGTGTGGCACGATAAAGATCCCTCCCTGCTCAAAGGCCATGAGCGCCGAGCATGGGCCTAAATTTGCAGCCCTTCACCGGCAATGGTGACGTCTCCATATGAGTGAAAGATTCTCGAGCGGGACGTTAAACAATATTCAATCAATTTTGTTTTTCGCCGTTGTTCTACTATTTTTTTTAACTATGGTCACAAAAAGGAGACGAAACCCTTCTAAATCCGCCACTGATGTTTCAGCTGATAGGCCTGGGGACAGTGGGACTAGGAGTTTGGGCTCTGGTGGACGATGACAAGATTCTTATTCTGACAGAGGTCGGTGATGCGGGGAATTTTGATGTCGTCTCTCTTATCCGCACGGGAGCGCTGGTTCTCATCGCCAGCGGGGGTTTGGCTGTCTTAATTGGTTTCCTGGGATGCTGCGGGGCGGTTAAAGAGAATAACTGCCTTCTCTTCGCTGTAAGTCTTCTTTTTCTTCGAATGATGTGGAATTTATATCGCCCCTGTACATGACAAGGAGAACGAGAACGAAAAGACAACGTTCATAAACATTATTGGTATCAAACTATAATTAATATGAAGAATAAAATATTTTTTGAATTGAATCAATATACATGTATCACAAATGAACTTCCATTGTTTTGATCGTTCTATTTTGCTGGATATAGATGTGTTACTATGTATATTATCATCAGAAGCATACAACATCATATAGATGTGTTACTATGTATATTATCATCAGAAGCATACTACATCATGTAGATGTGTTACTATGTATATTATCATCAGAAGCATACTACATCATTAATTGTTTTGATCGTTCTATTTTGCTGGATGTAGATGTGTTACTATGTATATTATCATCAGAAGCATACTACATCATTCATTTTTTTTCAGTATTGTGCAGTCATGGTGGTCATTTTATTTGTTCAAATAGCAGCTGTCGTTATTGCGGCCATATTTCAAAATAAAGTGAGTAATATTGACACGTTTCATTCATATCAAAGTGCCAAGCAGCAATGCGTCATGTTCGTCTGCATTTACAGTTCAGTTACTGTAACAGCTCTCTGTAGTTACTTCCTCTAACCTCAGAAATACCGCGCAACAGTGATCGTGGTTCTATTTATAAATGACATTGAGTTGTAAGCTGCATTATTACCTTGTTGAAATGAAATATCCATACTAAAAATCAATTTGAGACTACAGAACCTCGCTTCTATTCAATGTAGAGGCTCGTGTTTCCGTATTTTGAAATGAACCGGTTTCTTTCTTTATAGTTCGGCAGTGACCTCCCTAATACTGAAATACTACCCTCTTCCAAAGATCATTCGGAAACTATGGAAAGAAGATAGTAACTGAAAAATGTTAAATTTCTAACACACCCTTCTGTTTCCCCAAACGTTTTGATAAATTCATTCGTAAGTAATAAAGACTGTACACGCTGGCTAGCAGCTCATTGTATGTCCAAGTTCGGCTAGCCATTAAGTTTTTTAAAAAATGAAAGAAGTTGGCTAACAGAAACTGACTCTTTGGAGAAACAGATGGCACGTTAGTGGAGAATAGATTGTACGCCAGCATGAACAGACAGCACAGTCCATTCAATTCGTCCGCTTTCATGTCGAAATTAAAACTGAAATTGGAACATACTAAATCAATGAAAGGCTCTTGCTTCGCTTATCATAAATGCACAGTGAATTCATCTCGAGAGACATTTTTTTTTCTGCTATACCTTTTCTGATTGGCAACAGATACAATATTGGAAAATCAATTGCTGCTTTATAATCTTGATGTTAACGTAGATTATTTAGCTCAGTCAAGTTATTTCTACACCTTAAATTTACCCCTCCCCCTCGTTTTATACTGTGAGATGTCACAATCTTGACTAGCAAGATGGTGATTCTCGTTATCATTATCTACCATCTGTGATACGAACGCAGTCATTATTTTAAGTTCCCGTGACCTTCAACTTGTCGCAGTGACTGTTGGTGCGAAGTTACATTTGCGATACCGTGATATTATTTTTATCTCTCTCTCTCTCTCTCTCTCTCTCTCTCACACACACACACACACACACACACACACACACACACACACACACACACACATATATATATATATATATATATATATATATATATATATATATATATATATATATGATTTTAACATAAACGTTTACGGTAATATGACAAATTCCTATGAAAATAAATATATATTAAAATACAATGATGTTATTATATCCTCTTCATCTTCCAGGTCACGGAGGATTTGAAAGCGTTTTTGAAATCTCGCCTAAGCGCCCAATACGAAGGCAGTATAAAAACAAACGATCCCTTTTCTTTGGGTCTAGATGTGGCTCAAATTCAGGTAAACACACATTTTTCTTATGGTATAGATATGACTCCAATTCAGGTAAATACATTTTCCTTGTGATCTAGATGTGGTATAAATTCAGGTTAACACAAGTTATAGACAACTCTGTGTTTTGCATATATCAATTAAGAAAAAAAAAGGATGCAACCCTCCTATCCAACAATACAGCACCCGCTTCAATGGTGTAAACTGAAATCAAAACATATAGTCATATATGATTTGAAGGTCATTCGATATGAAGTGGGTTTTTTTAATGATATTCGAAATAGATTTAATTTTTATATTATGCATGTAGAAGTACTTTGTACATTGATATCTGGTTAGTATCCATGAATTGGCAAGGAAATGGACTGATATTTTTCAAAGAAACTGATGTAACAGAGACTGGTTTGTGCCTCTGCTGAGAATCGAACCAGGGACCTCTGGCACAACAGTCCAGTGCTCTAACGATCAAGCTAAAGGGTTTAACCCACTAGCCCGAGCTAGTATGAAGTCCATGTATCTAACACTACCACAACCATATACCACTAAGAGCACTTCACAGTTATTATATTTTGCATTAAAAATTTCGCGTATATCAAAGCGAAAAGTATAATGCTTTATTCTTACTTTTGCGTCATGCACATTAAATTTTGTAGCAGTGAAAATTTTGATGACAACGTTTTTGTTTGTTTTACATCCCTTCGAGAATTTCTTCAACAACTGTAGGTGAAATACCGCAAATTTAGACCTATGCTTAGCGCTCAGGGCAATATCAATGAGAGTTCTTTAACGTGCCAACGACTGCCGTAACATGGGATCTCTGTTTGTAAGGTCACATCCACCTTACGCCGGAGCAATCTCTGCATATGTTTGAAGCAGCCATGGTACGAGCGGGGCTTCACCTAGAATTGGTGACTACTCAACAGGAGTGAAAAATTTTCGACGAGACGTAAAACAAATGAACAAACGACGAAGCAAACACTCTACTATTGAGCCGCCGCGTAGACGTATTAAACACACATTAAAAAGTTGGGAACTCTCATAGAGACTGGAATAGTGCGTATCTCTCAAAAGACTTATTGATTTATATATATTATTGAAATGCAATTCAGCACGCTGAAGAAATAATTTGCCATGATATAATGAAGAATGAGAACTACATGCATGTTGTCAGCAGTTTAGTTAAAAAAAAAATCAAAGGATTTATCCATACATGGAAAACCCTCTTGCGTTGATGCGTCATCAAAATCGATCACAGTTTAAAATCGTTTGCTTGAGATTGGATAGCGATGATATCGAAGTTGACGGGTTTAGATGGAAACATTTTACGAAAATCAGTTACTGAGGTTTCATGATTGGACAGAGATTGTGAACTGCTGATTAAATGGGAACTTTTATTAGAGAAACCTACATAAAAAAAATAATGAAGGTGATGAAGGTGCATTTCAAGACACGTGATACAAGCAAAATATGTATGCATGATATATATATATATATATATATATATATATATATATATATATATATATATCATGCATACATTTTTTGTATATATAATTCTATGCAAATTCCCCACCGTTTTGGATTTCATTGAGGAATCATGGGAATAAATCACATTCCATTCGATGAATAGTATTCATTTTACTTATGAAAACATAAATTTTGTTCAATTTTCACCATTTATATATATATATGTATGTATGTATGAATGTTTTGACAAAAGAAGTTGTTGTGTTGGTCAGATGTTATCAGGGACAATGGAATAATCGCGATATCTAACACCACTGTAGTAACTCTACTGTGGTTCATGTCCTTCAACAAACGTATAATGTCACAATAAAAATTGTTGTTTGCCCATCGTCAAGTAATTTACTATTTAGTCCATTGTCTTCGTGTGCATTGACTCATGTATAAAGTCCAGCACAAGATTATTCGATATCATAATATCAGACAGGTTTCTGTAAGGTAATTGTATTTAAGGTAATTGTAGCTCCATATTTTAAAAGGAATGTTTTTTTCTCATTTCCTCTTCTGGTTTTCTCTTCATTTTTGTACATCTGATTAGGAAATTTTGTATAATTTGTAGAAATAATCAATTGTGTACTAAGGAACTATTCTATGTGAGAAAAAGACTTAAAAACTCAGAAGAGGGGGGGGGGGGTGGGGGGGGGGGGGGTTGGAGGCCACATTAGGGGAACAAAGATTTATATGGGATTTATAGAGAAAAATCTTTAAAAATCTTCTTCTCAAGACCAGCAGAGTCATGGTTATTAATATAAATATATTACTGACAGCTACAACTGTGGACGCCTTTATACCTGTGCTTTACTACTTGCTAAGAGCTGATCTAACCCTACAAAGGATCTACAGAGATCAAAAGTCGCGTTTCCGATCCGATACTTTGACTGTCCATATTTTTCTCTGTCTTGGTGCGGAGTCACACATTTAAATTAGCAAGTGTATTATACAAGTGTTACAAAGGATATTTTGTCTCGAATGGAAAATTCACCGTTGAAATATTTGCAATTGATACTTGTTCATCAGTTTATGTCATGTCCATAACTTTCATTCCGTTTAAGTTTGATTGCTGCGGGATTGACAACTACATGGACTTCCTCTCCGCCACCAGATGGCAGGACCAGAAGAATGCGTCCACCATTATTCCCCTCACGTGCTGTAACTTTATCAACAAGGATGCTTATTACACAGACTATCGTTCACTGGACCTAGACGATCCCTCCTGTCAATCCTCCCCTACAGATCAGAACTCAAATTTCAGAAAGGCAAGAATATTTTCGAAGAAATGGATAGATAGAGTTATAAACACTGCGCTATGTAAACACTTTGTTGATTTTCGGGAATTTTACTCTTAACACGCATACCGAATATGGCATTTTAGATATTTGTACAACGTTCGGTACTTAAATAATAATAAAAATAAAAAAGTAGGATTGATTTAATCCATGACAAAACAAAACCGTCACAATTAGTCTAGCATAAATGCTTTTTCTTCTTTCATGTATTAAATGAAGAAATATTACTGGCATGACGCTTTACTGTTTTTTGTCTGTTTTACCATGACGCTTTACTGTTCTATTTCTGCTTTATCATGAAGCTTTGTCGTTCTATTTTTGTTTTACCATGACGCTTTACTGTTCTATTTCTTCTTTATCATGACGTTTTGTCGTTCTATTTCTGTTTTAACATGACGCTTTACTGTTCTATTTCTGCTTTATCATGACGCTTTGTCGTTCTATTTCTGTTTTAACATGACGCTTTACTGTTCTGTTTTTGTTTTCTCGTGACGATTGACGCTTTACTGTTCTGTTTTTGTTTTTCATGACGCTTTAACTGTATTAGTTCTGTTATATCATGACGCTTTACTTACTGCTCTAGGTTTTCTTCTACAGGGTTGTTGGAATGCCATATTAGAATATGCTAATGATAAAGCCATCTACATTATTGCTGTTGGAATTGCAATTGGTGTTGTTGAGGTAATATGAATAATGTCCACTGTGTGTGTGTTGTGTGTGTGTGTGTGTGTGTGATTATTATTACGAGGGCAAGTCAATAAGTATCCAGCCTAACTTATTTCCGGTTGAGATCCACCTCTTCTTTTTCGCTGTAATTTCCCTCTAGTGTGATGCACTTAGACCAACGGTGTTCAAGTTTTTTCAGCCCTGAACTGAAAAAAATCAGGGGTCTTTTCCATTGACCTACTCCTTAACTGTTGTCATGACTTCTTCGTCAGACCGTAAAAGGACGTCACGGATATCCTTTTTCAAGAGAATAGAAAGAAGTCGATAGGAGCTAGTTCAGGCTAGTAGGCAGGATATGATATTAATTCATACCCATTTCGCTCTACAGCATCATTAGCAACTTTGCAAGTGTGGACTCTCGCGTTATCCCGATGCAGCAAAACACTTTTCGAGAGTTTACCTCGGCGTTTTTCACGGATGTCGGTTCTCAGTTGGTCTAGCAAGTTTGCATAGTACATTCAAGTATCGTACTTTTCTTGGGTAAACGTCCAACATACTAATGCCTTTTGCGTCCCAAAATACTGTGGCCATCACCTTGCCATCAGGTGACTGCGTCTGGAACTTCCTTAACCTCGGGGGACACCGGCCCTACCCAGTGATGACTCTGAGCTTTATTCTCTGCTCATATTAATGAACCCAAGTCTCATCTACGATCATCAGACGCAAACGAACATCATCTTTAGACCCCTTACGCTTCAACAAGGCGCTGCATACTGATTCTCTAGTTGCCATTTGCTCATCACTAAGGGATTTGGGGACCCAACGGGCTGTTAGCTTCCGCATACCTTAACGATCATGTAAGATTGTTGAAACGCTTCCACGTGAAATGCCTAATGCCTGTGCTATTTCTTCCACCTGAATTCGCCTATCAGACTATTCCAGATCCCGAACTTTGTTACACATTTCTTCGTCAGTGGCCTCCAGTGGGC